>JAPTHA010000011.1:8382403-8393366 GCA_029814585.1 Gymnapogon annona | reverse complement strand
TTTTAATGAAGATTCAGATTTTATATGAGGATCGACTATGTTCTAAATTAAGACACTCACATTCCCCTTTGAAAAAAAAAAAATTAAACTAACATCACTGAGCCCATCATCCTACCGCACAACAGCTAGTACGGATAGAACACAGTGATGGTACTTTGTAACCCTAGTAACACAAATGAATGTCAGAAACACCGACAGTGAGGTTGTGAGTGCTTCCTGTGCACAAAAAAGAAAAACAACAACATAACACAATTCCAGGTGACAGAAACAAACATTGCCTTGAAGAGTGATCCTAAAACCCTCTGCTTTGATTAATAATCTGTCTGATACAGGAAGTTAAATGATGGCGCTTTAGCATCAAGTAATCTCTGATTGAAAAGCCTCAGTTTATCAATCTATAAATAGTCTACCGGGGGCTCAGTAAACACTGATGAGTTTAGTTTCCAGCCCATTTATAGTGAAGGGCTTTACGGTTCCAACTACTACAACAATCACAAAAACCTGATGTTGCACATTCTGCAAAGAGACGCTCAAGTATGGGGACATAAATAGGAAAACACACTTGTCTCTGAGTGAGGAGGGTTTCTATCAGTCCCATATGCATGAGTCTCTTTCCCTACGTCTTTAAGTTAACGTGAGTATCCAGCAGTTGATTTATTAAGATGGATGTCGTGTGTGTGCTGCTATAAATGCAGCCTTTAAACACTGGTGGCTGTTTAGATATAAAGCCTGTGTGCGTTATTCTGATCGCATCACAGAATAAGAGCGTGAATATGTGAAAGTTCAACGGCGACACCTGTTTAAAAAGGATGCCGCTATGCACGTTTAAGGAAAGGAAACTGAGAAGCAATTTGACCCTGTTCCAATTTACCAGCTGCCCCACTGTGAAATTTGTAGAGGAAATCAAAAATGCACTTCAATGTGGATCATGAAAGCAAACTAACGAGGCTCAAAGAAAGAGCACATGCAAAATTTCCTGACTGCACTTTGAAGTTTTGTTGATGCAAAAAAAAAAGTCACAACTCTCGCACATTTCACTTCTAAAGCTGTCAGGTTCAAATTTGTAGTTCACTGTATGCAACTGTCTGGGGTACTTAAAATTCAACATCAACCAGACTTGGGTGGATATATGCAGATCTGACTTATGTTGGCAGAAAAATTGGACTTGGGACGGTTTTTCAACAAGTTTGTCATGAATCATTAATTCTTCAAGTAAATATTTTACAATTGTGCACAAACAGTACTTCCACAAACTTGAGAATAAGACCAATGGCCCTGTAGCTCATTGGCATGTTCCATCAAAACTCAATAACAAGTTGAATGAGGCTGTCATGTGCTCTGGTCTGGATGATCTCACAATAAAAGTGGGTGGTCCTTCCACTGGAGGATACTTCAGCTAATTATATGAAAGTCTATATGTGACTTCCTCGCAGTGCTCAATACTAACTACAGTATATTGATATCTCTAACATTTACATTGTGTGATGATGAGTTCTTTTGGCTTTTTCCCTTCCAGGGTTGCAACAGTGAATCCAATTCGCATATTTGATTTGGCAGGAGTTTTTACACCGGATGCCCTTCCTGACACAACCCTTGTATTTATCCGAGCTTGGGATCGGCACAATGAGATAGTGAGGCTACAGTTACATGCAGCAGTGTGAAGGGTCTTGCCCAAGGACCCACACTGGATGCTCATCCTGAGAATCGAACCCAAGTCCCCTATGCAAGCCATTAAAATATGGACCGTAAGTACAGGCAAATTTGTATTATTTCAAAAAATTTTAAAACAGATGTCCCGAGGAAGCTTCATAAATATAAATCTGACAAAGAAGATGTTTAAAGTAACTGATAACAGACATAGACCCTTCACAACAGCTGATGTTTGGCCAGTGAGCCAAAATACATCATTTGTGGAAGCTATTGTTTTCTGGGTTTTTCTAAACAATAATCTTTGTGTGTATGTGGGTAAAAAGAATCCACATTTATGAAAATGCATTAATCTTAATGTTAAATGGGAAACACTAGCTCATCAACATTACATTAAGACATACCCACATAAAAAAGCTAAAATTCTAGTTATAATATTGCAGTGATAGACCACTTTCACAGTCTGTAAATGTACTTGTTTGAAATATTTATTTCATTTTTGACTTACTGGACCTTTTTATTCCAGGTGAACATCTTTTGCAGACCTCGTAGCCATTGCCTTTGTCTAGTCAGGCTGTTCCCCATGCATCACCTGATGCAGTGCGGGCAGAAAGACTTTAGCCAAATGTCACGGCAGAAATATGAACTCATCCCATGACATTAACACTTGGTTGTCACATCAGCCACTGGCTTGTTAAATAGCATCCACCACCGACCAGTAGAGCCAAGAACAATCACAGATCTGGATGTGTTACCTAATGGAAAGACATGCCCCTCCCTGCAGAACGTGCAACGAACACATGACACACAAAGAATGTATTTAATCAATCACGGGATTAACTGCACCGACCCGTATCTCTACATCACTTCAAGCCAACAGGTTTATTAAAGCAGCCTTAAGTGTAATTTTCACACCATTGACTCTGGATCAGGTTAAATTGAGCATGGGGTAATTTATTGACCACAAAGCAAACTGTGGTGCCTTGAATTCCAAACCATCTCCTGGCAGCAGTGACCTTTCCTGGTTTCAAACTACCCCCGCCCCCCCCACAAACTGTTTTCATTGAAGTGTGTGAGATTTACCTGCTACCGGGCCAAGGTGTTTCATTAAGGCAACTAAACAGGAACCCATCTTTGACTTCAGGTTCTGTCCCTCATGCAGTCAGCGATTAAGACTTAAAAATAATGGTCTGTGGTCAAAAGGGCTCGAAAGGATTTTGGACTTTAATGGACTGCTGGAATCTGCAGCTCACGCCAGGCTACGCCACTGAACCTGGGCCAAATTGACTTTGGACACATTTACTGCAGCCTGTCAATACAATCTGTAGACAGCGGGGTGTAAAATATCTCACGCTCATTTCAAAATAGCAGCTGAAGTATAGACAACAGAGGGCAGAGCAAATGTGGAGTTAAGTCTTGCTAATTATTCAGCCTGCATTTCAACAGATCTGTAAAATCACAGTCTAAAAATGAAGAGTGAGTTACACTTCAATGCAAATAGTCTTTTTAGATTTTAATAACCAATGGGAATTGAGGTACATGTGAAATCTGCACATATGGTAATGTCTCCTTAAAGGCACTAGGGGGCAAACCTCCTCAGAGTGTAAAAAACAGAAGCACTATATGGAAGGAAACATGTTATTTACTTGGAGCATTTATGTGCATGTCGAATTTTGAGATTGTTTCTCACAATATATACTTAAATACACAGCACTGTGCAAATACTGTGAGCCAGCATTAGGTTTGTTGGTTTATGCAATTTGTAATGACAACTTACTTGTATCTGTATTATGATCTAGTCTGAATATATACGAAGCATGTAGCACTACAACAGTAAAAACAAAGGTTTCAAGGTAAAAAACAGCTTTTATAAACCAATGTGGTAGTTTACTCTGAGCTTTCCTTGCACTTGCATGTATTAGCTATTTGGTTAACACAATGAGATAAATTACATTATCATCTGATGTTTTATACCAGGTTTCATTCTACAGATCAGATGATTTTTATGATTTTTCTTGTCACATGGTCAAAGGTCACATTAAACAGTGACTTTACAACCCATTCAGTTTGGTTTGTTGTGTTTGTTTTAAGGCTGTGCATATATTCCCTGTATTGTCGTAATGTATCTGAAGAAAAGAAAATAAGAAATCAATATGTACGATGATTTCAACCCTGCAAAAACAACGAAGCTAAAGGTGGACTAAGAGTCATTTTCACATTTCAAAACACCCACCGTTTGGCTGCTGTTCTGTTCCCCACCAGTGCAACTCTTTTGGAACCTTGAAAAATTTCTTGGTACAGAATGGCATTTTCTTTGCCTCATATTTGAATACCACTTTCTGACAGGCCCAGTCGTGGCATTTTCCACCTGGCTGGGCACAGCTGGGTGGCCCCCACAAGCTCACTCATCTCCCCTTTTTGTTTAAAATTAACCCTGTGTTCCTGTTGAGGGAATCAGTTAGCCCTTTTTAAAGATATCTGCTCATCTAAAAGGCATTTCCCTATTTTCCTCTGTGATAATTCTGGGCCCATGCGGCAAACCACCCATAGTGATATATACGTCCCTTAATCTCCCCTCATCTCAACTGGAAGATAAAAATAACTCTTGCTGTAACTTCTTCTCAGGCTCATCCTTTGGTTTCTTTACAAAAGCTCAAGTTTGATGATTTTAACCAGAATTCCTAACTACGTTTATTGCTGTTCATGAGTTTTTCTTCTTGCAATTTTGTATTTTCGTCCATTTCTTTGTTTAAAATATGAGGAAGGATGGATATAGTAAAACAAACCAAGTTTAAGAGGTTTAACAGAACCTTGATTGAAACAATGCAGCTTGCCAGCCATGATTTTTTTTCCCCCTTTGAGCCCCAGTAAATGTGTGCTGCACGGCATAAACTTTACTGAGGAAAAAAAGGTCAAGGCAAGTCAATGAGAAACCGGCACGGACTTATTTCCATGCAGTATCCCTTCAACCATGCTGTGACCTTAACACTAGTGATGGAACAATAAATCAAGGAAATTGCTGAGTACTATCTTAATGTCTCAGATCCTTACAACACACGGAAGTCTATTGGGCTGAGGAAATTTCTTTAATGTCAAGGCCAGGCTGTTCTGGAGAACTGATGTTTCCATTTCTGACCTAATTCCAGAATGTGCAGAGAAAAAGTGTAGTTCTCTGTGTAACATCTAAAAATCACTCAGTTATTAATTTGACCTAATCATACCTTAACCACATGTTGACTAGTGCCTCTTTTTGGGCCAAGGGTTGGCCATGTTTCTGTCGAAGAGCGCAGTACCGACAGACCATGCCACAACAAAACAAAGCGTGCAGAAGATGAGAATCATGTAAAGCGGGAGGAAAGTTACTTACCAGTGGAATATGTAGTCTGTAATATGTCAGCCTTCAAATCATCGCCCCGTCTTTGAGGCAAGTGATCCCTAAAAGCACACAATAAATTCTGTTATTCATGAAATGCTGAATCCCACAAGATATTCCCGGGTATGATCTTTTACAGAGGCATAACATGCATTTTATTCTTGTTCCAACATCTTAGAAAGAGCTGAATTTGATTTATGCTGCAGGCAAATATAGAATCAAGCTTTATGACCTTAGTCTAAATATATGTTGTTTTTTATTTTTTATTAAAGGGTCAAGTGGGTTTGGAAGATGAATGAATGAATGATCTGTGTAATGTGTTACTGCAAGGTTCTGAGCGGTGTCACTGGAAAGGGAGCAGTCATTTTGCTGTCAGCACAAAATGAATGGTTTTCCTTTTTCCTTCCGTTTTTCTTTGTTACGTTTCGTGTTAATCTAGATATTTCCCCCTTACTATACTCTATATCTAATTTACTATACAAGTATGTTTTTGTGTTTCAGATACATGGGCCACACATAGATGGAGGATTCTGGCACCACGTAGTTCCTGGTGCAGTATGTTTATGATTTGTCATCTACTTTAAAGATTCAATCCGATTCCTGAAGCTCTTAACCATATGCTGTAGAGTTAATAATTAAGGAGCACTTTATATTATACCGTTAAGAGATGGGCTTGAATAATGCACTAGCAGGTGACGAGTCCGCCAGCTCCTGGTTCCCCACTCTGAGTCCAGGACTTGTCAGCTAGTTAAGATCATTATCTCCAAACAGGACCTGCACTACAAAGCCAATACATGACAGCCCTGCATAATAAGGCTGGCATATTTGCCTTTTGTGCATTTATGCTAAGCGTGTCTTGCTATTCTTAGAACTGTTTGTTTGTAGTCTTGAATTATTAAGAAATGGCAGCACTTTTGAGACTTAAATCCTTAAATGAGGATGATGAAACGGCACTCTGACATCAGCATCACACAGCAAAAAATAAATAAATCACTGAGAGCATGAAGTGGTCAGATTTTTGTGCAAGAACCGTTCAGAGCAAGCAGGGATTCTTTTTTTTTTACCTCGGTGAATGCAGCTCAGGTATCGGGCGCAGATCCTTTGAAGAAAGGTTTTCCACCACAGGAGAGTCGAGATTTGCTGAGCCGTTGCTAAGTCGGTCGCTACTTTCGTATCCAGATTCAGTTCGCTGGATCTTCCAGTTGTCATTGCGCAATTTCAAAGTAGCTGAACCCATTACCCTGTCTTTGTCACTGTAGCCACCTCGCCCATCCGAGTCCAATGAGCTCCGGCTGCCTCCCATTTCATGCCTTTGTTCGTCCTCATAAATTGTCATGAGGCTCTTGGGTTTGCGGTCCTCCCTGCCGCCCCATGTAAAATCTCTGTCTCGTTCTCTGTCCCTGTCTCTCTCTCTGTCTCGGGAAGGTGACTGACTGCTTGGTCTTCTTCTGGGACTGTGCTGCCGTCGCTCTTGATGCGGTGAATTACCGCTCAAAACACTGTCCACATTCAGTGCCTCTCGCATGGGTTTCCACGGGCGACTAGGCCTGCTGCGGCCGTTCCCTCCACTTCCAGGGCGTTCTCGGGAGTCCTGGCTGCTGTCTGTATCGTATCCATTTGAAACTTGGTCTAGTCTGCGGCTGTAACTACTACTACTACTGACACTGGACACACTGGGCAACACTTGTACACTTGAGTGGGAGCGAAGGGGTTCATGGGAAGACCGTCCCCCAAACTGGGGCATTCGCTCAGCCCTAGTTGGACCTCTTCCTTGGCTGCTGTACAGTCGACTCTCCAGGTGTTGTCTGAAGCCATTTTCCGGTGGGGAGACGGAGCGAGAGTAGGTCCTCTCCTGACCTGGATCTGTGTTTAAGTAGAGGAAGCCTCATTAGAAGGAGGAAACATGAAAACTAAAAACATAATTTAAACAACATTTAAAATGGGTTTTAAACAGATAATTAAGACATAAGGGCAGAAGAATGCATGTTAAATGTGTATCAGTCAAAGCCAATGAGACTTTAAAGAATGCATGCTTGTCTTCTGACTGTTTGTCAAAATCCAAAAACAACATTAAAATTGTTGTTCTTAAACTGAAAACCTTTTAATAAAAATAAAGTTTAAAAAAAAAATTGTTGTTCTTGACAACATTTAGTATTTTCTGACAACAAAAAACACAGACACAAAGCCGTGCTTAAAGAACACAGTCAGAAAATGAAGGGAGGCATGACAACAACAGGGTTACTGACATTTATGCCTGCAGGTGACAGGGAGGTGTAAATTAGAGCCAACAGGAGTCGATTTTCTTCGACGGTGAAATGTAGAGGGTTGCTGGCTAATGAACAGACATTCATGCAGATACCAGTAATAAAATGTGTCACTCGGTGTGGTGTGTGTCCCTACGAACACACGCACATGCTTCCAAAATGATCAACTGACACGTCTGCACATGATGGTGAGCCACGGACATGCGTCTGCTATTCCAAGGACACCACCAGACATAATAGCCACTTTCAAATATATGACCAGACATCCTTCCTGGAAACTGGTTGACTCCGCTATAGGCGCTCCCACACTTCCTCATTTATCTACACACCAGCACAGACTGAGGAGTGATTAAGATGTGTATTTTTAATTATTTGACATTAGAATACTGTCTATGTTGTACAAGAATTAAATTGTTGTATATCTGTCTACTGTGTTTTTGCACCCTTTGAATTCTGCTGCTGTAATCTGAAATTTCCCCTAGTGGGACAATAAAATCTATCTAACTATCTATCCATCCATCCATCTATCAGAACAGATTTGACTGAAAAAGATTTAACAGAGCGTTTATTTATCTGCAGGATCACTGTAATGATTGTCTGAAGGTACTTGTATCAAAGGTTTGGATGCAATGTTTTTGGGGTAAGAGACGTTGGTACTATGTTTGTAGGTGATAAAATAAAGTAAATTCGATACTAAACACAGCTTACAGCAAGTGGGAAGCATGCAAGAGATGCAGCCTCTAGATTTTGCTGACTGTGTTTGGGTTAATCACATCAAATATTACTATGTTTTTGCTCATATATATGACGCCGCCAAGTTTCTGCTGCCTACTCAAAATTGTCAGCGGTACACTAGACTGCAAATCAATGCGAGAACTGCAACCGTGGAAGCCAATGAAAAAGATTTTACATGCAGAACAACGTGAGAATCCAAGTTAATTCAGCTGTTCTTAAACTGTTTATTTTTTTTAACTATTATGACCATTTGCCAAAGTGCTTGGACATGACATAAGCTATGTTGTGGTGAATTTATACTTCTTACATTAACTGTAATGTCACCTCCAGCTTTGCCATTCATCACAGTGGACACTTGCCTCCTTTAGCCGCCTGCATTCAATCACTGTGAAACGTGAGCTTGGTGCTAACAGACTACTGCTGTTGATGTGGTGGATTTGGGAGTGTGTTAGAATTGCGCTCCGTAATCCCTTCACTGATACTTAATTGAAAGCAGTGATGTACTAAAGACGTATTAAAGCAAGCAGACCAATCAGCTCTATGATTTCAGCTGACACACACACATTATTTGTAAGGAAAGAGGGCAACTGAGACAAAAAAGTGGGAGGAATATTTGATGCTAAAAATCCCATGGAGTTTATCTGAATTATGTGAATTTTATCACTTTACATTGGTCTGGTTTGTTTTGTTTGTGAAAATTTAGGCCAACCACAGGAAAGGGCTACGACCACATTCAGATGGCTCTGAATACAAGAGAGTGGGATGAAGGCTGGCTCCAACAGACGTCAGCACTTAATCCCCCTTCTGACACATTGCTCCCAAACTGAGGATTACATAAAGGCTGGAGAAGCAGAAGGCTAGCCTTTTGTACCATAAAGCCCGACAATACTCCTGTATACAGTGTGTCCATGTGCTGTTTTTGAAGTGCAGCCCACATGTCGGCCATCTGTGACCAACCTCTGTGCCGTGACTCTGGTCTTCGTTGACCATTCCTATCAGGCTCTCTTCTGGGTGGATGCATCCCCCGTAGGTCTCCTGCTTTTTGGGCTACTTCACTGGAAATCTCCCTGAGGCGAGTCCTGGGATCACTGGTGCCAATTTTGACTGCAAAACAGAAATGGTAATTCAGAAAACTCTGCAGATGACACTGCAGATTTCATTTCAATCTGACACTACCTATTATTTCCAATTTCAGTTAAGTCAGTGAGGTGAGAAACACCGCCAGTGTAGATGCTATTAAAAACTATTTTCATCTCGTTATATCCATGCCTCTTCATTCCTTCTTGTTTGCCAGCTTCCTCGACTCAGAGAAGATTAACCGCTTGCGATTGTTTGACGTATTGTTTGTGTCTATTACATAATGAGACTACATATACAAAGTCGATCTGCAGCAAACAAAGTTTTAATCTGCTTATGTATTTAGCTGATTTCACACAATCTCTGTTCGCTTTAGTCTCATTACTTATAGCCACACTACAAACATTTCCAATACAAAACAAAGTGGAAACACCGACATTTGGAAACAACTCACTCCTTGCACTAAGAAGTCACCACAATGCAAAACATGATTACTCCAAGGCTCTGTTAGCAGCACAACATTCCAGCATTGATTCCTGCTAAACAGGTGTTTCTGCAACTCCATATCTTATTCGGTTCCCAAAAAAATAAGATAAAAGAACTAAATAATTTGACTTAACTCCTCCTGCAAGTTTTCAGTACTCCCCCTCAACAACATATCTCAACCAACTCGCTTTCAAGTGCAATGTAGTGACACTTGAGATCAAGTACTTTCACAGCTTCAAAGAGTAACATACAATCTGCAACCCATTATTTAACACACAATGTTTCACATCACTATCGATTTTTTTTCAGGTCAAGGTACTCACATTAAAAAGGTTGCTTCAAATTGTACGCTTCTCTGACACCGAAATAAGTGCAAAACTATCAGCTCTTTGCCGCCTCCAAAAAAGGAGTTGCTGATTCCTTCCATAACAATTACCACCGCTGTAGTATTTAGTGATACTTCAAAATACTTCAATATTTTTTCTTTGGCTACTAAGAAACATTTTGGCGCTACTTTTTGCATGTTTATTTATTTTGTTAAAATCAAAAGAGAATAAAGTAATGATTAAATCCCATTTTGTTATGAGTAAAATAGTTTTCAAGGTGGTGGAAGAGGTCAGCTAATAAAGTTTTTTCCCCCACTAACGTGGGGAAAACTTCTATGTAGTCACAGAAGAATAGGTTAAAAAAAATTCAAAACCCTTAAAAAGTGAACTTGTACTCAATTTCACACTGGCTGTTGTACTTCTACCCCTTACCTGGTCCCTGTCCACCACTGGTTAGAGTGCTGCCTTTACTGAGGGTTGAAAGAGTCTTCTGTTTATTAAAAGAGCCTGGGCCCAACAAAATTTGCAGGTTCTCCATGGTCAGGTCCAACTTTTTAGGGGCAGGCACTGGAGACCCAAAGCCTGCTGAAGAGAAGAGGGAGAAAATAAAAACAGACAGTAGATATTGTCACACATTTTCTTCAATCACGTTTAGGTTTGATGTTGAAAAGGAAGCTTAGATTGATACATTTATTCCTAAAGAAATATTACTTTTTAATGAGATTAGGCTCTTTTCACACCTGCGACTTTGAAGTCATTGTTAGACATTTGCTTCTGATAATAACACTCGCTGAGAGGAAACTGTAATATCCTCTCAGTTATTGGTCTGTGAAATCACATACTCTTGTAATACACTTTATTATTTGACTGATATCCTGTAAAAACACCACATACCTTGCACATCCCCATTAAAAGGAGTCTTGTAATGTGGGTCATCTACAACGATTGCACTCCCATCGGGGTTAGCGTAAAAGAGGAGGAGAGGCTGAAAGTGACCTTTTATACATTTGCTGACCACATCTTTCCATCTGGAGCCGATCTATACAAAATACACA
>JAPTHA010000011.1:8369909-8381509 GCA_029814585.1 Gymnapogon annona | reverse complement strand
CCCCCCCCCCCCCCCCCCCCCCCCCCCCCCCCCCCCCCCCCCCCCAGAAAATGCAGAGATTGGCACAAAGACGTGGTAAAGAAGAGCCCATCTAAATCCAACTAAAGGGAGATGAAAGGAAGAACACAGCAGGATTAATGAATATAACACAAAGCCAGGTTAGCAGACTATGACTGCAAAAGGAAGGAGAGGTGCACTGCTTGTTATGCAAGTCTAAGTATTTGTATTTTTCAACATTCCTCTACAAGCCGGGAGTCGAGGAGCCACAGAAGTGCTGCCATGTTTCGATCCAGGTACGGACTTGGCAGCCACTGAGCACTGTAGCTCCTCCATCAGAGTTGGTGGGAGGAGAGGGGGGGGTTAGGGAATGAGGGTCTGCACACACAGCACAAGCTGCTGATGGATTGACACGGAGCCAGGCAGCCACTGCACCACAGCGCCAGGGAAAATTGCAAAGATGTGAGACAAAAGGCACACTCACATGCTCCAACATAAAGGGAGAGAGAGAAAAAAAAAAAGGAAAACAATGGCCGTATAGATTCGAACAACGATATTTACATATCCAAAGGAATACACAAAGAAATCCACCCCATGACAAGTGACAAAGTGTCGTGCTTAACGTTAGAGCTCAGCCCATTCAGTGGACCTGTAATGGGATTTTACTGGTTAAGCATCGCTACACTACTGCAGTACTTTTTGACAACAGAGTTGGAGGGGGAAAAAATGAGGGTGATGTGGGAGTGTTAGCTGACTCTTCAGTACCATAAAGGTTTGTCAACCCAGAGGCTCGTGAAGGGCAATCGATGTAGCCTTTATTGGCCAGTAAAGAGACTTGGTGGCAGAAATAAGATTGATCTTTTCTACTTTTTGCCCCTTGCTATAAAAAAAGCTGATTTTATCAGCATAGATTTTCAGGGTTTTTACATTTTGACTTGTCAAAAGTGAATGCGATTTGTGTTGACGTACAGTGTGTTCACATTCTCACCTCCTTCACTGTGGCATCATCAAAGAAGACCCATTTAGCAGACTTGGTGTGGAAGGCGAAGGCACAGTAGTGGCGGCTGGAGAAGCAGATCATCCCCACTAGCAGCAGCTCTCCCTTTTTGGCATGCTCATCAGTCACCCTGTAGAAGAGCTGTACCCACCCACCCACACACACAAACATAATTATATAAATATATAAAGCAATTATTCATGGGCATCAACGCTAGAGTACGTGGGCAGGCAAGTGAGTGATGTTGATAGCTACTGGAATCATTTACTCCGTCTGTATATAGATTAAGGTCTGAGGGAATGAACGGGCATTGATTTGACAATCAGTATGGATCAAGGTTGGATTAAATCAGTGCTGTCATAGCATGTGATGTCTTGACTCACACTAGACCGGAAAACCCCTTTTCCAGACAAACTAAAAAGTAACGATAGTGTAAAGTCATAGTATTAAACAGACATAGGATGAAAGCTGTGGTGAAGCATTAACTTCTTTGTGTGCGCGCCATTTTCTGCACAGCCATTTCTCTGTCCACTTTTCTCCCTCTAACAATGAAATTTCAAAGCAAATCACAGGGGTGAAGGGCTTCTTTTTATTTCTCAATAAAGTCACATGAAAAGCTCTCAAATGAATCAAGGCCTTTGTGGCACACTAGTCCTTGAAATTTTTCTGACGCTAGGTTTTGGAAAGGCGCACAAGAGAAAACTGTCAAATAAATGGCTTGAATACTTCAATAAAGAAGTTATGTAATGTGTTGAGCTTCTGAACTCTGCAGTGATTGATTTTCTGTCTTTTTCATTTTTTGTAGTGAAATTCAACAGCCTGATGATGTCAACAAATCTACTGAGGAATATGTAATTTTTTGTTGTTTAATACATACATATTCTGCAACTTTATGGTCTGCTGTGTATGATTTTATTGACATGAAAGAATATAAACAAGTCTGTAAATCACAGACAAATCTTTTCCCTTGTCCATGTCGCATCTATTCAGCACATGTAGTTGATCAGACAGGCGTGTTCGCACACACCAGCTCCGGCTCACAAACATGAGGGAAGAGGTTTTGACAAGCTGACCAAGGCCAGCAGGGGCTTTTTGATCAGTGGCGCGAGCCAACTGGGCAATGGGTGTTGGCTGCTTACGCAACAGCCTCCGACTTAGAGAAATAAATCCCCATTTTATTTCCCAAATATGTTCAACTGCACCAAAAGAAACAGACCCTAAAACAACAAGAAAAACTGGCTAACTCCTGAAGCACATGTGAAGAGAGTGTGTTGATACCCCGCTACATGATTAGCTCATTTATGTAAAAGGTCCGATGGAAGGTTTTTGAGAATTTTATATTATGTTACAATAGTTATTTCATTAGGCTATTTAAAGAGCAGCGCAGTGAAAAGGATAATTGTTCAAATATGGTATGTTGCTTGATGAAATGCCACTCACCGCAGAAAGACTGAGATGAGGCCCGAGTGAGCGAATAACATCCTCAGTGAGGTCGGACTGTTCAGAATCCCAGATGAAGCCAATGGTGACGATCTCTGGGCAGTTCATGAGGACACGTCTGACTTTCATCCTCTGGCCACACTTGCTCTAAAAGGTAAGGACCAAAAAAATACCCTTCCTTAAGTTTACAGTTCTTATGAATACATGACATTTAAACAATGTGGTTCTCATAGGACAGCGGCGCTACAAACATAATATTATCTTAGAGAATATGAGATTCAGCTACTGATACCATATGAAGAGGTCAGAATGAGCTCAATTTTGCTGCAAACTGACTACTTATATGAACACTTTGCAGAGGTCAATATCTATTATTTAATTCAGAACTCGTATTGTTTTGACAGTGCAGTAATCATTTTAATTAAAGGATTTAAATATCCTAAATCACTTGGGTATTAAAGAGACTACGTTGAGCCAAGACTGATACCCAAACTGCACTAGATACTGTGCATTAAAGTTCTGGTCCTGCAGCACATGAAGAATGTGCTTCATCATTTCAAATGATGTTAAAAATGTAGTCTTTACTTGATGATCTTTAAATACTTGTACAGAAACTTACGGGACAATGTCGATAGTCTCCGATCGTATTTGCTGCTTGTAACAATTCCCCAAAAGACTCATCCCTCCGCTGATGGAGGCCTTGTTTGCTAAAAGCCAAAAGACACGGTCAGTTAAGCCTTGTCAACTGAGGCAGACTGTTGGAAAGAACAAGTGAAGAAAAGGAGAAAATAAGAGCAGATGAAGTCATGTGGAGAAAGAATAGCTTATATGTGAGATAAGATACCAAAGTGAAGGGCTTTGTAATAAATGTGCAGAAAGTGAAGGAAAAAAGGGTGGAGACAATGACACCAGAGTAGACAATGAGAAGAAAGGAAAGGTTCATGTTGCCTGAGCCTTACCAGAGTGCAGTGGTGGAAACATAATGAACCAGCTCTGTAAACGGCAGTGGGTCGGAGGATGCCCCACAGCTACGGCACACTGACTACAGACCAAACACACAGTAGGATAGATGAAAAAGTTAGAAAAACAGCTGCGTGTTCTAACAGTGAAGTCACTCGTGCCACTGTAACAATAAGATTGAATATATCTGTGACAAAAAGAGAGAGAAAAAAAAACAAAAAACAGCATACACTGAAAGTAGAAAAAACAGCCTTTGGTTGGTTGGCTGCCTGGAATCCAGAAACCCTGATAATTTAAAATCCAAAAATAAGGTTTTCATTCCTTCACAACAGGTCTTTGGAGTCCAAACTGTGATTTAATGGATTTTCAACATTATCAGAGCGCCTTTCAGCCAACACTGGGCTTTCATTGCAGCTACACAGACACTGTTTATGCATTAGGTTCTTTCATTCCCATCTCGTACTTACAGTCAGTTATTTATCTGCTACTGTTCCCACTTTGGTTATTGTTTGAGTTGCATTTCTAGTCAAGTGAGTTCAATATATGTTTCTCGATAACATAGAGCAAGTGCAACATGAGCTGCATCGATGACATATCACTGTCAAACACATACCTGTCTCTGAACAAAACAAATGTAAAATATGACGAGTCACACAGTTAATCACAACAGCATGTTGGTAGATCAGGTAAAGCCATTTAATCCCCTGCCAAAGCTGCAAAATTATGAACCTCAGCTCAGATTTTCAGGTTTCATCACGTGTTTGCATTATTTTTTATTATTCTTGACCCACTGGAGTGTAATTGTGTATGTTGGAGTGTATGTTGACTTTTTTTACATTGTCCTGTTAGGCTGTTTTAAACTCACTTCTGACTAGATTGTGAAACCTGTCACTACTTTCCTTGTGGTTACTTCTAAACTGCTGGCTTTCTAATAACCTTCGTAAGGTATTTGATTTTTTTAAGGGTATCAGTTCCTCTCTGACCCCTGAGGCCTTGGTATTATTTGATGGATTGTGTGCCCTTACACTGAGGGGGAACAAAATCCACCAGCAGTGCCCCTAACGGATTGAGTCCAAAAGCCCTATTATCTTATTGGATTCATAGGTAGAACTGGTTTGGGACAGAGTTGGAGATGGCCATCACAGCCCGCAGGCCAGGGTGGTTGGAGAGTTTTTGCTGGGACTTCTGTACACAAAAATGTCATCTCTTCCTGCCCCGGTGCACTGGGGAACCTGACCAGAAACTCCCTGCATATTCCACGGGGGCAACCCGCATTAAAACATGACGGATTGGATTTCAAGTGTTGCAGACAGTGATTCATGTACCTGTCTCTGTGTGTGTGTTTGTCTTTGTGTGTGCAGTGCTTAATCTGTACACTGGCAGCTTGGCTTTTCTTTCATCTAGACTCTACAAGCATCTACTCGTTTTCAACGTGGCCTATTTTTTATGAATTAGTAAAGCGGCAGAAAATAATGATGTGAGAAAATTAATAGCCTGCACCCCACACTCACCTGCTCATACAGTGTCATGGCAAACTTCTGATGCGTGATGCACGTCTTAGAAGTACAGGCATCTGTCTTTTCAGGCACAATATGCAGGTGGATCCTCTCTAGTATGTTCTCCTGTGACACAATAAAAGCTCCACATAAGGTAACAGACAAAATTTTGTATGATAAACAATCTGAGCTTCATGCCCCCCCCAACTGCCTTTCCATGAGCAAAGCGGTTCGACGTTCAGGCTCATGTTGCAAACCTGGCAAAAGAAGAAACACATTTAAAGCTTCACTCCCCTCTGTCTTGGTGGAGTGCTTAGGAGTTTATAAAATATTAAGGCTCAAAGTTAGACCTGCAGAGGTCACAGGAATAACTTCACAGCCTGTTAAACTGACACTGGCCAACTCCCCTTCCCATAAATTTCCCAATGGAAACCTGCTGCTAATAGATGACTTGGTGAATGCTCAAGGTCAAAGATCTGTATGGGATAAAGGATCAAGATAGTCTACAACTGAAAGAAATTGCATTGTGTGAGCTGCAGTTTTGCACTCTTCTCAACAAGTTGCCTTTTGTGGATTTAAATTTCATCCTGCAAGTTGTAAATGACTCATTTTATATTTGACAAACGTATGGCCGTATATGCTCTCGTACAGGGGTCACCACCACGTCGCCCACAGGGATGGTGTGAGTCGCCCACGGGGGTGTTCTAAAAATAGAATTAGTTCTCGGGTCTCCAACACGTTGCTCGTCACACACCAGTGGCTCAGAGGTCTGATCCAGGAACTCTCATCACAAGTCAATAATGTAATAACAAAGTTGATTGGTCACTTGGTAAATCAGGTTTAATTTTCAACCAATCAAAAGTATCCTGCCACCGCCCAGCCTCCACCATAGTTAACTGTCAATCAAACTTTTGCGCTGGTTCGCTGTCTGCCATTGCTGGAGGGGCGGGGCCTGCAGGTAGCAGTATGCTCCAAATGCCGGGCCTGGACCATGTCAGTCACGTTATGGTAGTGGAGTTTAGTCGTGGTATTAGGAGGCAAAAAATTACTAATTTTCATGAACAATGACAGTCTGTTTGACAAACGTGAAAGACAAGTGTGTGTGTGTCTGAACTGTGGCGCGAGCCTAGGACCGGAAAATATTTGAACGAGGAGCGGAATTTCAACGAAGTTCCGCAGCAACTTTTCCGGTGATTCTCCGGCAGGAATCAACCTCCGAAAAGAGAAGGTAAAAGAGCTGAATACACCCTCCGAAAACACCGGTCCATATTCACTACACCCACCATGAAGCAGCGCTTCAACGGAGGTATCATTCATTCAGTGGTTCACATCCAGGACCAATAGCCCTGCACTGACGAAGGCGGAGCTAAAAGGGCTCTTCTCCACTAATGCTAATGTCCAGCTCGGTGTTTGCTGTCTGCGCTCAGACAGCTGAGTCGGACCTGTTCATCTGGGTTTGACTGATGTGGTGACTATAAATGATACTGGGTTCATGTTTACAACGTTGATCTCTTTAGAATTAACATATTTTGACACATATATGAATTTAGAAAAGGTGAAATTGGTCAGAAATATAACTGGTACATGTTTGTATTAGTTTTTTTCTACTTTTGATTTTCTTGATGAATGCATTTTATTAAAAATGTTAAAACATTTATGATGTTTTAACAAACAAACAAGTGTTAAAACATAATTGTATTATAATAGGTTAAAAAACTAGCTGGATTGCTCAGTTGGTAAGGCAGGGGCTAGTGCCTAGGGGTCCTAGGTTCGATTCCCGGCATGAGCTTCCAGTGGGTTGGGTCAGGAAGGGCATTTGACGTAAAAAGTCCTGCCAAATCAAATATGCAAATTGGATTCACTGTGGCAGCCCCAGAAGGGAAAAGGCCGAAAGAAATCATTATAAATGTTAAAAATGTTACAAAGATGATACGAAATGTGCATATGACCCCTATTATAGATGGATGTCATTAATAATAATCTATAAATTGTCCATACTTTGTTGTTTCATTGGTGCGTACCAAACCGGTAGCACTTCGTATTACTCAGACACCCTGAAATAGCCCCCAGTTCCAAAAAGGTTGGGGACCCCTGCTCGAGTACCTTCTCATTGAGACATTAAACTCTCTTATTTGTTTATTGCATTGTTGTATAACTGGATGTCTTAAGCATATAATGTATGATGACTGGACAAAAATCTTGACTGACCCAAGCTGCCAGAGAATCCGGTTATTAAGTTTAAGTGGTACAGATCATGGGAAGAAAGTAAACTAACCAACACTGCTGAACAAAGGAAACATGGTGTGAAATAATGAATTTAAAAAAAAAGGCTGCAGGATCCGTTTTATATGTGGTAGCTGGAGTCAGAATAAAAATGAACAAAGCAAAAAAGAGAGAGAGAAAAGAGAAAATTATGCTGCCGTTAAAAGAAAAACAAAGACCTGGTTAAACAAAGCTTTGTTGTTTGAAAAAGAGAATGCAAAAATGCTGATGGGTTCATGAAATAGACTTTTTAAAAACATAGAAATGATAAGCCACAATGTGGGAGCATAAAAGGGAAGGTTCAAACTGAACCATTGCGCTTATATAACCTGTCACGATGATATTTAGCGGCAATGTGGCAAGGGTTGATGGGAGGGGAAGGGAAGGCAGGGGAGGGACAGAAGCTCTTTCAGTGACCTCGCCGAACCGTTTATTGCACTGCACTACCCAAACTGTGCAGCAGGGCAACACACAGACACAGAAAGTCTCCCCGTACACCCTCCACCTCTCCTCACGACAGGCTGGTTGCCACAGGAACTTACAAAGCACTCTGCGGCATCATCCATGAAGCCCAGCTGGAAGCGTTGCTCGTCCTTAAAGGTCTCTGCCAAGGCATGACGCAGGTTGTCAGAGGGCAGGGCGCGCTCTCGACTGTGCTGAAACTGGGAGAAAATGCCCTGAAGAAGAAACGCAAGAACTTGTTTGTTCATGGGACACTGAGTCACATAACCTGTTCAATGTGCGCTGTCAGAGTGACAAAAAAGGAAATGGATGGTTACTTTCCACATATGACTGATGCAAAGTTTTGGATCTGATTGCACTCTACCTTTAATGCACAAAATATGCACGATTCCCCATGACAGAAGTGTCCAGGTAGCTGCCTCAGGCTGCGTCTGAAGATGTCCAGCTGCCATAGTACCTACGGGGTGGACAAAAGGAGAGGTCAACTGGAATATTAAACCCAGCTGAAGTACTAACCTTGTTAAAAACTGGGCCATTTGGGGTTTTGTTCCAATGCGATGCAAAACAATGGCAGATAGTATCTTCAATTATATAAAACCATGTAATGATTAGAAAAGGACAACGGTAAGACAACATTTGTGATCATCGTTTCAGAATCAAATCTTTATTTTTGTTTTCCTTTGGCTTGTTCAGTGATTTTTAGCACTGGAGAAATAGATGTACAACTGGATTTGCCAACTGTTTAACAGGGCAAAGTTTTTTGCACAAGTCTTTTGCTTTGTTAAATTATTCATGACACATGCTGGTCTCAGGCTGTTCACTTGTTTTCAATATTGGCCCATTTAAGTCCTTGCTGTCAGAGTTGTATTCCATTTCCTGAAAATTGGTTACATTGAGCTTTTAACTGACAATCCTCATGTTATTAGGGTGCACAGCATGTGTACATTGCTACAAGCGTCAAGAAGCATTACCATGGCAACAAGTGCCAGGTGTAAGATGGATCTCCCTTTTACGCACTCAAAGAATCATGGGAAAACACTGAAAAGCATTAGAAACTAGCGCACGCTAGATGATAAAAAAGATCATTACTCAACCATTTTTTTTCTGTTTCAATCTAATAAGAACACTTGATTTTTTGTTAATCTGTCATTTCTGTCATTAGGGAAAAGAGTACCCAAGGCCATAAAGATGTGGAGAGGGCAAGAATAAAAGCAACAAAGCCGAAGGTAATGATCATCTTCAACCAGCTCATCTGCTGTCTCACCCTCTGAGTCACCCTTCCCATGAGTGACCTCGCAGTAGGCGGTCTGCATTAATGAAGTCACCAGCCTGTATCCCACAAACGCAACCCTCAAGTACACCAAATGCAACACTGAAAAGCTTGGATGAATTTAGACGGTGACTAAGCTTTGAAATTTCTGAAGAAATGATGGCTACGTTGACAAGGACAGAACAAAATGTACAAGACAGAGTAGGTGACAGCATTGAGTATGCATTTTTTTTTTTTTGCTGGAACAGGATTTTGTATTTCAAGCATCTATTCCACTGCATCTGGCACCTCCTTTGAGACAAACAAAATCTGTTATTGACTTTTGCGTACTGTATAGTGGTATCTGTTCTGACACTGTCTAATTTCCCAATGGGGATTCTCCCATAAATTGTTTGCCTGTTTATGATGGACTTTAATTTGATTAGTAAAAAGTAGATAAAAACAAAGAGAAAGCTGATGAGGTTTGTTAATGTTTTGCAAATTGAACCTCAACAACACAGAGGTAGCTGGTAAGATGCCAAAACTACACGCTTTCATCAAACAGGTTTGTGGGTTGTGTGCAGAGAATGTAGTCTGATAATACTGATAAACAGAGAGGAAAAACATGTCTCTTCGCTCGTTTTTTTATGGTTGTAAACAGAACTTTCAGGTCTAATTATATTCTGTCCCTGAAGTAGAAATCAAAAGGGGGAAACAACAGGGAAGAGAATAGTGTAAAAAAACAGGGAGCTGCAAGCCATAATCAACAATTTCCTAGAACCTCCCCCTGCTGCCTTTGAGTAATTACAGTGAACACTGATTATTATATGTAAATAATAATGTGTTGATGATGACAAGTTTTGTTCAGCTGTACATACTATTTACAATCAATGCTGGGGTATAGTTCGGCAATAAATAAACAAGTTTTTTTTCAATCTTACAGTCAAATTTAGACTTTTTAAAAATTATTTGCTGATAAACCTTGAAACAAAAACTCATTACTTTGTTTCATATACCACAACTCATGTAATACAAGAAATTAAGGGTGGCATTTTGCAGGAAGGATCAAGACAAATAATCTTCACTTTCAGAGGGCTCCACCTCTGATAATTTATATAGCCAAGCCTTTCAGCCGAAATCAAACTTTAGCATCAAGCATGCAAGGATTTATCTGTAGCCAACAAAATAAAAACATCTAAAACTGATACCTTGTATTGCTCTTGTGTAACTTATATATTAAGTTTTTGTAGATAAACCCAAAAAGCAGATATCAACCCAGCCTATACACTTATACAGTCTCAGTAATAGATCAAATGACAGTACCTGCACAGCACTGTTGAGGAAGCAGCTGTTTTGTCCTGGCTCGTTCAGCAGCCCCTTGGTGGGGGCCAGAGACAGCATGCTCCCCGGCTGGTACGATTTCCCCAGATTGCCCCCCGGCTTCCTGAAGAACTTGACCCATGCCATTGGATATTGAGGTCTGCCTTCAGACAGGTAGGAGAGATGAACAGGGTGGGGTTGTGCTGGGTTAGAATCCCCAGGCCCCTGTAGGAGTGACTCCCCCAACTGTCTGGGGCTACGTGATTCCTTGAGCTGCAGCAGCTGCCCTGCTACACATGGGCTTCTGGTCCGTTTCTGCAGCTCATGTTAAAGGTCATTTAAATAGCTGTGACTTCAAAGTCTATAAAAAAAAAAAGGAAAAGAAAAAAAGAACAAAAAAGAAGCAACTCCTCGCAAAAATTTACAATCCAAGTCCCCAGTTGAGAAAACCGTCTGCATTCACAGGTTTAATATTTCTAATGAGATGCATTTTGGGGTCTCCTCAGTCCTCCTGCAGGCTGGTATCTCTCCCAGGTCCATCCATCATGAACTTTATCCAGGCATCTCTCAGTACTGGATACCACATAAGGCAGGACTGTAAAGAAAAATAAATAAATCGCATTTACATGACATTACAAAACCCGTTACCAGTTTCCCACTTGTACAGTGCATACACAATACTTTGCTCCTATAAATTACTGCTGGTTACTTGTCAAACTGCAGCTTTTACACATACCAAAAACCTTTGCTCTAAACAGGGTTGCAAGCTGAAGTTGCACACAAACATTTTAACCAGTTTATCAGTTTCCTGGTATATGCTGAATGGATGTTACTGATATTGACCAGAAAAAGTATTTTAAAAAGGCACAAAGCAAATTAGTTCAAACAGGAGGAAAAGAGTAGAATCAATCTCACTACAAAACCTAAAACACGCAGTTAGACTTAACTCACTCGCAGTCAACTAATGTCCTCAGCAAACACTGAGCTCCAGTACAAAAAAATATCTTAACAATGTCTATTTCCTGCTTTAAGTATCGACAACACCCGACCACCATCTACCTCCTTTGTATACTGTAGACTTCAACCAGAAGGCAAATCCAATGGTAATTGTTTTTCCAACTATCAGTCTAAAATATGTCAATAATACTGACAATTAGCTGTTAGGACATAACAAGAAACTTAAATAATGCTTTCAAAATTGCTTATTTAATCAAAAAACGTTCCAGAAATTGATTCATGGCATCATTCTTGTCAATTATTAAGCCTGTGCACAGATGAAGAGAATAACCTATACATTTACAGGAGTTTAGACTTAGACTTCCTTTATTGTCATTACACAGACAGACACAATGAATCTGGTAACGAAATGTCATAGAATTGTCAGCTGATGATACAAATAAATATGGAAAATATAAAA
>JAPTHA010000011.1:8319681-8337132 GCA_029814585.1 Gymnapogon annona | reverse complement strand
CTCCCCACTGGGCATAGTGTAAGTGAATATTCAAGACCACACACATCATATAAAAAGCTTCACGGGATGCTACAGCAAGCAACAAATGGCCCAGAGCAGAGTTATTTCATGCTTGGAATGGAGAACAAAGAGTACAAACACAAAGAGCAATTTGTGAACCAGTGCTATTTGGTTGTATTTATTTGGTTTTCTGTGAATCCATATCTGCATTAGTTTGGAAGAGAAAGCAACTGTTGCTATTATGGCTATAATAACAATGATCTGAATGGAGGCAGTGCAGTGGAATTATCATTGTAGTAGACAGTGCTGTTACAAACACAACAGGAACAGGCACAGAATGTCTTGTTTTATGTTGATAAGATTTGCTTGATATGACTCACATAAAGACATTATGCACAATGTGTGGAAAAACACCAACGTCTAGTTTACTTTTTTCTTATTTGGGAGATGATTACTAATTAGTCACGTTACAGCCAAAGCCTAAACTAAACACAACGCAATGTGAGTAATATTCCTACTGCCAGTAAACGCATCTTAAACCAAACATTTTAAAGCCATTAATATTAAGAAGATCCAACATGTAACCGCTGATTCTATCCTTTGAGTTTTATCTTTTCTTCATTCATTCATTCATTCATTCATCTTCCAACCCGCTTTATCCTTTGCAGGGTTGCGGGGGGGTCACTGGAGCCTATCCCAGCTACTCAAGGGCGAAGGCAGGTGGGGGGCCCTGGACAAGTCGCCAGTTTTATCTTTCCTTTTCATTTTTTTATTTTTAACAGTATTTTTGAATACATCAGTGTAGTGATTGGCTATTTTTTACTCTTTTTTTTTTATCGTGTTGATTAAGAAAGTGAATTTCCCTCTAGGGACTCTAGGGATCAATAAAGATTATCTACATGCATCAACTTCAACAGTAAATCTCCACTGTCCTTCATGTTGCATCGCTTTTTTTTTTAAATGGGCTGCACTTAGTTGAATAATGACGCACTAAACATGTACCGTATATATGTGACACAAGAACCCTTTTATATTCTCCACATTTCACTCTCCTCCTCATCCCCCTTCCTCCGTCCATATGCGCCATTAGCATCCTCATACTAATGCACTAATTAAAATGCACCTGGCAAATAAGTGAATTAATCTCTCTTATTAGAGCTTATATAACGACATCTCCGCCCACAACAAACCGTGATACAATGATAACCTTTCCCCAAGTTATAAGTGCCATGTCTGATGTGGCACTAATAGCATTTTCAAACGATGCTGGTCTGAAATTATAAAATGCCCCCATCTCTATCTTTCATGGAAATTATCAGCAGATATGAGAGGGAAAAAAATACAAAGTCCATAATAACCATAATAACCATAAAACCATAATAATCCATAATAATCCACCCACAGCAAAAGCTCACACTGGGATAAGAATCTGACCCGCAAACTGTTAAGATTCCAAACAATTTTTTTTTCCTGTTAACCACTTAATATTTATTTATACAAATCTCTTCTCTTTCTACACAGATTTTTATTAATGGTCCTCTTCATCTCTGCTCCACTGTTATTTTTCTCTTCTTTTCATAAACACATCCTGCATTCCTGTCTTTTTCATTTGCATATGAACCCGGCTGCTATTTGATGAATGTAAGACTTATTACATAACTAACCTCAAGAGCGTTATTGAGGTAAATTATTTAATATCTGACAGGCTTTTTTTTTTACTATTTTTTTTTTAAACATTGGATTTCCACTGAGCTCATTCTTATTTTAAGTGTACGCACAGCTACTTCATTTGCATTAGCCTTTAAGAAACTCACGTTAGTTAATTATTTAATGACATGGCCTAACTGAAGAACGGTTATTAAACGTGTACACAATCTATGTTGCAGAACTCATGAAGAGGTTTCACAAACATAACCGTGTAACCAAAACAAAAGTGTCTTGAAGACTAAACAAGGGTAACCTGTCAAACCCTGGATTTAACTCTCAAGACCTAAAACCACAACAGCAAATACACGCATCTTTTGAGCTAAAATATCAATAAAATGCAGTTTCTCAGCTTTTCAGTCACATAAAATATCTCTAATCACTAATAAAACCTATTTTCTAATATATGACAGTGAAAAGTCTATTTTTTTTCAGTTTTGATTTCAGATCCTTTGAATTAACCCCAAGGTCTTATTCACGTCCACATGATCAGTAAATTACACAATAGGGAAAATACGGTACCTGATTTTCACTGGAAAAATGCAAAATACAGAGCATAATATTCCAAGAAATTCTGATTAACTAATTATCACTTATTATAGATAAAATTAATTAAAAAGCTTCAAAAATAGTAGGTTTGAGGGTTAAATATTTGGAGTAAGAGCTCCTCTTTGTACCGAGAGCCTGCGATAATCCAATCTTTCAATGCATTTACAGAGAAGCCCAGTAAAGACCCTTCCCACTGTGTAAACTAAAGAACTTTGACGTCACCGGCTGCACCTGAAACCAGTTTTACCAACCCCTAATTGAAAGAGCACTTGCTTTTAACATTGTGTCCTGGTTGAAGTGCTCAAGTGTCAAAAATAACACAAATTTATCCAGAACAGGCGGTGCAGTTGCAGCTTGCAAACGTAGCAAACTGTCCTGTCACTGTGATAAAGGAAGTCCAACACAACGGGCAAAATCTATGATCCATAGAAAAAAAAAGAAAAAGAATTGTTTGTCCCTGTTGCCATAAAATAATCTACAAGGACAGGCACTTTTTGAAGCCAGTCTGCTACCTCAGCATGCAGTGTTTTATATTTATTTACCAATCTGGAGCTCAGTCCTCGCCATCAATTACATAGTACTCCTTTTAATGTCACATTTATTATATTTTTATGCAAATATTCTCTAATGTAACTCATCTAAATATGATATGATGTACTTTTCTGTAATGCACTTGTTTTCAGAGTAGACAAGCCAAAAAGAATCTGATTTCAATTTAAGGTTGAAAGAATAACCAGTGGTAACATTTACATAAATCTTTCTTTCTTTGATACCAAACATGTCCATTCACACTCATTATACCCATCATGGCCCAACAACATACTCATTGCTTTACCCGATGAACCCTAGGTCCACTACAGTGTCATTACCACACTAGAAACATGCTAATTGTTGCGCAAATAAATCCCAAAAATTCACATAATCTGTCAATCTCTTCAAAGCCCATTATAACACGATGGAAATTATATGTCTATGTAAAATGAAGAAACTGTTTCTGAAGATAGAAGAACATGAAACCAAGTAACATTACCCAACGATCACCTCAACGCACATCAACATCACTCATCTCACTCGTGTTAATGTGATTTCATGTTAATATTCATGAAAATTGTGCTTCACTGCAGTTTAAATGTGTTATGGATGTGCTCAGCTGTGGATATTTTGCACATTAATGGAAGCGTCGCGGATTTCTACCGCTTCCAACTCCAAGCGTGACTACTGTACACAGATTTATAGGTGTGTGTTCCCAAGGGCCTCCTGTACTCGGAGGAGGAGGCCGCTGAACGCCCCACGTTTACCTCTGCCGCTGACCTCTGTGGCTGCCACTGTCTGGGCAGGGACCTATAACCGGCAGAGACACCAGAGGCGAAGACAGTGCTCTTCGCAGGGGTCATGAATGGCGGCAGCGGAGCCCAACTATAACTGCGACTTTGGCTCTGGCTCCACATCTGGCTGCCAGTTGTCTTCGGGGCCTGGTAAGACACCCTGGCCTTCCAATCTTCTGGTGGCCCAGGCCGAGTTTTGCGTTGGGCTGCCAAGCGGACATTTGAAGCAAGGGTTTGCTGGAGGTTCTGGAAGGCGAAGGCTTCATCCACCAAGCCCAGGGGATGCTGGGAGGCGGCCTCCCAGGGAGTGGGTGGTTTTCTGCCCCTCTCCAGCCAGGACGTCTGCCTGGCTGGAGGTGCCGTGGAGGCTCCAGCAGAAGGCTTGGGGGAAGAAGAAGCTGAAAGTGACTGCCGGCCTGCGGATGGCACTCTGGCTGGTGGAGAAAGGGAGTAGCTTCTGCCAAGTGCCTGAAAAAAAAAAAAAAAAAGACCCAGACATATTTGTTTTAGTAAGAGTTCATTTTTGTTTGTATGACTAGCTGTCTGGCCAAATCAAACCAGCTTAGCAAATGGTGATTAAAAAAAAAAGAAGCAATAGGTATTCCAGACACTATTATAACCTAATCTTGTGTTTTATATTTAAAATTGTAGGATATGTTACTGTCTGTTTCTTAACCCAACTATGCTAATAAATTTTCACAAATAGCTGACAAAACAGCTGTTAAAAGCTCTACAAAACCTAATGACCGTGGACCTGGTTCCCTTTTGCTCAAACACAGTGAAGAAAATTCTGGCTTCCTTGAATTAAAGAGGTTTTTTTGTTTGTTTTTAAGAGAATGCCGCATTCAGTTGTTTTTCATTTAATTGGGAATGCTTTCTTTGGTAAATAGTAATACACGTAAGAATGTTAAATAAACTACTGAGTGCTGCATTAATATGCCCACACAGCCAAGAGGTTACGTGGGGTGATAAAGCACCTCTGTTCCACACAGTGAGGCAAACAATACATCCAGATGGAAAAAATTGAACATGCAAAAAAAAAATGAAAAATGAAAAAGGCAGTGCTGCCATCATCTGGTGAAATAAATGTATGACCAGGAAGGGGAAAAAAACAGAGATGCCATTCTGCAGCTTCATCATCATGTGCTTTTTGCGACATATACAGAAATGCAGGACACTTTAGTTCCTGCGGTTAGAATAAACCTATGCATGTGGTGCAGAGTGAATATTGGAATAGAACTTTAACAAAGGTTTTCTTTTAGGTGCAAAGTACATGAGACACAGTATGTTGAGTAGAATTTTAAACCTAATTAGTAATGCATGCCCACCTATGTGCTATGATCAATGTATAATCTAATAGATGCACCAGATATCATTACCATATGGTTTTATTTTCAATTTTATACATTAGTTAACTGATAAATACTTCAATATGAATTGGGACCGGCACTGCTCTTTTAATTTGGATGAAATATAGACACAGATCTAATGAAACAATTGACATAGTTGTGGCCCAGCCTATCCATTGACTAGAAATCATGATTCTCCAAATATAGCTGCCAGCTGACACTAATGTGTATTAAACCTTCCACCTAACAAGTAACTGCCCTTTCTGAGAATACATGACACATTATGGCTTTATATTTCAGTATGGATGCTGCTCATTTGACCTGAAGAGTTACCCAATGAGGTCACCTGTATTCAGTGAAGTCACTGGTCTAATAATATCCTTCATAAATGCAGCTTCAGTTAGTCACTGGGCAGGAATGTGCTGTTCAAGCATTTGTTTCAATTGGTAAAAAGTGTGCAATTTAGGTAATGAGGTGTTTTTGGCTGACTTTGAACTGAATTTCATTTTATAGTTGAAAACCTCTTAAACCAAACCACCACCCTGCAAAAATGGTAAGGCCTTCGTGTTATTCTGGATATTATTATGGTGCTGGATATTGTCTGATCAAATACACCTATTTATAGGAAAAGAAGAAAATGGTCAGGTTCAGAATGTAGTAAAAAAAAAAAAAAAAAAAAGAAAGAAAGACAGAAACCAGAAATAGAATGAACCCAAAAGGCATGCTCAAAGGACAAAAGGAAAGGAAAGCCAAACAAGGATAAAATACATTTTAATGGCACTGCAATGAATCATACAGAAAGTGCACTGAAGAGAAACACACAAAGGAAAAGTGGGGGAAAAAAACATGAAGAACAAAAACAGCGCTGTAAGAAAAATATTTTGTGAACACTGCTGGCTCCTTTCAATAATTCTTCTTGTGTATAATTTATCCACTATTCATATAAAACAAAAGCAAGAGAAAATGCACAGGA
This sequence comes from Gymnapogon annona, assembly GCA_029814585.1. Classification (NCBI taxonomy): domain Eukaryota; kingdom Metazoa; phylum Chordata; class Actinopteri; order Kurtiformes; family Apogonidae; genus Gymnapogon; species Gymnapogon annona. The sequence continues at coordinate 8,331,232 of JAPTHA010000011.1, read as the reverse complement.
GAGTGAAGCAAGGACAGTGGGTGGCTCTATGTCAGAGGAAAATACCATAGTGTGGCTTTTTCTGGCTTGAGTTGAAATGTAAGCCTACTATCACTGGACCTCAGCGCTCCCTCTCACAAGGCAGTTAAATATAGTACCTAACATGATGCAACAGCTGGTAAAAAGCCTAAAATAAAACTAACCCACTGAAGTAAGGCAAAAGGAAAAAAAAGTAGTACTGATAAGGCACGGAAAAATATTCTGTTCCCTAATCCTACTTTTAAGGACGTTTAAGCAAGTCGGTAATATCATTTTTAAGGATGATTGATGTATTGCTCTGTCATTACTTAAAACTCAACAACTAAAAGTTGTTACATAATCTCTATACTTATACTACTGCCCAAAATGTATCCTGTACACTTGCTACATTTTATATTAGGTTTTTTTTTACCTTGTCTTATATTGTTTTATTCAACATGACTGTATGACTGTTTTCATATTTTTAATATGTAAATTACAATAATTTAAGATAAGGAACTCAACATTATCTTCAAAAAAATTACTTCCTGTTGCCACTGTCCAATATCTTACATTTCTGATTTCTTCATCCTTCCCTTCAGACCAGCAGTTTTTACTCTCCCCTACATTCTTACATTACAACCAAAATTATATTAATTTATAATAATTTCTAAAAATTCTCAGTCATTTCCTATTAACAAGTTAAACATGTACATGCTTTATAAACATGTAAAGTTAATTTTGGCTCATTTGTCTCTTTTAAGATTTACTTATATGCCCACCTAATCATAATGCATTTTTGCAAAAGTAATTGGTATTAGCAATAGCATTAGAACCTCATGTTCTGTAATAGTATTAAGTGCAGGTGAGGGCGATGGCTGTCATTACAAAACAAGTTTATGAGCTCACAAATTCCAATTAGGCAACTGACTATACGAGTACTAACCCTTGGTACAAGCATACACCAAGCATATCAGATTTCTACCACCGGATCTACCACATCACTCTTTATCAGCTCCTGAAGGCTTCCAAACCTGAGCTGAGCTCTTTTTAGCTGTAAACTTGGGTTTGGGAGCAGCTGCAGTGTTGCTGCCTGATGCAGAATCAGGCCTCGCAGCTACACGGACACTAGGAGCCATGTGGCCGCTGGGAGGCTGTTGCTGGTAAGGCACTGAAGGAGCTGCCATGTAAGGAGGGCTATTGGCTGGTTGGTAAGGGGCCTGAGGTGCCTGTTGGTAAGGATGGTTTGGAGATTGAGGAGTTGGGGCTTGATAAGGAGGTGGAGCAGGCTGTTGGTACTGCTGGTTATACATTTGCTGGTAAGGGCCAGAAGGAGGTTGCTGATAAGGAGGCTGATAAACATTAGGTGGGATTTGCTGGTAGTGGCCATCATGCATCATTGCTTGCATAGGCATCCCATAGGCCTGCTGGGGGTATGGAACATTCATTTGTCCACCTGGCTGGATGGGAGCCATTTGCTCATATCTGATTGGTTGGTTTTCTACAGGTGGGTTAGGTGGGGGGCATTCGGGCTTTGGTGTAGGAGGCTTGGCCTGCTCCTCTGCTGGACCAAAGATAAAGAGTGATGAACTAAGTTGATATGGTTGATGTTTCATGACATCTACAACATTGAGGGGTTTAGGGGGAGGGCCTTTCTTCTCTGCTTTTTTCTTAGCTTTGTTTGAAGGGCTAGTTGATGGAGGCTGTTTAGTTGCTGCTGGGGGATACAATGGGGATTGAATTGGATTATATGCCAGTGGAGGAGGAGCACGTACATTGGAAGTATATTTCCACTCATTGGGTAAGGATGCTGCTGGTGACGTTGAGCGGCTTGCCTTGTTTGCTTCCACAGTCTCAGAGTCCACAACAAACTTCTCCATGCGAGACTGCCTCTTTGCAAACATATCGGCCCCTTTCCCTTTGACAGCAGGCATCTCAAAAGAAGATCCTGAAGATGATGTCTTTAAAACAGTGGCCATTGGATTTATGGGTGAGGTGTCTCTTTGAGCGATGGTAAAGGAGCTCATTCGTTGTGGTGGAGATGGGGCCATTCGGGTTTGTGGTGGTTGCCAAGGTTTTGGAGAAGGGCGAGTGTTTATGACTGATGTGGAAACATTTCCAGGTGTAGGTTGTGATGGCTGTGCCCAGGTGTTTTGGGGCTGTGTCTGAGCTGGAGGCCAAGTATTAATTGATGTGTCTGGAGCAGACTTTGCAGAAGGCTGTTGCCAGTTTGGCTGAGGTGCTGGCTGGGGTGGAGTTGCTTGGACCCAAGAAGGCTGTTGCTGGGGTTGATTTTGCTCTGGTCCCCAGGAATTCATAGGGGGCTGACAATGTTCCGTGGGGTGCTGTGGCCATGTTTGCTGGGGCTGAACCTGGGGAAGCACTGGTGCCCATGGATTCAAATTAGCTTGAGACTGAGCTGGAGGTTGTGCTTGGTTTTCCTGGATCCAAGGAGGCTGAGTTTGTGATGGGGGCCACGAAGGCAGCTGCTGCTGAGGCTGAGGTGATGCCCAAGGGGGTTGAGGCTGACCTGGTGCCTGTGTCTGTGGCCATGCTTGTTGAGGAGCCTGATGCGGTGGTTGTTGAACCCATGGTGGTTGTGGCTGGGATTCTGGTTGCACCTGTTGACCCCATGGAGGTTGTACTTGGGATTTTTGTTGTTGCACCCAGGGTGGCTGTTGCTGGGAGTCTCTTGATGGTGGTTGTGCCCACGGGGCTTGGGCCTGCTGCATTTGTTCTTGAGGTTGACCCCAAGTGGGCTGCGTTTGTTGGATATGTGGCTGCTCCTGAGACTGAGCCCAGGGTGGCTGGACCTGTGGTTGAGACAGTGGTTGCTCTTGAGGCTGAGCCCATGGAGGCTGGACCTGTGGCTGAGAAGCTGGTTGCTCCTGAGGCTGAGCCCATGGTGGCTGATCCTGTGGCTGAGATGGAGGTTGCTCTTGAGGTCGGACCCAGGGTGTCTGAGGATGTGCCCGGGCTTGCTCTGGAGGTTGATTCCATGCTGGCTGAACTTGAGGGGGCCAATTATTTGTGGAGGGCTGAGGTGGAGAGGGCTGACGGGTCACCCATTTTGGCTGTGGCGGAGAATGACTCTGAGGAGGTTCCTGGAACTGTGTTTGAGCTGGATTCCATGTATTTGCAGGTGGCTGTTGCTGTACTTGTGTTTGTGGTGTAGTCCAGGAAGGTACAGGATCAGGCTCAGGCTGTGGAGCAGAACTCATATGAACATTGTCCTCTGCTGATTTCATTTGCAAGGACTGCTGTTGAGATTCTTGCTCTGTGAGGTTCCATACATGCTGTTCCTCTGTAGTAGTACTGGCAGAAACCTCCTGCACTGCAGAAGGGGGAGAGGGCTCAGGGGCAGGTGCAGAGATTGGCTCTGGTTCTGGGGCAGGAGTGGTGTCTACTGTGGGGGCTACAGCAGGTGCCATTGCACTATTTTCAGCACACTGAGCCATGTCCTGGTTGGTCATTTCCATTGGTGCAGACCAAGGAGGAGAGTTGGGATTAATCACAGGTTTTGGAGCCACTGGAGGAGGAATCTTGTGTTTAGACCCTGGAGACTGAAGGAAATTGCAAGCCTCAGCCCCAAGGCTAAGGTAGTCTTCCTCAGGTCCTGATTCAAAACCCATCTTTTTATCTCTTTTGTTTAGGAGGTTTAGCAGCTCTGGGTTCGGTGATACTTTTGGTGCTTCCTTAAATGTGAACATGGGCTTACCGGAGACTTTTCTCCTTGTGTCCAGCAAAATTCCAGTTCTACTGGCAGGTGTAGAAATACGCTCGTCACGGGATGCTATTTGCTCTCCTTGGCCCACAGAATCCTGATTGGTCCCACTAACTGCGGGAGAATAAGGGGTGGACGCCATGCTTTGTGCTGAAAAAGGCTTTGCAGTGCGGTTACTGAAAGAACTCTGCATTTCATTGGTTTGATGCTGGACTGTGCCATTGACATTTGCCATTGAGTACTGTTGGATTTGCTGTTGCTCTTGATGATACTCCAACTGCTGCTGATACATTTGCTGCTGTTGATATTGCTGTTGCTCGTACTGCTGCTGTTGATACTGATACTGTTGCTGCTGCTGGTAGTGCTGCTGTTGCTGCTGTTGCTGTTGCTCATAGTACTGCTGCCCTTGGTATTGTTGGTACTGCTGTTGCTGCTGAGTTTGTTGGTGGATATTCACATCCATGTATGCATGGCCTTCATTTGTCGACTGCATGTAGGAGTGTACATCCTGCTTCTTCTCAGCCTGTACTATTCCCTCAACAGGAATACCTTGGCGCCGTAGCTCCTCATGTTCAGCAGAAATCTCATCCATTCTCTGGCGCCGTTGGGCAAACATTACGGCACCCTTTCCCTTGGTTTCAGGCAAACATTCCATCTCTTCTTTGTTGTTCAGGTTCCGTTCAATCTCAAGGAGACCCTTATCCCAGTTTATAGTAAGTACACCTTTGCTACTATTGGCATTAGTGAGCAAATGTGTGTCTGATTCTAAATCTGTCGGCGCAACAAGAGTAAACTCAACAGCATGGGTTTCGTCTTCGTTGTCTTCGTCTTCGTCACTTCCGTAGTCAGGTTCCTCTTCTCCTGTGCCGTAGCTCACCAAAGTGTATTTCTTTGCCCTCTGCCGATGCTTCTTGAACATCAACACCCCCTTGTTGTTTGGGTTGGGCGGAGCAGCCTTAAGAAGGAGAGCAATACGTTTACATTTGGACTTGGCCTCCTTCACCTGCTTCTCAGACAGGCTCTCACTACGCCTGAGCCCTGTATAGAAAAGAAAAAGAAGAGTTCAGTGCTTCAGTAAATGATCTCATAGACGGGAAGCAGGAGATAGTTTCTGGGCAGATTTCACTTTACGCTGTCGCTACTAATAATTCCATCTGTTTGAGAATGTTTTGATGGCAACTGCTCTATTTCCACATAGTAATGCTCTTATTTGTTCCCCTTAGATCTTTAACTGTTTATAATGGACTCCTGTTACTTTAACAACACAGCAAAGTAAGTTTAGAATTAATCATACAAACCCATACAAATGGTTTAGCAGTCTAAAGATAGAACTTGAACAAACAATGGAGATGGATGCTTTGTGAATATAACTTTCTAATCTTTACAGCAATAGCAGAAGCAGAACTGAAGGCAAGTTTCAATATGACAAACAAATCATTAATGGTGTATAAATTATTAGTGAACCGATGAGGGGAAAATACAACAATCCACAGTAGACCAATAAAAGGATTAACTGATGAACTGAAACATAGAAGAAGAAAATCCGTACATACACAACAATCACATGCGCGTACATACACAACATTTTAGAACGTTTCTTTGCAATTATATTCCTTCAAATTTGTTAATTCAATCTGAGCATTCATAAAAGCAGCTATAAAGCCCTTTGACCCATATCTAATATATCAATTTGTTCACAGACAATACACTTTATATAATTACTCCTTCGTTCCTATAAACTAGCAATCAGCGGGGAATTGAGAGAGACTAAAGATAGCCTCAGTGCAGTAAATTCACCAGGACCAAAGCGTCTTTACAAGCCCTTATCTGTAAGCTGACGAGCTCTCCACTTAAAACGTTTTCTTCTTCTCAAGTCTCTCACATTTGTTGATACTCCAGCAGACGCAACAGCAAACGCCACATACCATTCAGTCTCTCAAGCCATTTAACAATATACGTCCATAATAAAACAACAAGCGGTCTTACTTCTTTATATTCCTACAAGACTAACCTGAAGGTGGAAGAGGCAGCGGGAGTGAGCAATGGAATCACTTTTTTAGCTCAGTTAAAGCACCCAGTTTGAGGGGATCAGGTAACCGGGCTAGAGGAGCACATGCTGGTGTCTGTCAAAAGGCCACTTCTGCAGGCATCATCAGCGTACTGGGGTTATATTTATGTCTTCGACACAGCTTGGAGCAACGCCCCTGTATCCACATTCATCATCAAGCCTACCTTTTCAAACACATTGAGGATACGTGACTTACAAGCAAAATCAGCTTTGCACATGTGATCAGAAAAACAGAAATTTTAGTCTTTTTCCATCGTGGTTATTGTCATTGAGCCTTTCTTTACGGTCGCCACACTACTGATAGCCCCCCCATTGCCACTGCGACCCTGTTCTGATTCACATTCTGTTGTGATTCACACTAGACCCGGATGTATCCACTTCCATTTGAAAGAATGAGCCCCCTCCCTGACCCCCTCCGCAGAGTGACACATGCTATTCTGAGGCACACATGGGACATCTGGCTTTGGAATGCACACGTTGTTGACAAACGCAATTTATTGTTCTATTAGCTTGCAAATTGTCCCTTAAAGAACAGACTTCCCGTCATCCATACAGTCGCTCTCACACATAAACAGAGGATAAACGCACACGAAGATCACCACACCAGTCAGTGGATACTTACTGGCGTGTCTTGCCCGGTGCTTGTTTGGTTTGTCTTGATCTCCTTGAGAGTCAGAATCAGAGTCCTGCTCCTCCGCTGGTGTTTCCTCTTCTGAGGGAATTCCAAATGAGACAGTAAAGGACCTAGGGACTCCCTCATATTGCCCTCCTACTTCATCTTCCTCATTTCGGGATCCAACAGCAGTGACCCTGGGGCCACCTGCTCCGCCTCCCCAGCTCTGAATGCCCCTCCCTGCTCCTGATGCTGTGGGCTGCTCCAAAGCCACCTCCACCTGCCCCAGCAAAGAGGGCGAGCTGAGCACCACACCATGCTGGCTGAGCGGCTCTCTGACAGGACATGGCACATAGTGGGATGTCGTGGCTGTATGCGGCACCTCACTGGCCTCTTTTTTAGAAAGCTTCCCCTCGATTCCATACGCACTCCCAAGAGAGGTGCAGCCTCCGTCGTCCAGGGTTTGCTCAGACAGGGAAACCTGGAGCTCCACCATGTCCCCAGGGGAGAAACACCGCTCGGTCTCATCACTTTTCTCCAGGTGTCTTCGATGGACAGATGAGGGCAGATGTAGCTCAGTAGAAAGAAGCTGGGGTTCCCTTGGAAACTCTGCATCGCTGTCCATCTCACCGTAGTACGCCTCGTCCTGTGACTCTGATATGTACAGTTCCCTGGGGCTTCCAGACCTGTGCTTTGGAGAGAGGATGTGGAGGGTGGTACTTTCCAAAGCCTCTCCAGGGGACTCCCTCTCACCACAGTACACATCCTCCGATTCAAAGTCCTCAGAGGGGATGCTGGTACACCTGTGACAGAGGAGAGGAAATAAAAGAAGGAGTTTTGAATTGTGAAAATTATGAAAACATCATGAAAAGTTTGCATCTTTAGACTGGCCAGACTAGTTCTGCTTGAACTGATGAAGCCATTAGGATAAGGGACGAGATATCTTCAATACAAAACTCAGTCCAGTTGCATTGACTGAATTGCCTAGCGAAGTTTGCAGCTTTGGGAATCGTTGTTAGATCACAGAGGAAGTGCATACAACATGAGCTGAGAAGAGAAATGTTCCTATTTAATTTGCAACATCAGACGTTTCAAATGTAGACGTCATTAGCCATGAAGAACAACTGTGCTTTTGTGTAGGATCCAAAATGACCACTCTGAATTAACTCATGGGGATAGATAGAGATAGATAGATAGTGACAAGAGCCTACGATGGGATTTTCTGGAGCAGGTAGAGCCAGTCTTTGACCTCATATGTCAGTACTGGCTGCAACAGGTTTACTGTTTACCACTCTTCAGTTTATCTTAACAGTTCATTTTCAATCGCAGTCAGATTTTCTGCTGGGGCACCACAGTGGAAGTCTGGTGTTCTTTGCAAGATGTTTGCTTAATTTTGCGCATGCAATAACTCTGATTTTTAGAATACTGTGACAAACGTTGACGTGTGCGTGCTTTAAATTATACTCTTAGAAAAAAAAAAGTGTAATTTTCTGGAGAAGTTCAGCATATCAACCGTGACCTTTTGATATTTTGTTCATGGAATGATAGCGATGAGAAGAACTACTCAACTCACTACTCACAACAATATAAAAATACAGTAAATAAATGTCAAAAGTAAAAAAATATCGGACTAAAATATAAACATTAAGAGAAATGTGTCTCCATACATGTGCAGGATCCAAATCAGAAAAATAAATGAGAATATAATATTAAAACTATAATCAAACATGGGTCAAAGTGTGTATTGCTGCAATATTTTCTCACAGAACCTAACTACGATCATTTCCTGGTATTTCGGATGCTCATTCATACATCTGGCTATTTATTTTAATCCTGAAATACCTAACAGTCCCCAGCAGACAAAAACGTCCATTGTATGTCCTCTAGACATGAGAAGGGATTATATATAGTGTTGCGTGCTCTTGCTGAAGTTGTCAAGTAGCTTAAATTGTTCTTCAGCAAAATAAGTAAAAGGGTCAGCGAGGGTCAAAGTATCATCTTTCATCACAACCTACTTTCTACCTTCAAGGTCAACGACAGCTTAAAAAAACTGGCAACAGGAACAATGTAATGCATTCTATCACATTTTAATGTGATATTTCTGTTGATATTCCATTATTATTTCATGCAGCTATAATACAAATGTCTATTTTACACTATTCTTTCATTGCTACACCTTACTGTACTTTGTGGGGGAAAGTATAAACCAGGGATGTCAAACGTGCGGGCCGGGGGCCAAATGCAGCCCGCCAAAGGTTCCAATCTGGCTCGTGGGATGAATTTGTGAAATGCAAAAATTACACCTTAGACACTTTTTAAAATTACAGGTCAGGTTGCACGTACAAACTGGGACAAATGTTACCATAATAATCTATAAATACTCACTACTACAAATTTTTCTCTGTGGAAATGTACATTTTTCATGTAATTTTCCTGTATTTCCACTAAAACAAAGTATCATTTAACCAAAAACAACATCAATAATCTGAACAAATATAAACAATCTGAGATGTCTGAAGAGAAGTATGTGTAATTTGATCAATATTCTACCTGTGATTAAAGATTTTGTGTATTTGTACATCCACTGTGATCTGTCAGTTGTCAATTATAAACTGAAAAATAGTGTTGTTAAAACTACACGTATTTTTCTTGATAGTTTTAAGGTTGTTAATGTTATTCATTGTTTTAATGACAGTTTGTAGATGTAAACATGTTCATCACGAGAGGACAGTTTGGAGTTGACATTATTGATACAATTCTGTTATTATTGGACTGCTCCGGCCCACGTCAGACCAAATGTGGCTGAATTTGGCCCCTAGATTGAAATGAGTTTGACACCCCTGGTATAAACACTGAAGTGGGATTCCAAAATTCTTCTTCATATCCCCCGTGGTTTCAATAAAAACACCCAAAAATAATATCTGAGCCTGTGTTATATTGATAGAGATTGGCACTGCCCACTGAGTAAAGTCTGAGCAGCTACCTGGAAATCAAACACATAAATCTACAGCACCTTGGCCAAGCCAGCTGGTAGGTCAACATGGCTGACACACATTAACTCACTAATACACACACGGGCACGGATGTACACGCCTGTTAGGCAATGGTTTACTAAACTATACAGGCTAAGGGATGCAGGCCATAAAATAACATGCTATCTAAATGCTAATACAGCTCTGAACATCGTTTCAGGCCTGTTATAAACTTGCATGGCTAAGATGTCATATCAATGTCATCCCAGCAGTCTTAATATTTTTATGTTCAAATAAAACTTCCAATAATTATTTGTTTTAAAATATGGCTTCAGATGTTTCCAAACATTAAGTTCTGCTCGTCTATTGTTTTTTCTTCTTCTAAACATATTTTATTAGCTCTTTTTTTTTTTTTTGTGGCGCTACCTTTTGAGGAGTAGCTGCAGACAGTGGACGGATGTTTGGATGATTGCGTGGGCTTGCAGAAGGGTGAGATCGGCACATGGCTCCCCGTTGAGTGAAACCACCTGGTCGCCTTCTTGTACCCCATCCAGGAAGGCACGGCCACCCTCTTCCACCTGAGCACCAAAATGACAAGACGAGGCAATAAATGACAAAGGCATTTCCTAAAACAGCACATTCCTTAAATAGAACTGATGAGAGTGAAGCAACAGTCCCCTCCTCCCCTCCCCCACTGTCAATAGCAACAGTTTTAATATGACCCTGTGTTTTAACCATACGGCTGTATAATATTACAGTAGTCCAGCTCTCTGCGGCACAATTTAAAAGGCAGCTCTTTACACAGTTAAACTAATGACTGATGGTTTCATTCTCTTGTAACTGCTTCCTGAAACCTATAAAATGGTTCATTAATAAGAAGATTTAATAAGGAGAAAAAGGCCCATAAATTTTGCACAAAAGGTCACTCATACCATGAGAGGGGTAACTGATTACTTCAGTATCTGGTAATCAGGGGATCGACGCTCGGGAATTAGACATTCAGAAGTGAAACAGTCCCGAAAAGTCTGATTCAGTTTAGATGGAAATAACCGCCATGAATAAAGGACATGTGTAATCAGAATCAATCTGAGAGGTGATAATGCTCTGTATCACACTTCATTCACCATAAGTAAGCCATTTGTATTCCTGTCTAATTATCAAAAGGATTTACGGTCTAATATTCAGAGTCATGTTCATGATACACTGCAGTCAGTAGCCATTAAGACTGAAGGTGAAGTATTCCATCTCACCATCACTAACTGAAAACAGTCTCCCAGAGTTGTTTTTTATTAAAGTTGTTACCCAGAAGGAACTCCTGGAGAGTAGAGGCCACATAAATCGCGGAACAGCGCACAGCTCAGGCATTCGGGCATTTCCAAACTTAACTACACACTCTTTGTTTATTTTAGCACTCAGTTAAAGTAAACGATGCCATTTTTTTTTCTTTCCTTCCAGGTTCACATAAACCCTCTGAGAATTATAAGAAAAGCTTAGAGACATCAGAGGAAAACAAAAAAGGAGCTATGAATACATTACCCGAGACTAATGAAATAATGATATAAAACATAATAAAAAATATGAATAAAAAATCTGAACCATTGAAAACATTTGAGTTAATGTTTGCATTTGTATCTGGTCGTGCAGTGTACCTGTAATAGCACATGGTTGACACTAGACAGCAGTACACACACACACACAGCTCATACTGCAGTCACACAACGCAAGGGCGTGATGTGTAAATATGCAGAATCTAACTTACATCTCTTTAATGCAAGAACAAAAGATTTTATTCCTGTCAAAAAATTCAATGTACTATCTCAACAAAATGCATAGTATAAATTAAAGCAGCATACAGATTTTTTTTTTTTAAAAGTGTACATTTCTGACACTCTGACACCATTTTATCACTTTAGATTAGTGATTCTCAAATAGGCCTATGCGTACTCCTGGGGGTACTTGAAGGCACTCCAGGGGGTACTTAAGATAAAAAAAACCCAAATATATATTTAAAAAAAACATCAGTTCAAAAATCCTTTAAAAATAGCTATCTAATGCATATTTCAATAAAATATGTGTAAGTTCATAAACTGAACGTTATACAATAGACTTAGACTTCCTTTATTGTCATTACACAGACACACACAATGAATCTGGTAACGAAATGTCATAGATTGGCA
>JAPTHA010000011.1:8293248-8317026 GCA_029814585.1 Gymnapogon annona | reverse complement strand
ACACACACACACACACACACACACACACACACACACACACACACACACACACACACACACACACACACACAGAATTTTTCCTGCTGAAAATAACAACCCCTACACTCCAGTAAGGGAATGACTTGTGGTGCACTTTGTTTACTGCGGGACTGCAGGAGAATGAATGAGACAGTGGCATTTTGCTGATTGCTTGGCAGCTTAATAAGGTTCCTCTGGTGCACTATTAGCACTGACGAATAAGCAACGAGAGCCCTCTTTGCCCTACAGGACGGCCCAAGCAAGGGACTAAACACAGCTAAATATAATGCATGCAACGGTTTGAATGAGTCTGTGAAATATCAATGTGGAAACATCACTGTTAGACTGCACACTTTGAGTCGCATTAGGGTGAAATTCACTTTGTCATTCGGTGCTCCACGAATAAGCTGATGCATGCTGACATTCCACATACCAACATGACATACTAATTAGCAGACTAGAAAGGTTGGCGAGATTGGGGTTATTTCAGACCCCACAAGTATCCATTTTAAATGACTTGTTCCAAAGTCTTGAATTTACCCAGAATGTTTTTTTGCCTTAATCTTAATATTTTTTTCCTCTTGTGTTTTCTTGTTTCGGGGTCAGGACTAGTATCACGCTGTTTCTGCTGCTTTAAACATAAAGTGACCTCATCAATTCTGTACCCAAGCCAGGACTCCAAATTAGAAGAAAAATACAGCTTTCCTTATATGGGCAGAACCTTTTACGAGTGGATACCCCGTGCTCCTACACTGTACTCACTGTCAGTACACACAGCACTCAGTTTCTCTCGGGAAAACACAACACAGTTTCCCTCTACACTCAACAGAAGCCTCGAAAACACATTTTATCAGGCGCAGGGAAAAGCCATGAGCTTAAGGAGTATTTCTCATGATGGTGGTATGTTTGCTTTTTTCAGCTTTTCAGTAACAAACTTGGCTTCGTGTCTCTCTCATGAAAATTGGAAGTATGTTTGGGATTATGTCTTCCAGATGAGTTGGACTAAACCCCCCCCCCCATATACATGCATCAAGTATATAGGTATTTACTTTGAAACACATTCCCAGATTAGATAAGAAATCATCACTCAAAGTGCTGTATTTACAACTAATTTTGCCGTCTGTCTGATAAGATTTTAATGTTTTGCTTAAATTAAAGTACTTATGCTGTGTTTTTTTTTAGATAAATGATGAATTACTTCAAAAATAACCACAATCATGTTACGTGAGTCCCCTGCACCTTGAATATTGTTGTACTTGCAGTGACAATAAAGACATTCTATTCTATTCTGAAACAGGTTTTGTATCTACCACTAAAGTAATCAATTGATGCTTTCAGGGCCTCTGAAGCTCTCCTCTGGTGGAGCTTTGATGTTAGAGGAATGCAGCTTAAGAAAAATATTTACATGCCCGCCATGTGGACGATGAGCTGATGAAGGATCTGTACAACTTGAGAACTTGTGAACACGTGTGACTATACCATATATAGAGACTTAAGGCACCGGGCATTTTCTCTAAACAGTCTATCTATAATCTTAAACCGATTCCACAACATCGATTATCTTTAATTTCAATTATTTGGGGATAGGAATACTTATCCATCAGCTTAATCACCGGTAGGCAACATACAGAACCACACTACAGAGGTTCTGCAATACCTGACAATATGCACAGTATTCATATGTAATGGTACAAATCACTGAGAGTCGATTTAAGAGGAAAAAGCACTCTCTGACTGCATATGCACTTCTGTCTCAACAGATTTATTGCCTGACTCTCTGTCTTTGAGATGGTACATCTTCATTAATAAATCCTACAAGAGAGAAGTGCACAAGGAAACAGAGAAGGGACACGGTTGATCAAAATCCAGTTGGGCATCATCATGTCATATTACACCATTTAAACCCAAAAAATTTTTTAAAAAATACAAAATGCTGGTTTTTATTATTTGAGACGTGCATCATCAGGATTATTAAAGTATTGGAAGATTTGTCTCATAAAGTCCCATATATTAGGTGCTGACTGTGTTTAAATGACTGCCCTCTGTACATCATATGAGAATGTGAATCCTCTACTGTGACCTGAAACTTTTATGATCACATGCAATGAAGCTACAATGTCCTCATGCCAGAAGCTAAAATTTGCATACACTCTTTGCTGTAACATATCTAATGTTGGTTTTGTGCAGTATCAGTCTGAGTTGACTCCCTCCACCCGTCCCTGTTTACCGGAATATTCAGGAATTAGAGGCAACCTTTCCACCCTGGGTGTTCCTAAGTCGTCTGAATAAAACTTTTCTTGAATCAGTGAAGTTTCCCTGAGTGATAACAGATCACACTGCTCTGGGCTTCACACTCTGCTTTGGCCTTGACCATATAAGGTTCCCGAGGAATCTCGCACCAAAACACAGCCAACGCGCACAAAAATGCAGGATGAGGCACTATTCGGAATAAATTCTCTCCCACCAGTGTCCTACTCAAAGATCTTTTGTTTTAACTGAGCATACATTACACTTCCAATCCAAGGAATACAATACCTTTTGCGCATAAAAAAAGTTGCAATGCAAACTAGGGAACGACATCATAAAAAGTGGCATGAGTCTGACCAGTATCCACGTCTCTAAAAGGACCCAGAAACACACAGACATATAGACAGACAGACAAACAGATGGACAAATACGTGATAAATATGTACCTGGGAAACCACAAGAGGTCTGTAGGTGTCCCCCTCTCCCTCCTCTAAGGAGAATCCCCAGGGCGCACCACCGCGCAGCGTTAGACAGATGTAATCCCCGATGCCCATGCTGCGCGCAGCTCCTCAGCCAAACCTCCGATGCGCAGTCATCGACCTGTGAGCCAGAACAGCAGCACCTCACAAAAAAACCACCACTTCAAACCCCATCATCCGAGTTCTCCTGGGTCCAGCCCGTTTGCATACGTCACGGCGCACGGACACGCCCGCGAGCGCAAGAAGCAACTAGTGGTTTGTCCCGGTGATGCTCACAATCCTTCGTGGCATATGCACGACCACTGTCCACATCCAATAGATACATGAATGAATGCATAAATAAATCGATGCATGTTTTAAAAATTAAAAGTAGAAGGCGAGCAACAGTGCCTATAGGCGTTAACTTTTACAGTTCCCCCCCAATGGGAACCGATTGCCACCCAGTTTTGAACCACTTTATAAGATGTGTTATCTCTGAATAACGAAAAAAGCGAATCTGTACATAAATTCGTTTTCTTGAATCCTATAATTCGTGTAAACATTTTTGTAATAATTCACAACACATAAAACCATGCATAAACATTACAATAGACTGCAGTAGCACATGTGTGAAACAAAATAATCACCTCCAAGTAAAGGTAACATCTTTTAATGTTTGTCCTGCCATGCATTTTGTTGATTGATTGATTAATTAATTAATTAATTTGTTTTTTGATCCACCTGCGCCTCACTGCCCAACCATTTGTCAATGGGTGTAAGTGCAGTGACTTATTTTTATTGAGATATTGTAAGGAAGAGCTCTCAGGAAATCTCGATCCTTTTAACTTGTGTTACAGTTTATTTAAACAAATCGTTATCCTGTTGGCTATTGTGACATAAAATTCTGAGAAACACTGCAGGGACACGACATCCTCTATATTATCAATAAAGTCCTTTAACAACAGATCAATGCCTTGTCAGTAATTTCAACGTAATCTAATTTAGTTTCATAGTATGTCATTTTAATTCCATAAGAGACGTAAACCTGTCCATTTAGGCCTAGATGATGAAAAGCGTGGATTTACAAAAAAAAAAAAAAGAAAATCGCCACTATGCCCTGTGCTGACGTGTATGGGCTCTGCGTATTTCACGCATGCGTGCAGCGAGAGAGACGGTAACGGTGATTTAAAGTTTTTCTAGAAATTAAACGTCTAAACCGGAAATACATGTCTGCTTTTAAAAATAATAGCATGGGTAAATGTTACAAAATATATAACTACAGAAGGAATAGACAATTGTGAGAATAAATGCTTAATTATAAAGTCTCAACTTATTTATGTTATTTAAATTTCAAATTCTACAGTTTGATATAGGTTTTTTTTGGCGTTGATGGTTTTACTTTGAAGTTTACTACCGGAAAACACGGTGCAATTCTCTCAACTTGATGGTGGTGACTTTCGTCAGTAAGCAGCGTAGCGACCGGCGCTTCTGTGGAGTTTGACGTGGCACCCTGCTTCCACTGAGAGCGGTACACAGAAAGGACTCTTTTCATTATTCAGGTAAATAATTCGAACTCCGGGTTTTCCATACGTAGCCACTTTGTAATATTGCACCGCAGAGCAGGATGTACACATGGCGCGACGTTACATTATGTGTCTCTGCTCGCGGAGGAAAACTTTGTGTTAATTGCCGTGTAAGCTAGCAAGAGCCTCACTGTCAATATGTAATAAACACAAAACCAGACGTTGGAATGTGATGATACCGGGCGCTTTACACACCGAGATGACACAAACGGGAGGGATATTGTACCACAAAGACGACAACATCGCGTCCATCCAGGTGAAAAAGACAGGGATGCTCAGATGTTTAGCCATCATAACGGTCTTTGACGTGGCAATCCTCGGCAGCAGCCTCTACTGCCAAATATTAGCATGCGAGGCGTCTGGAAATGACAACCTTTCGTTTTTCTTTGTTAGAAAATAATAGAAATAGAAATGTGCTCATAATTTCCTAAAACGGCCGTTCTGATGATGTTGTCGTCGCGCAGCTGTTATCTTGACCCAGCTGAACTTCATAAGATAATCAACTTTTACTTGTCGTTACATGGTTTACACCTTTATAAATTGTTTTTTCCCCCTCTACCATAAATTAAACCCTTAAAGCTTGAAAAGACATTTGATATAAAAAGTCTTTGATATAAGTAGGTTTAGGGCCCTGTGCGATCAGTAGTGAAAGAAGTACCAAGATTTTATGTAGAAGTACTCATGCCGCACAGAAAGTAAAAGTATATCACACTATTATCATTGTCATCAACTGTTATAATGAGGGTCTTTCCTCACATCAGAGCTTCATTAAAGTTTATATTGCATTTTACTGCCGTCAGTGTTTCAAGGTGAGCTCATTTAAAGTATTTCATATAGTGTTTGGAGTTTACCTGCGTCATGTTATACAAGATCATCACATGTTTGTAGATATGTGACATCTGAGAGCAATCAATCAGTCACTGAAGGAAGTCAAAAGTCACCTATATAACAACACATGAGGGTTCCATAGTTTCAGTAGTTTTTAAAGACCCTTTGAAGTCAGAATCAGAATCAGCTTTATTGGCCAGGTTTGTACATACAAACAAGGAATTTGACTTCGGCTTGACTTCACTCTCTCTGTACAGGCGTGTAAGAAGTAGACCAAAGTGCCGAAAAATAAGTGACAGAATTATAGTGGTGTGAAAATGGACATCAGCAGCAGCTCCAATGGCAGTACTTACAATTATTTACAATTGTTTCATCCATTATTTAGGTCACAAACGGTCAGCCTTGTTGACGTCTTTTGGAGGTATTTAGTTTTTACTTAATCAGGAATGGGATGGAACATTGTACTCTGGTAAAATAAACTGCCATTAAAGCAGTGAAAAAAAAAATCCTGTGCTGTCCCTTCTTGTGTAGCCTCAGATTTTTACTGAGGTGCAGCACTTGCGTAGAACTGTCACTAGTAGCAAAATAGAAAGAAACATGTCATGTTGTCACTTGAAGATAATATTTCTAAAGATAATCCTGCGTTATCTCCATACAAGTGAAGTCAAAGGTCCATGTTACAAGACTTAGTGATTGGATGAGGGCACGTATCAGACACTGTGTCGTAAATGTACCATATTTATTAATGGGATTCAAATAGGTGTGGCAGTGTAGCATTGTTTTATTTTATAATGCAAGCTTTAAATTGCACTTTGTCCATCTTTTCAGGTTGTCATACTTATTCATCTTGGCATGAGAAGAGACCTACCATCAGAATGAGTCAACAGGGTTATGTGACTGCACCCCCATACTCCCAGGCCCAGCCAGGGATGGGGGGCTACCAAGGTGGATTTGGCCCTGGTACTACACAGCCTCTCTATGGCCACTATGGTGGACCGCCTCAGGCATTTAATGCTCCACCAACAGGTGAAGTGCTTCCTTTTTCACTACTGTTATTTTCAGGCTGTGTTCCTGCTGTCTGAGGGTGTATATTTAGCTCAATAATGTATAAGCTCAATGTAAAATCGGAGTTAATGTTAAGTGTTGTTAAAGTACTGCATCTGAATCTGTTGAATCATTATTACATGATGTCTCATCTGATATGACTGCACTCTCTGCAGGTGTGATGAAATCGACAGCTGCCGGTTTGCCTCCACCTCCAGTGTCAAGTCATTACAGTCAAAATGTCCATAATGGAGATCATCCACAAGGGTAGAATTGTTTTTCCTCAGCAGCATCTGTTCAGTGTTCACTTGACAAATTTTATCTGACAAAGAAAAGGGGGGAAGATGGGAAAATGGGTTTTACCGATCTTTCCTTATACATTTCATATCTCATCTTAAAAGGATACCTTACTATGGTAACTTTTCAGGTTTGCTGCTCCATCAGCTGCTACTTATGGACAACCTCCACAATCATCATACAATAGCATGGCACCTCAGGCCCCGCCTACAGCACAGCAGGTCACCAATCAAATGGGTGCTATGAACTTGGGCAACTATGGTAAGCTTCCCTGTTTTTTGTTCTGTAGATCCGTGAACTGGTACTGGTTGGTGGGTCAATTAGTACTGGCCTGCACAGAAAGAATACATAACATACATTATTCCTGTTTCATGTATTATCAGATTCTGAACAATGTTTTATTTTGGAAAATTACCAGATTCTCTTCGCAGCATGACTCACTCTTGACGCATCAAGATGCTGCCTCGGTCACATCCGTCACCTTATTAAAACAACTGCTCCAACCAGTCACACATAACACATCACCACTAAATTGAAACCCCCAAGCTAGCAAAATGAACAAAAAATGCATGTCTTTGGAGTGTTTTTTGTGCAGGTAAAAGAGAGGCTGTTACTCATATGATGCCTGTTGTCACCATGTTGTGAGGATGTTGCTAATAAAGTTACATACACAGCGCATTCACAGTTGTTATTCTATTTAGAAAATATTGGTTTTCATGCCGCTTATATAATTTTATTTTGTTGTATTCATCCACCACAACTTCAAGGCCAGTCTGTGGAAATATTGTCTGACACTAAACTGGTCCTTGGCACAAAAAAAAAAACGGTTGGGGACTGCTGTTGTTCATACCAAACGCATATATACAGGTTTAGCAAAGACAACTTGTACTGATCAACAGGCTGATTGCATTATTCATTTTATTATTTATTTCTTCTTTGTGCAGCTCCTCCTAGACCTATGTATCCTCCAACAAGTACTGTACCTCAACAACATTTCCAGGGACCTCCTCCCCCAGTGATTGGCCAGCCACAGATGCCCCCATCGCCACAGTCACCTCAAATGCCTCCACATATGTCTCCACCACAGTCACCTCCAGCAAGCATGCCCATGACGGGTCCACCAATGGCGGGTCCTCCCATTGCTGGCCAGCCGATGGCAGGTCCACCAATGGCTGGCCAGCAGATGCCAGGTCCACCACCAATGCCTGGGCAGCAGATGCCAGGCCCACCACCAATGGGTGGCCAGCAGATGGCAGGTCCTCCAATGGCAGGCATGGGGAGACCCTTTCCTGGACCACCTCCTCCAGGTGCTGGAGGTTTTCAGCAACCTGCTCCTGGTGTTGCAGGTCCAACAGGATACCCACAACAACCAGGTAAGTCGCTTCGTAAACAAGGAAGCAAAAGATCAGCTAGCATATATTGCTATTATTATTATTATTATATATTACACACACACATTTTTACTTCTCTTCGGTACTCGCTGGCATTCTTAATACAACGTAAATGTAAATACCTCAGAACACAGATCCGGCAGTTGTAAAAATTCCAACCAAAGATATTTCCTTGTAGTAGTGGCATAAATTCAGAATATAATTAAGGAAAGCTATACTCACATCTGTGTTTAAAATGCAGTAAGTAAATGCCCTGAGATAGGCATTAAATGCCGTTTAATTGTCAGGTCAGTTTGGGATGGCAGGACCCCAGCCAGGCATGCCAGGTGCCTTCCCCTCAGGACCAGGTGCAATGGCTGGCCCACCTCAAAAGAAATTGGACCCGGACTCTATTCCCAGCATTGTAAGTAGTGTAATCCTCTTGGGACAGAATGCTTTCACATAGCACAATACTACTTAGAATATGCCATCACACATTTTATGGCATGAATAAGCAGCTTATTAATTCTCATAAGTGTGTGGTTAATGCATGTACATTCCATTCCTCCTTTAATATTAACCCATTGTCTTTACAGATGATATGTTTGGGCAAGTGTTCACAGAAAGTCAAAAGGAACAAAGTCTGATTATACAAAAGTGGTTTTCAAATCAGTTGTAAGAAAATTATAATAATTGTGTTACAATGTTATTTTATTGCCTGTATAACCAAAATGAAGTTTTTAAAATGTGTTTGTCTCCTAACTGTGCTGTAATGCTTCATTTCTCTGTTTTAGACTCAAGTCATAGAGGATGACAGAGTAAAACAAGGAGGACAGGTCTTCACCACAAACATTAGAGGACAGGTTCCTCCTCTGGTCACCACAGACTTCACAGTGCAGGACCAAGGTAAACTAATTTAAGCGTATAGCAACAATGTTAAGCCCTTTGTACATCTTTAGTTTAATACTTCTATCTGATTGTCATAGTTGGAAAATATATTGTTATATACAATTATAATACATTTCTATTTTTAAATAACAGACTTTTGCTGAAAATGTGTACACTCTTGTAGAGGCATTGGTTTCCTCCTGATGATTAAATAAAAACAGAATGATACTAGGAATTTAGTCAAAATACCACCGCTGTCATTCCTCCCAGGCAATGCCAGTCCCAGATTCATACGATGCACCACTTACTCACTACCCTGCACCGCTGATCTGGCTAAACAGTGCCAAGTGCCACTGGCTGCCATCATCAAACCATTTGCCAGTTTGCCAAAGAATGAGGTAAGCCACAGTTTTTCTTCTATCTTCAAGCCAGTCTCCCCATCGAAAAACAAAGGTTTAAATTAAAACTAATAACACATAAACACACACTAAAGTTAAAAAGTAAAGGGCAAACAGTAGGTTTGAAATGTGCAATTTTCTGGGAAGTTGCAGGGACTTGCAGGGAACAAAAACCGCTGACATACTGTACAGCAGTATTTCCCACATTAAGAATTATTTATAGGGGTCAGCATTTTGTTAGGTGTATTCATCATTTGAGTAGGTCAGATGTTGGACTGTGTCTGTTTTAATTACTTTCACTTTCTGTTTACACATGAGTGCATTAAACATATTTGAATCAAGTCGCACTTTCAATGTTTCAAAGCAGACCTGCAAAAAGGACAAACAAGATAATCCCAAAGCATTTCTTTTCCTGGGGAGTACTGTGGACAATATGGCTGTGAACATCCCAGAAGTGTCTAAAGAATGTCAGAGCACAGGGCAGCATTATTCTGCAACACTGACATTAAAAGTATTGCACAGAGGGATGTGTTTGTCTTGTATGTTATGCAATTTGGTGGTTAGCTTAGATGTGTCAACATGCTCATGTCCATGCTTCCCAATAGCCACTGTCCCTCTAGGGAGGAGAGTGATATTTGTTATTGTCCCATTTTTAACTTTTGTTTCGCATAGCTGGGAAAGCTATAGCCTACTGGACAACGAGCAAAAATGAGTTGTCATTTAATAACTGTACAAAAGTTGCTAAAGTTCCACTGTCCCATGCATGACCTCATTTTGGATCATGTGTGGTCCAAGAATCCTGTGTAAGATATTTTCCCTCCCCACTCGCCCTGTCCCAGGCATCAATATGCCTTTTTAGGCAATGTTAGCTTTCTCTGTATTTGGCTTTAGGCTAATTAGCTAATGTCAGATCAGCGGGGACCACTGGAGAAGAAAGGGTGTTTATACCAGAAGAATCAAAGACAAGTGTATCTGTCCAATCCATTTCACGCACTTCCGTTAGTTATACAAAATGGTAAACTGTAATCACTGAAACAAATGTCTACATTAAAAAAATACAAAACCCAAATAAACCTTCTCTCCAGTGGTCCGATACAAAATGCATTGTTTTATAATCCAACAGTTTTGTTCAGTGGGTAAAGTGCCCTCAGATGTTGTAAACACTTTTGCTCTACACCTTGTCCAATTTAGATGAAGTGTTCTAATAATAAACCAACTGGCTGCCTTGTCCTCATTTGGTTTATAGACGACCAACCAAACATTGTTCATTTACAGTGGTGCTTGGAGTTTGCGGATCCTTCAGATTTTCTTTTTTTTCACAAGTTGATAAAACCAATTAAATGTACATATTTGGTTATTAGTGTCCATTATCCATAGGCTTATTTATACCCCCAGTAATAGTGCTCTAGTAAAATACACAATCCTTACATTCAGTGACGTGCAGTCAGGGGAGGCAAGTCAGGCACGGCCTCACCTGTCATGAAAAGAAAAAAGAAATAAATGGTTATATTATAAAAAAGAAATAAAAAACAAAACAAAAAAAGAAATGGCTATATTTAACGATTTTTTTTGTACTATACATTTATTAATTCAACTTCGCCCATGTTAAAGTAATTTTTAATCAAAACCGCTGAATTTTCGCATTTACGAATCAAATACTGTGAAGAGACGCACATTGAGGCAGCAGCCGGCTCGGCCTCACCTGGGATTGCGCAATCACTCTGCTGACTGTACTGGCGCTGTGTACTGAGACCATATCACTGTCTCTCTGTAACATTGCTATTAAAATGTTCAAACACATCTGCTATATGAACTAAATTTCCATAATTTAGCTGATTGTTTTGGGGTTTTTTTTCAACCACTGTATGTATGTAACATGTTTCTCGTGTTGAGTAGCGAGACTTCAACGGCTGTTAAAGGCACTGTCTGAGGCACGCAGTTCTCCTGCGTCATGGTAGGGGGCACTGGTGACCCCAGCAGTTCAGTCACTGACCGTAAACCAGAGTTCGTGAGTCAAGTGCACTCATCCTGTTGAGTTTTCCCTCTGGAGGTTGTACGATGTTTTATTTTGAAATCTATCGGATCCTCTCTGCCGCATCTCAGTGACTCAGACTTGATTCGGTCATATATGTTTCCGTATCATTATATTTTTTTGTATTTATCCGCCACAACTTAAAGGCCTATCCATGAAAATATTGTCACACATTTGGTGGCGTAAAAAAGGTTTGGTCCCCTGACCATTGTAATGTTTTTTAATGAAATGTGCTGGGGTTTTTTTGCTACAGTTTGTGTGTGTGATCAAAGCTGATGTGAGATTTTAAACGTAACCCATTTAGATTCACTTTTTTAAACTGATAGTGATGAGGTCTGTGCTTCACCAGGCAACAACTTCCCCGCACGTCACTGCTTACATTCCATAGCAGAAAAAATGTGCTGTATATAAGAGCTCTGGTATTCCTGATGCTTCATGTAGATAAGTGTCTGTTTATATTGAGACAAAGAGGATGTATTAAATTACACCAGAGAAAATCTGACTGCAGTGCTCGATTTTCTGTATTACAGACTTCTCTTTATCTGGTGAACCATGGTGAGACCGGACCCATCCGCTGCAACCGATGCAAGGCCTACATGTGTCCATACATGCAGTTTATTGATGGTGGCAGACGCTATCAGTGTGGTTTCTGCAATTGTGTCAGTGAAGGTATTACACTAACCGTTTCAGATGAGTAAAGCATATAAAGCCCTTTCATTTAGTAAACAGTTTTTATTCCTTCCTCTTCCCAAAGTGCCCGTGTTTTATTTCCAACACCTCGACCACATGGGACGAAGGGTGGACTTCTATGAGAGGCCTGAGCTGTCACTGGGATCCTATGAGTTCGTTGCCACCATGGACTATTGCAAGGTACAAGACACGTTTGTTTTACTACAAACTATCACTATACGAAATCGATTCAATTGATCAAAATAGTAAATTAGCTTTTTGAGGTGTAAATGCACTGATCCAGTCTGTGACCTCTTGTGGTATGCTGTTTTTGTGGAGTCTGGTATGGCTCAGTAAATTGGAACAAGTGATTTTTCAGCTTCCGGAGTATATTGCTGATTTCTCTGAAGGGCCTTTTGGCAGCTATACACAATTCACCATGACGTCAAAGCTTACTGCAAAACAGAAAGCACAGTTCTTTTGAAAACACTAAGACACTGATGCCAGTCATCACTATGTCCCCCGCTGCTGCTGTTGAGCACAACATCGGAGGACCTAAAGAGATACGGCAAAGCTGAGTCAGTGGCCTACTTTTGCTCTGTTTATTAGAACATATAAACAACCTCTACAGACCAGCCATCAAACAAAAGCCTGCAAGATAAATTTTTTGGTCACGGGTTGTAACTGTGGCAACATAACAGTGTCAGTGAAAAGGCACCCCCCCCAATTTACTTGCAATGGCACTTGCAGTGAGTACAGGAGTTTTTCACTGTCTCTGTATTTGAAGATGCTCCAGCAATGCATATATTGTTAAGTTCAGGGGATTTTGGAGTCAAAGTAGATGCTACATCTCATTGTTCCACCTGCTCTCTTTTCCTCAGAATAATAAGCCTCCGAATCCTCCTGCCTACATCTTCATGATTGATGTGTCCTATAACAACATTAAGAGTGGCCTGGTCAAGTTGATTTGCGACGAGCTGAAGATGCTGCTGGAGAAGCTGCCCAGGTATGCACAATAAAACTGAACACATGCCCAATCATGCTGCTTTTATAAAAAGGATACCCCATTATTTTATTTTTTATAACCCAATATTACAGTTAGATTCATACACTACAAGATGACATTTCCAACCCCCAATGACAGGATCAGAGACAACAGATAAACCCGCCCCCCACAACAAACACAAAACGGGTACAATGACAGACAAAAAAAACAACTAAAGTAGTGAAACGCACAAGTAATCAAGAGACATATATTGACCTCACCTCCAAGTACTACAAGCCCTGCTCAGGTATAAAGAGCGTAACCAATGTGGTG
The DNA here is from genome assembly GCA_029814585.1 of Gymnapogon annona. NCBI lineage: Eukaryota > Metazoa > Chordata > Actinopteri > Kurtiformes > Apogonidae > Gymnapogon > Gymnapogon annona. The sequence continues at coordinate 8,303,876 of JAPTHA010000011.1, read as the reverse complement.
TGCTGGTACATTTTCCATGTTGTTTATAAATGGTTCCATATCATGCAGAATACCCTACTTCTTTTTTTGCATCCAGTAGGTAAAATAGGCCTAAAATGTATACAGTGTAGAGCATACAACACAAACTCCTAGAGCGTAGTCCCGCCCTCGACCTGGGTATCAGTGTTTTTCTGAAGATCAGCTTGAAATGTAAATGATGGTATCTTTTTTAATAAACAACAATCTTCAGCCAGAAAAAACCCCAAAAGACTTTCATAAGCATAAAATAAGGCAATTGTTCACTTTCGTCAGCTAAATATTGTTGCATGTTAGCAGATGGTTGTTATCAGCAAGGTGGGGTTATTAAGACGGCCAAAACCAAAAATGTGATGAAGCAGGATATTATCTCTGAAAAAACATTGTGTTTTGTGGTTTTTATGGGACCATTATTCTGAAAGTTTTTGCTTCTCTGGAAGGAGATGATGATTCACTTCTTCTGGGTATAAAAAAAATGGCTTTCTTTTCTTCTTTTCACTTCATTAGTGCCAGAAGCAATTTATTCACTTCAGCCCGCTGACATTACATCACCCTTTAAAGCACTTAGCTGAGGTTTATTTCAGATAAACCCCTCTATTAGCTGTGTTTGAATTTTTCCTTCTCGTTCTTTGTCCCACTGTTAAATCAAGATAACACTGGAGCTAATCTGAAGATGTAGACTTTTTTTGGGACAAAGAGGACGCAACTTTTTTTTTTTTTTTTTTTTTTACAGCCAGTCCAGCTTGACTAATGTCGTCTTCAAAATGGTTTGATGTAAATGTTTAAGGCAGCCTTACATGTTTCAGAGTTGGTCTCCGTGATAAAGAAGAGAGACGTGTAAATAAAGGACTGTGCTGTACTGTGGAAAGCTTTGATGTATGGCTTTGGTTCACCCCGACTAGCAGCTCCACATCCCAGTTCAGAGTGTTCTGGTGAATGTCAGTGATATAAAAGCCTCGTTTTGAGTTATAGCCTTTTGTAAAAACAAGGCACGTCATAAGAGTTCACTTGTAGCAGCGCATTCTCTGCCTGATGGAGGAGATGAGGAAAAAGCTGAACAAGTGAAATGAAGACCAAAGTTATCATGACTCCTCAGTAGAAACATGATCGTTTCTCTCACCAACAAACATTGATTTGGGTTGTTAACCTTTAACCGTTCCTTCCTTTTTTTTTAGCTCCCTGCAATCACAAAGACACACACACACACACACACACTAGTAAACACTTCCATATGTGATGTTGATCCACTGTTGGGAGTATGTGGCCCTATATGGCCCTGCTCTAAGGATAGTCTATTGAAGCGATGTCCATCCCAAAGATAGAACGCACTCTTATCTTTTGTTTTTATTCACATGAGAAAAGTGCCAGATTTAGCTTGGCTGCTTTTCATCACTACGTTAATAGAACACATGCACATGTTTTTTTTTTACAAGCTGACACAAGTAAGATCTTAACCGTGACTGCAGAATGACAGTGGGTTGTTGTAAACAGGGGAACTCCACCATCCTTGAGTGTGTTTTTTTTTTTTTCTCCTCTATCCATCACCAGAGAGGAAGGCGCAGAGAGCTCAGCGATCAAGGTTGGATTTGTCACTTACAACAAAATTCTACACTTCTACAATGTAAAGAGCGCTTTGGCCCAGCCCCAGATGATGGTGGTTTCAGACACGGCTGAGATGTTTGTGCCGTTGCTCGATGGCTTCCTCGTCAACTACCAGGACTCGAAGGCCGTTATCTACAAGTAAGTTTGCGCTCGAGTGAAAGGAGAGGCTTTGTATCGCTTCTCTAACTTTACCATAATGCTAATGATGTGGCTCTCTGGGGTTTAATCTAACTGAACCAAAGTAACAGAAAAACAAGGTAAATCGTACCTGATTGTCTTCTCGTCCTGTAGTGGTTGTCAGTCAGAAATCCGGCCACCTGTTATGACCAGGGCTTTTGGGCCTGTTTTGAAAATGGGAACATGCATAAAAAAATTAAAAAAAACTAACCAGCGATTGCTGCCATTGTCAAGACATGATAGCTGTCATTTCTAATCCAGTGTATTTCCTCTCCAGCCTCCTGGACCAGATCCCTGACATGTTTGCAGAAACGAATGAAAGTGAAACGGTCTTTGCCCCCGTCATCCAGGCCGGTGTGGAAGCACTAAAGGTCAGCCACACGGTGACATCTGTCAACAAGTGGGACGATGCTGGCCGAGAATGACCCTCTCTAGGCATTTAGGTTCTGCATTTCTGACAAGTGGACTTGAACAGCTTCTGGATCGGGTGCAATATGGAGGTCTAGAACGTGAAATCCAAGCTGAAGGAAAAAATATATTGCCAGATTCTATCAGTTAGTCCGAATGTCAGATAGTACTCGAGCCAACTTCAGCGTACACTTCTGAACTCAATCAACTCCCCGTTTCACAGAAGTTTACTTTTTTTCTGTTCCTGATATGTTTGTGTTTACGTTGGTGTCCAGTGAGCTTTGTCAGTGTTATGAGGTCAGTGTTTTGGCACACACTGAAGGGAAAGTGCACAGGCTGTGTTTAATTGGAAGCAGTTACACAACAGCAGAGATTTGGTCAGGTATTTATTTGTTCTACTCATGGCCATAGTTTTTGGATTTTGGTCCTGCTCACATTGCGTCTTTATCTTTAACTTTGTTGTGTTTACTTTGCGAAAATTATGTTGCTTATTATCATGACAGCATTTGAAAGATGTGAGGTTTGAAAACGGTGACTTCAATTGAAGCACGAAACAAGACATGACATGGGGGGGGGGGGGGAAGTCTCATATTAGAAAAGAATACATTATGCACTTTAGTGAGATCTGTGTTTCTTGTGGTTTGTCCCCTCCAGGCAGCAGAATGCAGCGGAAAGCTCTTCATCTTCCAGTCCTCCATGCCCACTGCCGAAGCCCCGGGCAAACTCAAGAACAGAGATGACAAGAAGCTCATCAACACCGAGAAAGAGAAAGTGAGTGGACTTTGTTTACTGTGGTTGTACTTGCAGGTTATTCACAACTCTAAATTTAGACTCATGTCTGTAGTAGATGAAGGAAAAGATGGAAGGACTGGAATTAATATCCTTGTTCTAAGGAGGAACATTTGTTTGTTTTAAATGTTTGTGTTGAGTTTGTTGCAAAGAAGCATTTTAAATGCATGCTTTTTACGAACTTGTAATTCACTTTTTACAAGTTCATAAAACTTAAACAGAACTAAAACACTGAATTTCTCTAGATGAGTGCTCAGTTAAAGAAATGACGTGCGTTTTCCTCCACAGACTCTGTTCCAGCCTCAGAAAGGTGTGTATGAGCAGCTGGTGAAGGACTGTGTGTCGTCGGGCTGCTGTGTGGACCTCTTCCTCTTCCCCAGTCAATATGTGGACCTGGCAACCATGGCCAATGTGCCCTGTCAAACCGGTGGCTCCGTCTACAAGTACAGCAACTTCCAGGTGGAGATACAGCAGGCACACACGAGGGCAGAATGGAAAGCATACAGACAGTGTGACAAACTGCTTTTTCATGGTTGCCACATTTAGAACATTAATACCAGGGGAGCTGCAAGCCAGTTGTATCTACATAATTGCTTTGGCATAGTCCCAGCACCCTAATACAGAACTGTCCCACAGGAATAATGTGACCAAGCTTTAGAAAAGACTCCAATACTGAGTATACTAATCCACTAGTACTATGTTATCACTGAACACAAAGCAGGATCAGTCACAAATAGATAAAGTACACTGGTGCTCTCGATTGTGATACTGAATTACTTGAAATGGAGACTGTGAAATGTGAAACAGTGCCCTCTGCCGGTTAATTCTTGACACAATCCACATGTGCACTTCTGCTGTCAGGTGGAGACGGATGGGGAACATTTCCTGAGAGACCTGAGGAAAGACGTACAGAAAAATCTGGGATTTGATGCCATTATGCGTGTTCGTACCAGTACAGGTAAAGAATGTCTCACAGCGACTTTGTTAATGTCTGACCTCATCCTGCATGTTTCAGAAGATCCGTGTTGGATTCTTTAAAATTTGTGATTGCAGGCTTCAGAGCTACAGAATTCTTTGGCGGCATCTACATGAACAACACCACAGACATCGAGATGGCAGCTATAGACTGTGACAAAGCCGTTACCGTGGAGTTCAAACATGACGACACCCTCAGTGAGGAGACCGGGGCAATGGTGCAGGTGCGCATCTTTTACTAAACAAAAACTGTAGCATTGCTAGTATATTGAGCGTCTACTTATCTTGGCTCCTCGTCTCCCAGTGTGCCTTGCTGTACACCACTATCAGCGGACAGCGGCGTCTGCGCATTCACAATCTCAGTCTCAACTGCAGCTCGCAGCTGTTGGACCTGTACAAGAGCTGCGAAACAGACTCACTCATCAACTTCTTTGCCAAATCAGGTAATAATGTCATTCACACACAGCTTCATTTAGTCTCTCTGGTGTCCACTCGGCTGAAGTCTGGGAACAAATTTGGCTAGAGACACTAACATTGTATGGAACCCGAATCCCAAATACAGAAATGAAAACCCCGGCCATCTTTAAACCATTCAGCATTCCCAGAGGGAGTCGTCTCATGCAGTCAGCACTCATTATTTTGGGGTGTATTGTGTCCCCCTGATGCACTGCAGTATCATCCTGACCTTTGCTCCAGCACCCCCATTCATCACTTCATAATCTATTAACGCTCACTGATTTAGGAGTAGTAGAAGAACGACACGTGGAGATGTCTAACACATGTTTCACATAAAGTAACGGTGACACAGCGTCTGTTGACAGCCTTAAGTACATTTGTATCACTGACCTGTACTTGCCCTCTCGCACTGATCCTGCTTGTCTTCAGCTACCACTTGCACTCCTTCCTGAGCTGGATTTTTTTTCGTCCATTTTTCATCCCTTATGTGCGACTCCCTGAATGTTGCTGGGTTCCTCCTCCCTCTCGTGTGCCTTTTTAATGAACTTTCTCATCCACACACAGCTTACCGTGCCATACTAAACCAGCCTATCAAGAATGTGAGGGAGATCCTCGTCAGCCAGACGGCACATATGCTGGCGTGCTACAGGAAGAACTGTGCCAACCCCTCTGCCGCCAGCCAGGTCAGTCCACACCCAAACTGGGATCAGATATAGGAACGCATTGACCTGTTGAGGCTCAAAACCGTTAAAACATTCACTGCAGATGTGAAATCCCATACCATCTTTTTTTTTTTGTGTGTGTGTAGCTGATCCTGCCTGACGCTATGAAGGTCTTCCCAGTCTACATGAACAGCTTAATGAAAACCGCTCCCTTGGTGGGCAACACTGAGCTCTCAACAGACGACAGAGCCCATCAGAGACTGTCAATCACTGCCATGGGTGTTGAGGACACGCAGCTGTTGCTCTACCCACGCCTCATCCCTCTGGTAAAGACAAATGCACACACGGACTACCTGCACATATGACCCATTAGAAATTGCACTAAATATGATTCAGCATCACATGAATGAGCTGAAAAATATTTTCTATTTAGCTCTGAATGTTTTGTGTGAAAGAGAGCACACTGACTGAGGAACCCTCCTGTGACTATGGTCATTCCAACGGCTCTACTCTTTGCAGCATAACATGGATGTTGACAGTGAAGCTCTTCCTGCCCCTGTGCGCTGCTCCGAGGAGCGTCTCACTGACACCGGCATGTTCCTGTTGGAGAACGGACACTCAATGTTTCTGTGGCTGGGCCAAGCGTGCACACCTGACCTCATCCAGAGCATCTTTAACCTGCCCTCCCTCGCCCACCTGCAAGGAAACATTGTAAGACTGTCAATTTGACGTCACTGGCTAAATGTACAGGCACAAAATGTTGCATATTTATTCAGAGGCAAAAAAACCCCAAAAACAAATGATTTGTTAACATGCCTATGGCCCACCCATTACAACAGCTTCTTGTAATGGGTGGGCTGTGGCTCAGTTAGTAGAGAGGGTCGTCCAATGGCCGAAGGTCAATGGGCGGTAGTTCAAATCCTGGCTTCAATTGTCCACATGTCCCTGAGGTCACATGGCCCTGAGTGTCCCTGAGGAAGACACTGAATCCTAAATTGGTCCCAGTGCAGCAGCCACTGGTGAATGAACGGGTGAATGTGAGGCCATTGTAAAGCACTTTGGGCACTATAAATGTGTAGGGAAGAGTTATACAAGTGCAATCCATGTCTTAGTTTTACTTTAGTTATTTGCACACCGTGAAACTTTTTCCAGTATCTTTTTATTAAAATTTTTACATTCGCATTTCACAAAAACAGTAGGGTACCTACAAAGTAAGGGTAAATTACATCCTTCATCATCCAAATAAATTCTAAGGTAGCATCATCCAATATAATCCATTTCTTCTATTAAAAAAAGACAATGTCCCTACGCATCACTTAAAGCTGTCAGGTTTAGGGTTAACGTTTATCAGTAGTAGATGAAATGTTACCAATTGTTAAACACGCTCGGATTTCACCAAGATAGAGGAGCTAATTAATGTGGGAGTTTCATGCCCTAGGAGTGTCTTTAAACTAGGCCTCTAACCTTAGAACCTTTCAACTACCATACATGTCTAGAACATATAATCTGCTCAGTGTTTCAATCTAGTTTTTTTTTTTTCACTACAGATTATAATCTGGCGTCTGCATCACTACCAGAACAGATCTCATCCTTGATCAACATTTAAATTGTGTTGCAAGAATCCATATTTAATCAGAATCATTTCTTAATCGTAAAATGCCCCATTAAAAACAAAAACTTATTGATGTCACGTATCAAATTCAGAATACTGTCATATTTGTAATAATAATAGAACGGTGATGTGCATGTAAACGTCTTCACTATATTTTGTAAATGAGAAGAAAATCACTAGTGCTGAAAGTACTGCCCTGGAACTCTTTCAAACTCGCCACCTTATGAACATATTTAACCGACCCCAGTAACGTTTTCAGACTTAAAGGACTCCTAATTGTGTTTTTCAGGCTGCTCTGCCAGAACTGGACAACCCATTGTCTAAGAAAGTTCAATCCATCATCAGCGGACTTCTTGAAAAGAGGCCGAACTCCATGAAAGTAAGATTCAGAACACCAGCACCAATTACATTCAACTGCTGTTACTAATATTCTGTCTCCCCCTGGTGGAGAGAGTTAGCAAGTACAGGACAATACAGTACCACACCAGGTTTCATTGCACTTTTCCCCACGTACTCCAGCTAAGACTGGGTCTAATGGAGAGTCTCTGCTTTCCTGTCTTGTTCAGCTCCAGATCGTGAGACAGAGGGACAAACCAGAGGTATTGTTCCGTCATTTCCTGGTGGAGGATAAGGGTCTGTACGCCGGCGCTTCCTACATGGACTTCCTTTGCTACGTCCACCGGGAGATCAGGCAGCTGCTCACCTAACCCCCAAACCAAGGCCTCGGTGCCTACTTCCTGACCCGAGGGGGGAGGGGCACGGCGTCCGACGGGACAATGCACAAACCTCACAGGGTCAGTCTCACTAGGCTCCTTTTGATTCTTCGTGTTTCAGCCGCACCAAGGAACTTTAAGCATTCCCGCCCCCCTCCCCCCCAAAGTCAGACAAGGGAACAAGGAACCAGTGAAAGCCTTCTGAGCTTCAGCCTCGAGTGTCCAAAGCTGCCTTTCAATATAACACACCTTTACCATGTTTAAGTTTAAGACAAGAGATACAGTGTGAACTTCAAATAACCACTTGAGGACTCGCCAGTTTAATCTGGAGGAATGAAATGGAGTGTGTGTGCATCCTCGCGTAGCCAGTGTTTCCCGCACACATATTTTGCCTGCAGGCTTAAATGACATTAACGTCTGAGGCTGAAATGTGTTTTGGCAAAGCAATACAACATAAATCTCCCACTGTGCATTCAATTAAGTTAAGTGTTTTTTTTTTTGGTTGTTTTTACTTCACTTTGTAGCTGTGCGGTTTGGATAAGCGGTTATTTGTGGATCATACTGTACATGTTCTCTCTGAAAGCGAATAAAGGGATTTTGTGTATGAGGACTGAAGAAAAGCCTCTCAGTGACCAGTCTTAATAAAAAGAAATGCAATCATATCCAGCATTTCACATCCGTTTTCTACATTTCTTCACACTTGCGATGCAGACCCGGTCTTAAGTTGTCTATATGTCTTGTTGTGTAAATGTATTAAGTGTATCTGCAGTGTTGGGTTAATCCGCAATAGAGGAGCAAGGATTGTCAAACAAAAGCCAGTGTTTCGCCGAGAGAAAAAACTAGCCCTGGGCAAAATAATCAGATTTTTTGTCCATGTACGGCAGAGGTTTGATCCTCACGATTCAGAAAGTTTTTTTTTTTTTTTTTTTGAAGTTATGATTAAAGGAACACAGCTGTGTCGCTCTACTTAGAAAATGGCAACTGATTGGAATCTGCTGAAGAATGTTGCCATAAATTAAACACTCGCGTCTCTGCAGCGACTTAAGGGATAGTTATTTAAATGCATTTTATGAGAGATTTACGACAGAGAACTGATAGTTTAGGGGCCAAATTAAAAAACCATCTGTATATAGATATAGAACATGGGACAGATTTTATTCGACTCGAATAGTCAAATCTAATTTAGCCAACTTTATACACTGAGTTATAATCCATAAAACTGGCTACAATAAGCATAGGTCTTCAATTCTAGCATCATACTGTATTTACTGCTCATTTTTGGTGGTTATTACGTCCTTTATGCATTTGATAAATATGGTATAATGATGTGTATTTATCCTACAAAAAAGCTTTGTATGCGAAACACACAATGCATTTGACATATATTACAGTCTGCCTTCAGTTGATGTAGTAGGTGTGATCCTGAAGGTGCACGGCTCATTATTTGGTTTGTATGCAAACATATCTCAGGTAATTTGAGTACCTTATTGTTTTATGTTGAAAGCATTGATTTGAACTGGAAAGATGGACGGTGTTTTTTTTTTTTTTTAATTATAGACTTGTGCCATGTTATATTCCAAAATGGGGAAATAAAAAAATATATTGTCCAAATTAAACTTTTGACTATAACTTGTCCTTTTTGTTTTTAACACATATTACATTTTATAAGAGAATGTACTCAGCTATACATTTAGAAGACCTGGTATTTTATTGATTTAGTTCAAGTATGCAAGCCTAAAGTGCATAACATTCTAACATATGCACATCGTTGTACGCAACATTCTGGTCTGGTGATACTGTTGCTGATGCTCAAATTCAGAAGTGTTTGAATAGTTCCTTCCTCGCTGTGTCCATAAGGGGGCATCACGTCCTCACTTTTCAATCACAGCCACTACAGACGGATAATCTTTCTGATCAGCGTTGAAAGTTTGAGGTGCATTTTCTCATTTTTACTCACGATTACTTTTTTGGAGGTTCGAACAGTTAGCGGAGAAAATACAGAGATGCATCTTCATTTGGCAGAAAGTCTCAGCATCGACAGGGAACTGGCTCCGTATAATGCGGTTTCTTTTGTCTTTTTTTTCCTGATGTCTAAGAATAAAAACTCAAGAGCACAAAGTCACACAAAGGACAAAAAAAAAAGACGTTTGAAGCTTCTTCTTGATGGAAATATACAGATTACATCTGATAACATGGTCAGGAAAAAAAAAAAAAGGACAAAATTAGCAAAATTTTGATTTTCATCGACTAAAACGCAGACCAACATGCATCACTGAGGAAATAGTTTTTTTTTAGGGGGGTGAATGACAGCCTTGAAAGTAAAACTGCGTGGGTTAAATTCTGCCAAGTCCAAAGTCCGGTTTTCAGCTGGTTCCGAAGACGACTCGACGGAACGATGAATCACTTACTCCCCTCTCTTCCACACACTGCTCTCCAATCATTCCCACTGAGTGACAGGAAGCCAGTTTAGTGAGACTTCTACCCAGCATGCCATGTGTTTGCTCACATTTGGGGCCAATCAATGCTTCAATTGCACACAACAGGAACCACTCAGGCTGAATGGGTGCCAGCAGCTGGACTTAAGCCCGCAGGAGGAGGAGGAGGACGAGGAGGGGGAGGAGGAGGACGAGGAGGGGGAGGGGGAGAACAGCAGGGAGCAGTTTAGCCAAAAAGATGACTATAATACAAAGTTACATCATGTATATCAACAAACCTCGGTGCCTGTCCTCATTAAAAACAGGGAATTATATGAACAAATCTAAAGACCTGAAATTCACCCGAGAGCGAATTTTCATTTAATACTGTACAACTGACAATCCTTTTGTACAATGAGAATAATACGATACATAAATAACCTCAAACACTGCCCTTCAGTGTAAACTTCTAAACAGTGCCTCGAAAAACCAAAAAAAAAACAACCAAAAAAATCAAATAAAAACATATCGATAGACGGTGGGTTTACTTTACAGGGAGGAGACATGAATGAAATACACTGAAAGCAGCATTTTATCTTATGACAAAGATTCCGTCATCTAATGTTATACTGGTGGTAAATATAGCTACCTGTGTGCTTCTGTTAGACAAACCATCAATATCATGGTCCGATTTGACATCAATACAATCCTGGTGTTTTTTCGTTATGGTTGGCAAGTAAACATGAACAAAGTCAAAAAAGGTTTCTCATAGAGCTCTTATCTATTGTTAACTGTCATGTCATGT
>JAPTHA010000011.1:8251582-8263512 GCA_029814585.1 Gymnapogon annona | reverse complement strand
ATCCATCCATCCAGTCTATCCATGTAAATAATGTATAATTCAGTCAGGATTAAAGAATAACATGTCTCTTACCATTGGCTACAATTCAGATGGGTTTTTTTTCTCCATTGGACATAAACTGAAGGGATGGATGTCTTGCTACCTGGCATATATCGGCCCTAAATGCAGTCAATAATTTGCAGGGGAACGTTAACTAAGTCCAATTTAGTGTCTAGAGATGTCAAATGAATATAGAGGACCAGTGGTGTGTGAGATCTGCCTCGGACCAGTATAAAGCATGAGGCACTTGGTCTAAATAGAATTCCTTCGGTTTCAGACTCCACACCACGACTCTGTCACTCTTCAGCTAATACATACAAATATTGAGCCAGTGTTGTTGCCCTTAAGATCCCAGTACATCAAGCAAACACAGACGACTCAGCGGAGTCGAAACACGTCACTGCTTTGAGTTTCACGTGCACACACATAAGGTCATGCCACACTTTTGCCTTCCTGGAAAGAAAAAAAAAAACACCTTGGACATGCAGTTTATCGAGAGGCGTCAGCTCTAATAGCAGGTTGTCGCTGACTTTACAATTCATCAGAAATGTAATTCACAGCCATCCCCCAACTCCAACCTCCCCTCCAGTAACAAAGCAGCCTTTGTGCCCTAAAGCAATGTAACAGAGTAAGATGGAGCACCCTCAGAGTGTTATAAACAAAGAATGCCTCAGTGAAATGTAAATACCGCAGGATACAGTGCAACTAGCTTTGCAGACTATAACCATAAAACGGTCCGCTTCACAGTATCTTCCTCATCGGTGAAGCAACCAAGCCGGGGAGATACTTACACCATAAACTCTGAAAAATGAGAATGAGGCTGTTATGCCTGGGAATGAGCCTGACGCGATCAATCACAGGCAAAAACTGCTATACTCCCTCAAGGTTCGCTATTCAGGAGTCATTAATCTCTGTGTAAAGTCAACCTAGAGGGTAAAACTTCACTAGCTTTAAATCAATACCCTCTGCGAACCCGGAAAAAAAAAAAAGTGGGGATTCGAGATATTTGATAAATCTATATTATACACAATCTCAGTTAACAATGGCGCTGGCTTCGCAAATCAATAAATCCTCCTGTGCTGAAGCGTGCATTTTGACCAACGCCACTGCTGAGCTTGCTGCTTCATTGTTGTGGTTTATTGTGTACGTACGTACAGCGAGGGGCTGCCGCTGAGGTAATAATGGCCCATTGGACAGCATGGGGCAGATGAGTTTAATACAGTCTGTGCAGCGTCTACGCCTTCAGTTTAAAAGCATTAAATGGGTCAGTGATGGGAACACTGTGCGTCTAATTTGCGTGAAACTGCCCGAGATACGATTTGCAATCCATCACTGACAGTATTGATCACAACTAATATCCTACATATGCCATCTTTCTTCTGTTCGTGTGCGTGTTTATATCTATATCTTAACTTGAGCCCAACTACAGTTGGGCTCAAGCTCCTCCGTCCTTTAGCGCCCCGGCGCCAGGGAGGCAGGGCTGACAAAAAGTAGGCCAAGCCCCAAAGGGAGCACAACTTATCTTCTGACAGTTTACATGATAGTGTTACGGGCAGCAGCACCCAAGATGTGAGCCTTCATTACTGGACTGAAGTGGTTGGTTCACACTTGGTGGCCAGCGCGGCATAATTAATTGAGTGACCTCTCTAGGTTTCACTTAATGCTTTTTGACTAGTGTAATGTGAAAACCCCTTTAAATAATACAAAAGCGTAAGCGTACTTTTTCTTTTGTTTTGAAAACATTACCCTCCCGGCACATTTTTCCATGACACAAGGTGACACACTTTGGAGATTAGGGAGAAAGAAAAAAAAGCGGGCCCTGACGTAGCGACTAAGGAAAAAGAAATAGCCTGCATTCAAAAGACGGACGCGGCACCAGCTGCGTTCATGACTTCTCCGTTACTGCTGACTCTAAATAACATCATGATTAAAGTGTTCAGAATTCCTTGACAATAATTATCGTGATTTCAAAATAAATGTCAGGATAAACATGTATAAGTGATGTTTGTGCTGATCTATACCAGATTTTGGCGTCCCCCCCATGCAGAGTATAAATACATAACCTGTAAATTAATGCATAAGCAAAGCCTGTTTTATTGAAAAGAAGCAGAAAAAAAAACTTTGTAGTTCCTTTGTAATTCCTTTGTAGTCACAATAACTACTTAACCATTTAAGAAACAGTATTTCAAATGTATTTACTGTCTTGTTCTCTTGGACATTTCCATCCGGATTCCACAACAACAGTTATTATTCTACTCATAATCAAATCAAACAATTTTGCAATCTACATTTTGTGTCAAATTATTCATTTCTTCAGCAGGATTAATGTATAATGACCTGGGTCTAAACACCTTTTTTATATTGACTGTATGTGTTGTCACCTTTGCACTGCAGACATTCATGGCTTTGGTTTTTACTCCAGCAATTTTGCACTTTTGTATTCTCCATATTTATTTGTGTTATCAGTTGCCATTCTATGGCATTTCGTTATCAGATTCATTGTATGTGTCTGTGTAATGACAAATAAAGGAAGTCTAAGTCTAACCCTGGTCATGTTACAGAATTAATCCCTTCATGACAATAAACACTTGTGAGTTCAAGCTGTGCATCACCCTGTAACATATTAATACTTTATACATTGCGTTTCTTTTTCTTTTTAAGCTTCTTTTTCCTACAAGAGGTCATATTGTGTTACTGCAGCTATGTTTTGACGCAATCAAGCAAAGGAAACCAAATCTTACTGATTTCTGCATTGGTTTATGATGTGTTTTTTGTATATTTTTAGTCTTGAGCTATGGCTCTGGGTTCCATTTCTCTGCAACTTCTGCTGCTGCTGTTATTTTAATCTCAACAGGGTGTTTTGCCCGCGATGGAATAAAAGTAGAAAAAAAACCAACTCCCCCCCCAAAAAAAAACCCACAACAAGGCAACAAGGAACCGGTAGAGCTGCTTGTGACCACTGCGGTTTTAATCTGATCAGTGTGCAGCCCCGGATTTCAGCGTCAATGACCCGGAGCGGACCTTTCTTTCAATAAGCTCCTGCTGCCACGGACACACCATCCTGTTGTCACGGACACACCAACACCTGAATCAAACTCGGCAGCGATCTTATCTCTGCCAGAGCTCACTCCTAATATAGCCTGCTCTGCCTCCCTGTACGTCAACTACCAATCGTAGGATATCAGGTTCATCATACGGCCGCTCCGTGTCGACCGGAGTCCATGTAAGGCTAAAATATGCAAACACACACCACAAAGACAGGTAGCGGCCAGTGTAATGGACAGCGAAAGTTAGAAAAGATCAGATCGTCACTCTGAGGCTTCCGTTCAAAATCAGAATCTCATAGAAATTCAATCTGAAATAATAGTAATAATAATAATAATAATGATAATAATAAACTTCATTTGTATATCACCTTTGGGTGAGTGTGCTTTGGGTGGGAGTATATAAGTTTATTACTTCTTCCCACTCCCTTTCAGGCAAAATATATTGCATTTATGTTTTCCTTAAAAAAAAAAAATGCCGGAACTTGTTATGAAATGTTGCATCGAAATTGTAAAGTGTAAAATATGTTGTTGTTGCCTAAAATAAAAAGTTATCAATTAATCAATCAATCAAAACCTTTCATGTAAGAATTGTAGCCCAAAGTGCTTCACATCAGTTAAAAATTTGCAAGGAATAAACACATTAATATATGATTATGCACTAATTAATACAAGTTAAGATAAAAGAAATGTTCATTTTTGGGTTGCACTATGACATGATCTCTTTTTTTGGGGCGCATTATAATCTCGAGTCACTTTCGAAGGTTCCTCAACAGGTCTCTATTGGACACAGCGGGACTGACATCCTAGTGCGTGTCGATAGTTATGGTTCCGATAGTTCAGACGTGTCCCGTCACTCTACACAGCTGCCGACCTGCGGCACTGGTTGTGTTTGACAGTTAGTGATTCACTGCGACACCAGTTCACTGGGCGGGATTATTCCCAGGCAACACATGATACCGTCACCAAACATCGCCTGCGGGTTATGTGCGATTATAAACGCCACCGTCTGTCATGGTCTGTGTTTACACATCCTCTGTTTTAACAATGAAACCAGAGAGGAAGAGTAACAGCACAGCGACCTGACAGCCCCAGGGTGTCGAACTGACATAATCTATTGTGGGTGTTTTATTTTTTAGTCCAACACTACTGGTTTAGACTCCAACAGAGAAGACTGTCGTTTAGGATGTATTTACTGTAGACACGTGGGGAGAAAATCACTAACATGAAGGTGTTTGTCTCCTGGAAGATTAAAGAAGTGTAGCAAAACATCTGTGTTCTCTCACTAGCATTTATATTCTTGCAATGAAAAAAAATAAAGTTAAACTGTATTAAAAAAAAACAAAACAGTCAACTTCCTGGACGGAATGAAGATGAAATAAACTCAACTGAGAGAATTCCCCTTTTTTTCCATGATATTTAATTTTAATAAAAGTAAGACACATGCTGCCTGGAGTGCAGCTCTATATGTAAAATGCCTTGAGATAACGATGTGACTTTATGATAATTTATGATTTGGCACTATACAAATAAACTTGATTTCATTTGATTTTGGTACCTGTAATGAAATACAAATGGCATCAACGTGAATATTTATATTAATGTGAGTTGCCTTCATACAACAATACTTGTATTTCTAGAAGTTACGGACATTTGTCCCAGTGATACCAGCTGTTGTACTTCTTTTTGTTGTGCATCCATGTCGTCCCACCCAATCTTCCGTTAACCCTCTCTCGTAACTCTATTTATCAAGTGCCATCAATAAGTTCTGTTGTGATTTGGTACTATATGAAAAATAATAATTGACTGATTGATTAGATTTGTTTGTTTAGTAGAGTTCTGTACTAAAATTAAAATTACTTTCTGCTTCCGCTAGCCAACACTGTTAAAGTGATTTTTACTGTGTATTTTTGCACTATTTCATTCATTCACTCATCTTCCAAACCTTTATCCTTTGCAGGGTCGTGGGGGTTATTGGAGCCTATCCCATCTACTCAAGAGCGAAGGCGGGGTGGGGGTGGTCGCAGGGATCACAGGGTCATCATTCACACACACATTCATAAACCAGTGCAGGAACACTGGAAGCAAGGTGGGTGAAGTGTCTTGCCCAAGGACACAACGGCACATGATCAAGAAAGAGCGGGAAACAAACCGACAACCCTTGGGGTACCAGACGACCTGCTCTACCCCCCCGAGCCATGGCTGCCCCATGCACCATTTCATCTACCATTTTGTTTTTGTCTTCTGATCCCTTTGTGCAGCAAAGCACTGATTCCATTGTACAGAGGACATGTTTCCTCACTACGCATATGACGATAAATGCTTTGATTCTGAATTTAACAAATCTGAATAGTTGTAAGAGGGGCATTTTACACATTTACCATCAGGTAGACAGATGAAAACCAGATGACTTCCTATTTTACTGGTAAATCCTATCACACTAAAACTGAATTACGTTTACCGTGTTAAAAATTAATACCAAAAAGGTTATGTAAATTCAAAATTCATTGCGTGTAACAGTGACACAGCGCTTGTTTAACTCATTGCCTGCCAGACATCAGCCAACGTTACCTGTCTACCTGTCTCAAATGACGGCTATAGACATCAATGGCAGGCAATAAGCAATGCCATTATAATTGAGGGGAACCTAATGACAGGCCACATGCTACGCCATCTGATCAATACCTCTTTGGGTTCTGATTGTAAACTCTTTCATCTCTCTAAAGGTCACCTCGGATTTGGTAACAGGGTGCACATGAAACATTCACCTAAGGTCACATAGTCATATGGCCAATTATACACAGCGAAAAAGCAGGGCCTGTTGGCCAAATTAAATATTTGCCCATCAGTGAGAGTCGACTAATGGCGGCGTATTCCACATGCAACGCTGCACTTTTTAAGGCCAATATTTACTGTGTCACTGAAGGAACAAACAGTGAGTTCACTTTAACAGTGCTTTCCAGTGTTTAATTCCCAGGGCTCGATGTTGTTTTTGACTGAAATAGGGACAAACGTGCCAGACACTTGGCAGCTAGCAATTAACTGAAATTACACCCAAGGGCAGCACATGAACAGTGTCTGGCAGTGGTGGATTTTATTTGTGTTGTGGTGAGTTGCCAATAAAAAGGCCACTGAGATATCAAACTGACCCACTCTTCCATAGCTCCTGTAGCTCAGTCCCAGCAAAACACCAAACTGGCAAGACGGACGCAGACCCATTGATTTACTGTTTATTAAATCATGCCTCTGTTGTCATCTATTGGATGACCCCTGCATATATCAACCATCTTAAGCTCCTGACATTAACATTAGCGGCCCAATAAAAGTCTACTGTGATGTTAAACTGACCTCTTCATCTATATATTTTCATTAATGCAACTGGCACAAGTTATTTCCCCGCATAATAAAATTTTGGCAAGGATGCTGCTCTTTTGATTTACTGTTTATTGATGCTTTAGCACACCATTGTTTTGGGTTTTTTTTGGCAACATTAGTCCTAACTTTATTATTACCGAGTTGGCCTGAGAGGAAACACCCACTGCTTAAGGACTCTGTTGTCTGTTTAAAATCTGACCTATGATAGGCTGTTGCTGTTCATAAGGGTTTTCAGACAAGTAGAGGTGATTGACATAGCACTGATGATGGGGTCTGGCGATATGGGATTCTTATCTTAGACGGGACATGAAGGGTGCTTAATAATGAAAGAGAAATTTTTATCTGGTTTTATTTATTAGCATCGACTACGTTCAATATACTGTTGTTCGTCAGCGGTCTGTTTAAAACATAATTTCACTGGTCAAGAAAGTCACAGTTAGAAATAAAGCTGGAACGTGAGATTCTAAAGCCCTATGAGCCAGTGGCTAATACGACCTGTGGTAAGTTGCAATAATGGCAGGTGTTGTCTCTCATTTGTGAAGTAAAAATTCCTCTACAAATGACCCACGATACTTCAGCAAACACAGACATCCTGTGATGACATTAGTCCCGTGGGAATTGACGTGCCTGACATATGATGGAATGCGCCACTTTTTTTGGTTTCTTCTGTACATGGATTCAGTCTATTGCCCTGTTGAGAATGATGGAGGGAAAGGGTGGAAGTGGACGAGGCTCATGTTGTAATATAGCAACGATGTTCGTAAATCTTTCAGAAGGCCGACATCCGAAGAGATTGATGGATGGCATGGTACATTTCTCTGTCTTTCGGCAGTTATCTGTAAGTGGTGAGGCTGTCCTTGACGTCAGAACTGGGAAATGTCAGGAAATCATAATAAAAAATAAAGTTCACTTATTCCATGTACAGTTGTGGGAGTTCATCTACAAATCACCAGAGCCCATAGGTTGTAACAACACAATGCAAATAGGGCTTAAGTGGCTCAGTCGACTACTTGTCAACCACGATACATGCTACCAACATGAAAATGACTCGTAATATTCCACCTTGTTCTTCTAGAAGGTGAAAAAGTATGACAAGGACAAATTCACTGCAGGATTGGTCATGTTGACATCTACAGTCGCCCCCAGTGACGCCAAACAAACTATGGAGAAAGCTACAGTGATACCACTGACTTTTTACTTGTATAAAAATGATAAAATATTCATATTTATGCTTTGATACCTACTTTCAGATTCTTCTTCTTATTATTATTATTATTTTGTCCATGGTCCTGCTGGTACCAGTACTGTTAACCAGCTGCAGTACCGTTAATTATTATTAATTATTATTAGAAATATTCATTACTATTAATTACTATAATTATGATAAAACTGTATATTACTATATAACTGACGATGTCTCTGTATATTACTATATAACAATATAACTGAATAATTATATAACCGTATATAACTATATAACTGAAAATGTCTATTGATCTTTACTGTTGCACTCAATCTGTTTTTTTTTCTTTTCTTTATTTCTATTTACATATTTATATTATTAGGAATTACTCTTATTTTTCATCATATTTGCAGTATCTCTCTGTGTGTGTTTTGTCTTATATGTGCTGCTGTAACCTGAAATTTCCCCATGTGGGACTAATAAATGTATCTAATCTAATCTTAGTATTATCGTATTTTCACTGCAGGTGTAAATGGTGACATTCTCGACTGACTCACAACATATATGTAACAGACCAGATAAAAAGAAATATGTTAAATAAATGTGGCCCATGATGGTGCCGCTCTGATATACAGGTACATGTTCATACATAACTCACAAAAACAGTGGGCTTTGTGTTTCTTCCCATTTTAATATTTTGTAAAATATCTATGCGTCGCTGGTTGTGAGTTTGTTTGTTGTATTCCTGGACTCTCTGGAAGTGCACATATTTTTCAAGAGATAGATAGATGTACTTTATTCTTCCCAAGCTGGGAAAAATAACATTCACTTAAATGAACTTTAAGTGAATGTGCAAATACATGCCAGGAAGTTTCAGCATTAAAAACTTATAAACACAACAGTCTCTTAGGGCTTCAGTTCAGCCAGATGACGAGGCGAAACTTAAGTGAATGCCTACTGACTGCACACAAAAAAAAAAAAAAAAGGTGGAAAATAAATTAGATTTGCCAGCATGGAACTTTAATTATGCTTCACTAGGAAATATACTTTCACGCTACAAGTCTTGAGGAAAAGCAAAGTGTAATTACGGCATAAAAAGCATCTTCTGTTACAGGTTCGTAAATCCTGGCCGTGCACCGTCTGGCTGTGGAGTGGTTGGGGATAAAGTCCCTGGTGAGGCCTGTGACACCCTGGGTAATGGAGGAGGTAATTGGCTGTCTAACCCCTTACCCAAAGCTGAGGAGTAATTCTAAATCCAAAATATGCCAATTGTTATCAAACTGTGAGGCGACGAATTGAAGTGCACATGTAAATAAAAACTAGGTATCTCCAGATATGAAAGGCAGAGGACAAAACCTCCGAGGCTTCTGCAGGGGCTGACGTCACCTCTCAATAGCTGTAATGAATTGCCCTTTTGTGGCACCAAATATTTTCTAATGCTGCCTTACAAATTACAGCCGACGTCCAGAATAACAGAGGTGCCAGCATTGGACATCTGCTGATTACGACTGCGCTTTTACAAGTGTTAGATCTGCAGATCTGAGTTAATAAAAAGAAAAGTGATTCGAGTCCAGATTGGGCTGTGTAATGAGAAAGCCTCATTTTATATCAGATCAATCACACAAATGATGACGGGGGGGCGACAACACAGCTACCGTTTGTTTCCATTTAGTGGTGAAGCCAAATACAAATAAGCTCTAAAACGAGACACAGGCAGAGCAATATGTCATTGCTTTTATTAAATCAAACCACCTCTGGTTGCTTATTGCTGGTAGGAGAGGTGGCAGTAGAATCAACTCCAGAGCTGGAAGCACAGGATGGGTCACAGTCCCAATTAAAAACAGGTCCAATAGTTGTGGATAAAAAGTCTAACTGGTTGGGTTAAATTAAACTTAGTTTCATATTAGGATTAATTTCAGGGGTACATTTTTATTTGGATTACTCTAAACTGTTCATAAGGAACAGAATATGTTACTTATTTCAGCCATTCCATCTTTAAGTTGAGATAGAGCTGTAGCTTTCATGGAAAATGATACGTTTCTCTCTTATGTAAAGTAAGCGAAGATATATACAGTGTATGAACCGCTATATACACGTTCCTTGCAGATGAGCGATTGAATACACATATTAACAATCTGAGCCAATCCATTAGCTATCACTTTGAACTTTGCATTTTGAAGGGTCGCAGCCCGTCTTAAAAACAAAGACAACTCATGCATTATCCCGACTATAAAGACCTGCCGACCCGGATGAAAACGCACTGTTTTGCATTTGGAACAGGACCGGGAGAGATAACAAGATACAGTGATTGATTTGTTTGCTCTTAAAAAAAAATCTTTTTATTACCATGTGAATGAAAGCTATTGTTCAAATGTACTCAAATGACACTACGAAATAATGGTCATGCATATTGTATCTATTCCATATTTCCATAGTCAGTTGTAATATTTTAAAAAGCGACTTTAGTTATTGTGGAAAACATTTGTGCTTCAAGTCCATTAAGCTGTGTACACATTGTCCATCAAGTACTTTCCTTGATTCAGGAAATAAATCCACACCAGAACCACCAGCTTAAACCAAAATAATACAGACATCACTTTCTACCATTAGTGCAATTAGCCTCAGGATGCACGTGACATCGGCCATTTACAGCCGTTCTAATCAGTTACGAGCTAATTCCAATATGAGAGATGTCCATGTCTCAGAGACTCTGAGGCCAATTTTTCAGACTTCAAATGGACGTCAAATAAAACGCTGTCCTTTGCTGTTCTGAACTCAGCGTGACTGACTACTACCCGCCGGAGTGCCAGAGAGTCCATGCCAAGGTTCTTTATGGAGGAGTGCGTGCACTCACGTTGGCTATAATGACAGACCATCAGCGGCCTGAGACATTTATTGGAATCTAGAGGAAAGAGCAGTCTATGCCTTTAATTGCAATCATTTGTCACTTGGAGGTGTTTCAATAATAGTCTGTCTCGCAGAAAACCTTGCAAAGGCACGGAGAGTACAGGCCCCCTACCCTTTTTTCCCCTCCCGTCATTTGAAAGATTATAAGGTGGGCAAGACGAGACGGAGGGAATTTTATCGCACTTCGGCGTCAAAGTTTGACGCTTTCACGATGGAAGAAAAAAAAGAACGCCCGAGTGCAGAGTGTCTTTATGACTCACTTTCAAGCCAGTCATCCATATTCTTGTCACTGACAAGGAACTGGCTCTGGCGTGATAGCACTACATTGGAGAAGTGCATTAATGGATTAATGGATTTTATGCAGACAGGATATCGACTGTTTATATATCGCACAAACAGCATGAGAGATCATAAAGTTAATTTTTCACCACGCACAATGGCAGCTTGGCCAAAACACAAAACACAATATTCAAACTGAGGGAATAAGGGAATAAGATTGGTGGATTAACTCCTCACTCGTGAATGGCCAAAAGCGAAATGAACCTGGCTCACACAGCACATTGCCTTTTTTAGTTATTACCTTATTAATGTGATGACGGCGAGACTTTTACTTACTATTGTAATGAAGCGGAGCAAGCCAGCTTTGTGTCAGGATGATTTATGTGGCACAACACGTGCCACTTTCCATTAAACCAATTAAGAGTGCGCTCCGTCCCGTGATTTGTGTACATCACTTTCAGCATGTACAACCCTGCAGGAATAATGCCCTGAGGTACACAACAATGTTTTCGAGCTTGAAAGCTTTGTTGTGCAAAAGGCAGTGTTCTTCACACAACACATTATCCACTTGTAATGAGAACGGTGCGATGGGTACAAATCAGCACTTTCCACTTCTTATATTAGTGAACCCCACTGATTAAGTCGGTCGACTCAACTGCCTTTATCTCGTCTGGAACGTTATCTTCAATCTGTATATGCAATGAATGAAGAAAGTTTGGAATGAAACAGCCTTCAAAAAACTCAAATTCTAAGTGCATTTGATGATATTGAGGTAAATCTATAAAGCCTGCTGCTATCCATTCAGAAAAAAAGAAAAAACTACGCAACTCTCTATTATCTGTAATGCTGGCTGGAATCTTTTGCATTATGCATGAGAACCTATGTCCTTGATTTAATTGTAGAGAACATTGCTACTGAATTCTCGTTGGCAACATGATTATTCATTTTGTTGCTAATTAAAGTCACGAACAAGCTGAAAGTGTGGGCTGGTTGTACAGCCTTGAATGGATAACAAATGCCCCATATGAAGCTTCAAGGACCTTATCACAGAGTTTTCTTTAAAAACGGTTTCATTTCCTCTTAATAAGGCCCTCAGAATTTGC
>JAPTHA010000011.1:8238814-8251482 GCA_029814585.1 Gymnapogon annona | reverse complement strand
GAAGCTTCAAGGACCTTATCACAGAGTTTTCTTTAAAAACGGTTTCATTTCCTCTTAATAAGGCCCTCAGAATTTGCCTTGCTAAACACGGCTGTTGGTTACATCACTGAAAACCCGAATAAATGAACGTCTCCTACATCAGAACACATATTCAGGCTTAATATCGTCTGCTTTACAGAGTCCCACCGATGCTGCATCCCTCCACTGCTGCGGGACAGAGGTCATTTAATTAAATACAATCTCCTTGTTCCACGGGGAGTCTTAACTTCCGCAGCCGTCCATAACTGAACCTTCTCGGCTCTGAAGCATCTGTCATCTGCCTGCTTTCAGAATTTATTATCAGTGATGTTTCCATCTGGATTGATTGCTTGAGTGATACTCAATCTTGGACTCCTCGATCCGACCAATTAGGAGATTCTTCTTGGCCCTCAATGAGGTCCTCCATTCTGCCACTCTTTGATTTAAAGACACGGGAGGGACCCATTGTTTACACTCAGGCAAAAGGTTAAGTCAATCATGTCACCTCTGCGACTGGGCGTCCAGGTAAATAACTAAAGGATACTTGTAGCAGATGACCCTTACAATGTAATAAAAGTAGAATTTGACGATTACTGCTGCAAAATAGTCTCCAGTGTTGCTACATCCACAATACAGCCAGCCATGGATTTTAATCATTCAAACCACCACCTCGATGGAGCAACAATTTATTTTCCAGATGGATTCTATCAATTAAATTAACTGGACAGATCTTAAAAGCTATCATGTGAAATAATGAGAAGATGCAAAAGAGATCTGCTGACTCAACTTTGATGATGGATGTGTGATCAGAATATAA
Organism: Gymnapogon annona; assembly: GCA_029814585.1. Taxonomy (NCBI): domain Eukaryota; kingdom Metazoa; phylum Chordata; class Actinopteri; order Kurtiformes; family Apogonidae; genus Gymnapogon; species Gymnapogon annona. The sequence goes on along the minus strand of JAPTHA010000011.1, from coordinate 8,250,647 downwards.
AATAAAAAAAAATCCAATTAAAGATGTAGTGCAGCTTATACTATACCCATAAAGCTGAGTGTGTGTGTGTGTGTGTGTGTGTGTGTGTGTGTGTGTGTGTGTGTGTGTGTGTGTGTTTGCGTGCTCACTTCTGCACTTAACAAAATGAAGAACATGCCTCAATATTTTACAGTGTCTTTAATCTTTTACCAGTGTCTAATTTTAAAAACAACACCATAAATGGTTTTACAGGAAATAAAGAGGCCATTTCCCCAAACTGGCGACTCTAATCCTCATACTGCGGTCCGGCTTTGTGATGTGATTGTTAATGACAACCACGTCAGAGCTGCTAGATCAAAACTGAATGCCACCAACGACGGCGGAAAGGTCATTCATAATTTTCCATCAAAACTCAAACGGACACATTTGACCAAGTGTTTCGCCACTTTTTATTTCCCCTTCCTTCCTCCACTGACCCATTGAGGATTGCATGTCAGCGAACCCGAGACGTTTCCTCAGACTCTATTCGATACTGGACAACAAAGTGAAGCTTGACCAAAGCTTGACCCTCATCAACAAACTAGGAATCTAAACATATAGCGCTGCCCAAATTGTACCCTATCAGTTAACTGACCGTAGCTGCCACCCGTACTTTATAGGTGTAGTAAGTGAAAACACAATGGGCAGTGCAAACTGGGCCAGGTTTAGTACCCACTCACACACACACACACACACACACACACACACACACACACACTTTACTACAAGGCAATAAATCCCCATCAAGGACACACAGAGAACGCAAGAAACTTGTTAGATGGATATCGGCGCGGAGACAATCGCTGCACTTTTCGTCTGTTAATAACTAATGGCTGGTGCACATTGACACAGCATTCCATCTCTGTTTGGTTAACGGTGACCTGTGAATGTGCGCCTGAGTGTGTGTGTGTGTGTTAGGAGGTGCATCCTGGGGGTCGGGCGGGGGGGGTCCTGGGTCACTGGGTGGTGGTGCCGGGTGCAGCCGAGGCGCAGAATTATTCATCACCACCTGACACACTGATTAGTCTGCACCCTACGAGGCTTTGCTCAGCAATAAACACTGATAGCTCTGCACTGTGTGAGCGTTCAGCCAACGTGCACGTGTGACAAACCCAACGCCGGTACAGACACGAAGAAATCTGAAATCTAAAACAAGACGGCTTGTTACGTCAGGTTTTGCCATCCGCTGTTCTCAAGCTGAAAAAGTATCCTCCAGACAGAGGCAGGCCTCAGTCCTGCTATATTTATAATTAAGCCAAGACGGAGTACTTGACGCGCCGCTTGCTAAGCGTTGCTGCCTCTCTGGCATTTGCTGTAGAATGCTCTGGTGATTGTTCACACTCAAACGCAATGATCTGAACACAATGTCTGTCCGTCTGTATGAGTGTTTTGCCCAGTGACGTCCTGTTCACTGGAGCAGTACACTACACACACAGGACGAACAGGACCCTCCCCATTTGCCCAGGGACTTCTGCTCCAACTCAATCTTGAAGTTTCAACATCTACCGCCAGCTGATGCTACAGTAAAACATCGAGCGGTGTACGTCCCCCCATCATTCCGTGAGTGTATGTGTGTGTGTGTGTTGCTCTCTGAGATTTAAAAGACACCAGTTCAATTCTTCAGGCCAGATGAGAAACTCCCTCGCCATTTACCTCACAAAAGCTTATAGGCGACAACCTTTCCCCCCTCTGATGCCCCAGTGGAGCTGCTCAGGTGGCTGGCGAAAAGATGGGATCATAGTGGGCAAGATCCCAGCTGTGAACGCGTCTGACTGTATGAGCGTTAAGCCAACACATACCATCCCCCCGAGATCTCATGAAAACGAAAGGACGGGGAAAAAAAAAAGAAACAAACACTTCAGTTACTGCAGAAGACGGCAGCTGCAAAATCAGATTCACATGATAAAATGAAAACAAGTCATTTTATGCGACTGATAAAAATAGTGAGTCTAATGTGGCCAGAACAATAGGTACGGCCACTTCACAGGATGCCTTTCTGTTGTAAGAGGAGATGGGGAAACTTTGGAAAATAGCTCATTATTTTCTGTTATTTAGAAAATATTTAGGGGATGATACATGACTTATTAATAAAAGTCATTAAGAAAAGTAGCTTGTGACATTTTCGAAAGCGTTGCTGGCGATACGACTGGTAGAGTCAATTCTTTTTATTATTTTGTCCAGTGAGATTAGTTTGCAAACTATTCCTCAATGTAACGGATGTCTCCATGTGGAGTCAGTCACAGGCCAGGTAAGCGTCCGTCCCATCGATCGTTGCATCTCTGAGGGGTACAGTGTCGCAGAGCAGGGGTTGCATCATTGAAAACCAATTTTGTGGTTCAGTAACTCAAAGCCACATATTTATTTGACGTGTTTCAATGAAAATACAAATGAAGGCAGGGACACCGGGGTCTCCGTCTGCCACGGAGGCTGTCATGGAGTAAATTATTACAAATTCACAGTGAAAGTTTCATTTAGTTTCCTGCTAATGAACCCTTTTGTGCTGGTCATAGTAACAGTGAAGCTGTATTTAGTTGCGGTGAATATGGAGCCAAGATCGGCCCGAGTTGTAGAAATCTTTAAAAAGGCTTCTCTTTTCATGTGCCGCTGATTGAACCCTATAACACACACCTTGCTCGTGTCGTACTTAGTCTTAATCAAGTCTGAGTGCGCTCTATGATTTATTGCTGTGTCATTTGAGAGTGCTGAACTGTAGCTTCTTTATCCGGTTAAAATTTTCAATGATGTTATTCAGATACTTCCAGGTCGGGTTTTTTTTGTAGTGTAATAATGTAGTCTCTTCTTCCTTTTAATGATATTTCTCAATATTTCTGGCTTCTATTATTTAAATACTGTTTTTTTTCCCCATTTCCCTCTGGATGTTCCATTCATTTATGCATAAGCACGGTGAACTCTTTGTGCATGAAATGTGCTGAAAAGAGAAAATCAACTTACTTAATATCATAACAGCCTGCATATATTTAAATGCATATTGCAGCAACACAGTAGTGGCCTGTTTTTCAATTAATTGCATTTTTAAAAGCCTTTGCATAAGATTCTGGGTACTTAAGGGAAAAAATCGATCGCAGAGGATCCACAGAAGCATCAGTGAGAATTATTTGAATGACGGACTCGGTTATCTGGAGGATTCAGGATACTGGAGCATCCATATGGAAAAATTCGATGACATAACATTATGCTAATGAAGCCTCTGTGAAGCCTTCCTTAATTTCAAAACCTTGAAATCTTAATTGGCCAATTATTTGGAAATGTTCCCCCTTTTTTTTTTTTCTTAAATCCAACTTGTAAAAATCAACACTTTAATCAGGCAAACGATTGTTAATTTCCCCACGTTTGCATAACAAAAAATAGATTACAAGGGTGAATGCATATGAAATTGTGTGTTCTTGCATTTCAGCTCTGAATACCAATGTGAAACCAATCAAAGTGGTCTTTGTAATCGGTCGTTTTAAAGTCAATTTCCCTGATCTAAAATGACTTCATTATCCGCTCCATCCACCTTCTTCCTCTCAACATGGCTTTGAACATTTTCCCATTGATAGCTGTATTGACTGCAGGTCAATTATCACAGGTGAAGAAAGCAGACATGGGCTAATATTGTATAATTGTAAAGCAAGGCACCTGTGCAGGATCCAGGCCAGAATGAGCGGCGTTGTAACACTCCGCACACCGGCATTGACGTCTGCATCATCTCACCGTGGCGAATGATCAATATTATGTCAGCTGCATTTGGAAATGCAGCAGGGAGGAAGCCAGCCTGAGTTCGCTGCTGTTTGGCGAAGCATATAAACTGTTGCCCTGGGCATGAGGTTCACTATTCCCCCAAATGAAAACACTGCTCCCATGTGCCTTTGAAATAACACAGTCACAGCCAATCCACAGATGCTCACAGCCCTGCTCTTCATCCAAACACGTCTCTGAGGTCAGGTCATCTTTTTCCAGCTACATACTAATAGACATTATCACGCCATTACTTTTAGTCTCCCCGAATATGTATTGGAGACTTGTGACTGATTAGCCTAATTAGCAGATAAGGTGTGTTTACTAAACAGTAAAGTGTGATGGATGGGCTGGGACTGAGCTCACACTGCTTACTATGCTGCTCTTCTTTATTTAATGAGACAACTGCAGCAGGTCCAAAGTAAACAGTTTATTTCGGCCTCACACATACTACTGTGCTTAGCGAACTACTCTCAGTGCTAGATATGATGCCTAGATACGATGCACCCGAACTGCTCACGGTTGCATTTAACTGCTCAGTCACCAAATGTAGTCATGTGATCAAAACTTGTTGCAGTTTCCCCTGTGTTTTCCTCCTCCCGGTTGCACACGACGATGTCAAACTGCCTCTTTCACATCACAAATAAGACAGTGCTGTTGCTATGTCTTTACATTGATCGCCTCAGGTGTGCTCTTCATTTCTTTGAAACTTTAAGGCTGTTTTGATGAAGTTCTATGAGCCAAAGAATCACCAGTAAGGAAGAGAATGCAATACATCACACACTTTAAAAATTTATCCATCAACTTTTTTTTTCACTTCAGCTATAATCTGTCCATTTCCGTATCCTGCTCCTCAACATCAGTGTCTTACCTTCTGAGAAGCTGATGAGCCCCAGAAGGTGCAGTAGCTTGATCGACGCAAACACCAGTATGACGATGCCCACCGTCTGTAGCCCTTCTGTTTCCCAGATCGCACTCAGCATCGTTCCACCCTCGCCCCACTCGGCGCCACCATAACCCGACCCGAACCCGGAGCCCGAATCGGCCTCCTCCCCTCCACCGCCGTCAGGACCAGCGCTACCACCTGGCCCCACGCTCCAATTCCCCTGTACCCACTCCAGCTCTAAGCCAGCCCACACACAGGGGCCGGGCACCTCCCGGCACCCGCCTACCGCCTGTTTAATCCCTAAATCCAGTCTGGGTAAGGGTGAGGTTTTAGGGAAGAAATGTTTGTAAACCGCGTAGAGGTATTAAAGATCCATCTGATTTCATGTGGCCAATGAGAAACAAAAACAGAACAAAAAAAAAGAAAACGCAAGGAGAATTGAAGTCCAGAGGAGCTGAAGAACTGCAGACCACCACCCGGCCCTCTCTCTCTCCCTCTATCTAGCCCCTTTCCTCTCCTGACAAATGAGGAGACATCTGAAAGCTAGAAAAAGCAGGAAGAGCAAACTCTGCTCTTCTCTGACAGTTTGTAGTTCTCCCTCGCTCTTTCAGGCGCACTGACTGCTTCGCTGCAAAGTAAAGGGAGGGAAGATGAGAGGGAGTGGATATGCGTGAGGGAGGGGAGGGCCGAGGATGGGAGGGGAGGCGCGGTGGTAAGGCGGATGCACAGCTTCTCGGAGGCTATGTGCACATTCAGTTTAAACAAATCCTTATATCCAAACAGCTCTGAATGAGAGAACAGTGGGTCATTATGTTTTAATGGAGTGTGGCAGTTTGAGTTACTGCGTGTTTAATGGATTTGTGTTTCACACCCATAATGTAGGGTTTAATCAAGTAATCATGACATGGGAACTGTGCTCTGTAGCCCTGAGACACAACTGCTGACAAATTGAAAAATGGCAAGTGCCACTACCTTTCCTGTGCATTTGCTGACTATTTTAACAGTTTGCGGCTAAATAAACAAAAATGTTGAGGTAAAACATATGTTAAAATTTCCAGAAACACTGAAACTACCAAAGATAATTCAGTTTTACCAAAAGATATCACACAGAACAAAAACCTCTGTGTAGACGCAGTGAGAGAAACATTTATTTTGTTTAAATTTAAGAAATTCTCACAAGCGCTGATGTGTAATATTTCTCCAAAATGACTAATCTCTTAATAGCTGCAGCTGGAAGGAAGACAATAATTCCATCAAGTAAAAAAAAAAAAAGGAAAAGTTACTTTTAAGAGGATCCTGAGCCAGATAACAATATCCATCTGCATGAGAACATATGGCAAGAAAATTCAAAGTAAACTACTATGTAAATGATAGTGTACTGGAAAGGACCTTCTCCTTAACACTCCTAAACAGTATAGAAATGCAGTCCAACCATTACATTAACATAACCACGTTTTAAAAAGAGGTTTGACGCCACTGAGACGCAGAAGAGTGAAATGATTTAAAGAAGTCAGTTTATATGTGTGTGTGTGTGTGTGTGTGTGTGTTTTCGAGGGAGAACGAAGCCAATTCATGGCGACAGTGCTTTGCGGCAAACAAGAGAAGACACCACCATCTACTGGCCCTTTGTAGACTCTCAGAGTCAGCACCATCTCCCCCCGTCAGTCACTTTTTTTTTTTTAAACATAAAGACACGACTAGTATTGACCTACATTCTGTACAAACCTAATTTCATCTACCACTGCATTCAAACCTACACATGATTAAACCCCATCCATTTGGCACAACAAACACTCTCCGCCGGCTTATATCCACTGTTCTCAGTCACACAGATTCCCCCTCTGCTGCTTTTTTTTCCTTTGCTTTGATTCCATATACAATGAAGTTGGCTGCGTTTCTTAGATGTGAATGAACAAAGCGCCTTTAATTACAATCACACTGGCACCGTATTAAGTGGCTCACTACTCGCTAAAATAGCTAAGTGATAAATGCTCAACAAGGTACAGCACATCACAGTGCATTTGTTTGTATTCAGTCCATCGGCTGCTGCCCAAATTGTGCTTCTTTTGCAAATAAATAAATAAATCCAAATCTTTGAAATAATTTTATCAAATGTAGAGTTTAACAGCCCCTTTTCACTGGTAAGAAAAAAAGAGAGAGAAATAAAGAGCTAACTCCCAATAATGAAATGATAACGAAATGGCATGCCTCTATAGTGTCCGTGTTGCACTTGCTATTATTGCGCTGTTTGATGCTGGAGTGTCTCCTGAACTATAACATCCAGATCCCAGTAGTGCTGCCAACATGTGTGAACTGGCATCACATCAATGAGCTCTCGTTCACATCATGCAGTCATTCAAGCCACACGTGTAACACGGCCAAAATATGGCTTTTCTTTGCTGAACGTAGCCAAGTTTCCCAAAGCCAGGCGGGAAGCACATGGCCTCAGGCAAGCGGTCCCTGGTACACTGATGGTTAATAAAACATGTGTGGATGACGGGCCAATCATGCCCCTTTCCAAACATGGAGATACTGCAACTAAAGAAGAAATCGAGGCAACGAGGGTTGAAAACCAGAGGGAGGAAATACACGGGTGGGGATTGGAGCCGTGGAGTACTGGCCCTCCGTTTAGAGGGGCTGTGATTCCATCAATCCTGCTGACAGCCAAATATTTCACCACAAATCTTCTTCCATTAATGTCATACAACTTCTTAATGTCCCCCGCCCTCAGACGGTTACAGTATGGCAGGTCTGACAGATGCATGGCCTTAAAAAATCTGCACGTTTTGGATTTGACAGGGCAGTTTTGCGCGAGGTTGAAATTACACAATCGTTTGGGATTTCAATTGGGGAAAGAAAATGGGAGCTGTAAATGGCTGTCACTGGTATAATTTGAAATTGGAGAAATGATACCAACAGTGTTTTGTAACTCAATCACAAGCCCTGTCTCTCAATGTTTGAAAAAGGAACACAAAAATTTTTTTTTAAAAATGCAGGCTTCACTACCTTTTTACGGATCTGGTCCAAAATTGAATGGGTTTGGTCCTTGGAACAAACTGTACTATTCTGAAAACTTTCATTAATATTGATAAAATAGTTGGTGCAGAATCCTTTTGACAGGCAGACAGAGCAAGTATTTACAAACACTTAATCCCCTTAAATATTTGCCTCAAATAGTAGCAGTGGTAACTTTTTATAGCTTAATTGATTCCTGCTCCCGCTTAAATACAAAATCATAAAGAGACCAAGAGAAAAGAGGCGACGTACAACAAAATGGAAGTGTGGAGTTGAGTCCTGCAGACACCGTGCAACGTCCTTGATCGAGACACTTCAGTCTATTCGTTCCAGACAACTGGACTGCGTAGACCAAGACAGGTGTTTACTGTGATCGACTAGGGGCTCGTCCCTGGGGAGATACAGACTCATGTGCGTAGCGCTGCAGAAAATGGAAATAAGTGCTGGTTCAACAGTCTGTTTGGTTTGAAAAGGATCTAGATCTCCTTATTATCTGCATTATATCCATTCCAATACACAGACGGTATCCAGCAATAGCAGTACTGTGATCATGGGCACCAACAGGAGAATAAACCTACACCCATCTGTTTTTAATGGCCCAGAGAAGAGTCAACACAGAAATCCCCAAGTCCAACCCAGAACCATCTAGTTGTAAATTACACTAATGAAGCTAATATTATCTGGACTTAAGACCCTTACTGAGACAGGAGGCCAAGTCCTCTCTGTTCGTTTTACGAAATTGAGTTAAGGTAAAAGAACTGATCACTGTGGCTGTGTACAACCCAGACAAATACCTTTAATAACACTAAAACTACATATAAAAGCAAAGAGGTGTATAATATTGACAAGAGGTATCCATTAAATAACCCCCCCCAAAAAAGCCCTCCGTACACAGCATTCTGGGATGCCTGTTTATATAATCTATGACTTAACTGCACAGTATTCCACTAATGTTTCTCCATTGTGCTTTCATTACCTTAGAATAAGGCATTTGTATCTATGGCAAGTTTCCACAGTTGCTCAAAACCGATTTCCTTTTTTTTTTTTCTCCCCGTCTTGGAGTGGGTGTTATCAAACGATAAGGCGCATTGCCGTCACCAGCTGTGTTTTTATAGTTATTATCCTCTCGACTAAAAGCTCAAGGATGGACAAAACAAACATCGGCTCCAACCGGCGTTCCACTCCCCAACCTTTAAAAAGCTCAAAATAGCTCGACTAATTTGAGCGAATTTTCCTGCTGCTTGATGTTGGCATGTACAGCTCAAAGATGTGTTTACAATTGGGGGAGAAAAAAAAAAATATTTTATAGACAGGAGGTATACTAAAGGCTCTGGCAAAGACGCCGTCTGTCCTCTGTAACCTCTGCAGGGCAGTGGCTGGAGCCGGCCCGACTCTAAAATGTCACACTGTTCCCAGGTCTGCGGTGTCGCCGCCTCTGAGTTAAATCCCTTATCTGCCGAAAATGAGCGGGATAAGTCTGAGTGACAAAACCTGTAGCCTCTTTGTTCATCTGCCTCTGTAGACCGACAAGACCATGATTATGGGTGAGATTACTTATTTTTCCTCACTCATCGTTGCCACCTGACCTGCCTGTTTCCCTCTGTAACCACACAGGAAGGATCTTATCACTTCTTTTTCTAGACAGACATGAGCCAAAGCAGCAGCGTCAGGTCAATGAATCTGTCTGTTGGGTGAAAACCAGACATGAGTAAGGAAAAAAAAAAGTGTGGATTTATGCGCAGAAAATGGTACCTCGCTGTCGCCAAGAAATGTATTGCTAGAAAATGGAAATTAGATACCCACCTTCCAATCAAGATGTGGTTGGAAGAAATCAACAGTTGTGTCCACCTGGAAAAAATATCCTACTGGATGCATAGGAGAAGTGGGATCTTCTATAAAGGTATGGAAACAATTCTTAAATTACATGAAAAATGTATCAGTACACCACATGGACTCAGCTCTATATACCTGATATATACCACATGGACTCAGCTCCATGCCACATGGGCTCAGCTCCATGTAACGGATATACACCACATGGACTCTGCTCCATGTGGTGTACAGAGTCCATGTGATATACACCACATGGACTCTGCTCCATATACCTGATATACACCACATGGACTCTGCTCTATATACCCGATATACACCACATGGACTCAGCACCATGTACCCGATATACACCATATGTGCTCAGTTCCATATACCTGAGCAGAACTTGTGGGACGGAGGAGATGTGATGTAAACATGTGTCTCTGCGCAGTTTGTATATTTAAGGTCTTGTTTTGTTTCATCCTGTCCTGTTTTGTCTCATGTTGTTTGGTCTTGTTTTGTTTTGGCTGTCGCCTCTGGCCCTGCCAGTGTGGGTTGGGGACGAGGCCTGGTGGTGAATACATGTGACTGTATTGTTGTGTAATGTAATGTTATTGTCTAATGAAAAATAAAATATTAAATAAATAAAACGTTACCTCGGAGTGAGTTGACGGTAACAGAATAATTTTTGGCCTCTCTGACTATTGGGTAAACAGCTTAGAATAGTAAAGCTCAACTGAAGTGTCTCGAGTATGGAGAGTAAAAACAACCTCTGCACTTTCATTGGAGACAGAGCGCACTCACCACACAAAGCCCGAAACCAGATCTCCATTAAGCATCGGACAAGTGTTATCTCGCTCGAAGACGCGTAAGAAATATGCCGAGGCAAGCCGAATTCAACGTGACCATCATCAATCAATATGGCGCTGATGGGCGGACAGGCAAAGATGCCATCATCCCACCGATTACAGATCAGCTCGGGGTACAAGTGGGTGATATAATTAGGCGGCACCTGCAGCGATTTGCTCAGGCATGCAAAGTGCCATTATTGTTTGGGTTGTGTTTTCCAAGGTACATTAAAACAACGCTGTCATATTTACTGATGCGGTACCTGACAAGGGTGTGTGTGTGGGAGGCGGGGGGGGGTGAGGCAATTAAGAGCTGTGAACCGGGACAACCCTCAGCCAAGTAGCAGAATGTGCAGTCGGGCATGAAGAGCCGCTGGGTGACTGATACCGAGGACATGGTGGACATTTTGTGAATAACACACTTTGCCAGGTGTGTGTGTGTGTGTATGCATAAATTCATTTGATGCACGATTTCCAGACCCGGGCCCCACTACACAAACAAAATCAACAACAACTAACTAAATGGACGGGAAAGGACAATGCAAAGCTCTGTTATTGGTTTCAGCTCATGTTGGAAACCGACTTCCCCATCATTAAGTTCTGAGGAGGTTTTAAGATGACGGTACGTGCTGCAGATCTGCTAATGGTGTCACGGGACTGGTCCTATAGCTCAAATTTAATGAGGTTATAAGGTCACGGATGCTTATTCAGGACACTTTTCACCCTGTGGATTCTAACTTCGTTTACTTTTCCGTAACACTGATTATGTACTTAGTCATAGCCAGTAGAGTCACTACTGCAGTGATTCTCATGAGCAGAGGACCAGGTTAGTATCCTCTAAATTTGGATGCAAGTGTCATCATATTCTGAAATTTCTCCAAGTGGGACAAATTAAAGTATATCTAATCTAATCTAATCTAATGCACGTCTAATTTAATAAAGCCACTGAGGCTTGTTTACTTACTTGTCCTTTGAGTCTAACCCATTTAGTTTTTTCTAAACATCGTTTAATATTTGTCTTAGTTATCCAACTGAGTTATGAAAAAAACTATTGAAATGTTGTTGAAAGCCAGAGGCACTGGGACAAGGATAACGTCCTTCAATTGTGGAACCGATCCATAAATACAGGCAACAATGGAATTCTTTATTTTCGTTGTTATGACAACGGCATAAAAAGGCATAACCTTCGTGATCATAATGGCAGTCGGTTAAATACAATGACATTTAAGAAGGAGAAGAAGAGTCACCTGTCAGCTTCAATGGCTTTCTGAACGTGGTCCTCAAAATATTCACATTTTTACACTCTATCTCCTGATTTTCTTTTTTTCTTCCTCATACTGTCATCATGTCCCGTATCCTGAAGCAGGATTATGGGTCGAATAATCTGCACAGCAATCATCTTTTTCTTTTGGCTTTTCCCTTCAGGGGTCGCCACAGCAAATCACTTGTCTCCATCTAGCCCTATCTTCTGAATCCTCTACTCTCACACCAACTACCTTCATATCCTCTTTCACTA
>JAPTHA010000011.1:8197099-8210638 GCA_029814585.1 Gymnapogon annona | reverse complement strand
ATATAAAAGAGAGTTTTATTTATATATGTAACATTTTTCAATTATATGGAAGATTTACAAGTACTCAAGTAAGGTTTGGAGGATCTGCAAGGTGTTCTGTCCATGTGCACGTGTTTACTTTGTTACTGTCATGATAGATGATGATATTATCTTTTATGCAACGGTTTTTGTTCTTTAAAAAAGCATTACAATATCAAATTGTCTTATATTTAACAAAACTGTGCCCAGGGACTAAATCAGATTTTCTTATCATAACAGCTCTAATGTGATAAAAAATAAGTTGTGCTTATTACAAGTACCGTAAACAGTGTTATCCAAGACAGATTTAATAATCTTAAGCGGCCTCAATTTTACAACATGGAAAAGAATCCTGTTCACCTGCTCGGGTATTATGGAAGCCAATATTTTAAGCTCATTACTTAACTGCAATATCTTATTCAGACAGTGTTTTCTTCAAATGAGGTTTTCTAATGAAAAATGCACTTAATGAGGAAAGAAGACCGATTTCCCAGATACCAGGATTTCTTTAATACCTATTGTCTGCAGGAGGAGTATTCACACACCAATGTGCATGACTCAATACAGAATTCAAATAACAGTCTGACATTGACCCAAACCACTAGATCAGACAAAAGTGACAATACCTCTGATCCACAGGTAGATCTGTAATGTACAATATTACCCACAATCCATCACTCTACCAATCCAGAACGTGTTCCGTTAATTCAATTCTTACAAAATGAAAAAAAAACAAAAAACAAAAACAACAGTTCTAATAATGAATAAGTGAGCGCACCCTGAACAAGCTGAATCAGCGCGTTCATACTCGAAGGGATAAGCTCTAAATTATACCTACGTAAATTTTTTTCAGACACTGGAGTGTCTTAATGTCTGAACGTGACTTGATCTAAACACTCTACATCCTCCACTTTCCAGCACCTGCTCTCCAATCACCTCAGTACATTGCATAGGGCGCAATCAAAGACCTTGGCTAATGGTAATGAAAATAATCAAGGTTGGCGCATGTCATCAGCACACAGTAGGCCGTATCAATCAGGGCGTGATTGGTTATGAAAGTAATTGCCAACACTGAGCATTGTGGTGTGTTCATTAAACACAAGAGGCAAAACTATGAGTGAAAAATGTCACCTGCACACTGACGAGCACACAGATATCTGCACATACGGTGATCCCTGACAACTCATACAACAATAACAGTGTAACATACAAAAGAGATTCTTACATTATGTCAGATAAACAGCTGCCACTGCTTTTGCTTTTGTAAAGCTTCAGTACACTACTAATATACACTTATTTGAGACATGTAAGCATCAGAAATTGCAAAAATAAATAAATAAATTTAAAGGGAAAGGTAGTTCATAGAGGCACGCTGACTTTATGCTTAAGGGATTCTGGCTCTGATTGTGGTCTTGTAGGTTCAAACTCCTCTGAACACAAATGAACAAACAGTACTAACGGATGGAACTACTTCCTCATGTTTACTAGAATTAGGTTACAATTGAATTCCCATCTCTGGACAAAGAACAATGCTGCAATGAGGCGTTAAAACAAATTAATGTCTTCCATTTGTTTGGTGAAATTACACAAGGAGGCCCCTGTGGCCTGTAACCTTCCAACATTATAGTTAATTGCAAATTAATGTGATTTGAGTCTTGTTAAAGTCCCAGCAATGGATTGTGGTGCAATTAGTTTGCAGTCAAATTTATTGCGCAAGACATCTCCTTTGACAGGGAACATGATCTGGTATAAAATACAAAGATGCAATCACAATAAACAGGTTTCTACAGCTTCTATTGAAAACAGAAGCCGTAGAAAAAGGTTAAAATCTTTCACATACACATAATACAATCTCAAGCTGCTATGATGCATTGAAATGATTTGACTCCTGATTAGTTATGTCTGTATTTACAGATGTTTAGCAGTTTTGTTGCACTAAATACTGAAAGTCCAGATGACAGGTTTTAATCTGAAGAACGCACATTGTTATAATTTAAGTCAATGGAAAACGTTGAATGTATTTTTCAGTATGGCTAGTATTTAACGCAACAATTCCGAGGCTTTAAAATACACCAGTTTGGAGTGTTTCTGGCATCTTGTTTGTGTGAATTTGCCTCCATCTAGTGGTAACGTGCACAAATGGAAAGAATACTTCAAGTGAAGGGAAGACAACAAGTGGATCAAATTACCACAGAAGCTCAACTAAGCCTTAAATTATTCACCTCGATCAAAAACAAAAGATAAAGTCACATACGATGGACGTGGACCATAATGATCCACTTATATCAATTTAATTACGATAATGCAATTAGGAAACCCTGTACCATCACCCTCAAACCTGTGTGATAATGAATTATGACGAATGAAACGAACACGACCTAAGGAAATGAAGTAAGTGTGTATCAGTAGCTGCTCTAAAGACGTCAGACTGAGCCGTGACTTCTGCGTCTCCACTCGGCTAAAGCCCACACATTTGTGCGCCCGTGGAGACTTTCGGAGCTGCAGGACACAGGAGGTCATTAATCCGGTCCTAAGTGAGCCCTCTCAATACTGGTCACTGTGGCCGGTGGGAACCGTGTGATTAATTTCACGGGAGGAACTGCTGCAATGAGTGCCACGCTGAGACGGGAACTCTTGAGCCCAAAAGCCAATTGATATGACTTTGCTTTTCAATTTAAATGCTAATTTAGGAGAACTGAAAACCCAATACTGTATAATGACACAGTGACTTTGAAAAGGTCTGAGATTACATGTTGCTGATATTAAAAAAAAAAAAAAAAAAAGGCTCCGGCAGGTTTGGTCCATCGGTCCTTCCTTGTTTCATTGTGCGAGGGAATTCTTCCAATATTTGCATATCAGACAAGTCTTTTTACACATCACATCACTCCGCTGAATGAAACCTATAGTGGTAAAAAGAAGAAGAATCCCATTTCCGTACAAGATCATTTCCACAGGGAGGCTTCACATCCACCTATAGGTAAGTCAATCAGGAACATGCTGGACTGGTTTTCATCCACATCAGCTGATACTGGTTCATAATAGAAGGTGCTGAAAACGACGCTCCCTTTACAAATGACCAGTGGGCTTCAACGCCCCCTTCAAGGACTCATTAACTTCTATTTAATGCTGTGAATCGGCTCCGTGGCCTGTCATACCTGTGGTGGAGATGAACAGAGGATACTAAGAAAGCCCAATTGTTGTCACCACTCTTGGACATGTTATGTCCTTTCACGCTTCCTAACAAGATGAGTAGATGTGTGAAACATTCAGCATGTCACTGATGAGCTGATGACATTTAATGAGGTAAATTCTGAGGCATACAGTTTTTTTTTTGTTTTGGTTTTTTTGTTTTTTTTTAAGAGCCTGGCTTCTCTGGGGGATTAGAAAAATTGCAGGTTTGCATTTTCAGCGGACAATGGCTCCGTTTGTGGCGCGGTTACATTTGGCTATAGACGGGCCTGTTGATGGGTAGTATGGCAGCCCCTAACTATGACAGCTGCTCTCCCTGTGGTGGGCCGGAGTCTCCATTTGGTTCTGTAAACACCAGAAGGCCTAGAAGGATCCGTGGCCAGCAACAGGAACCACACTGGACATCTCCATCGCCTCTTGTGTTAATGTCAGGAGGATTTGACAGCAGCTCTTTCAGAGAGGGGAAAATTGATTAAGAGCGGCAGTGAACAATGCCTCACGGAATGCAGTTTGCCCCTGTACACGACAAGAAAAGAGGACATTGTACCACATAGATAGTCTTTTTTAATTATTCTAGGTTCTTTCATCCTCCTCTTATTATCTATGGCTTCATCAGTATCTAAAACCACAGATTAAGACCAAATAGAAATTCTAGTAATTGTTTAATACTGGAAAACATTGTTTAAATCACTTGTAGAACTACTGAAAACAAATGTAAAATCATGGAATAAAAAACAAAAAACAAAACAAAAGCAATGATAATTTCAAAGCTACGAAAAAGGTGGTTGCATAAGGAGCGCACTGCTCAACAACCTGTGTACTAACACATCTCCAACTTTATCCACGTACATTTTCATTGCAGAATAGAAGACACCAAACAAAGCACTGGTATTAATTCCCCAGATGCAAGTCTGACTCATTGTTAGCGGTTCTACTTCTGAGTGCACCTATCCCACTCCTACGCAAAACCCTCTGTAGAACAGCTCCCAGCACCACAAACCAGGTAAACAAAAGGATGCCGAGCACAACAAGGATAAATGCACCGGTCTGCGATGACCCGCCGACACCGGCACGTCTCTCATCCTCGGGACATTCACTGCACGCGGAGCACGTGCAAAGAAAATGGAGAGCAGAGTTCCTATGGGGCGCTTATCAGACCCTCATCATACATAAGTGCAGCTATGAAAATTAATGGGGAGCATTAGAGTGGGTGGTAGAGTGGCAGAGGTCTCTCACACAGAGTGTGTTTGATATTTTGTCCTGATGCAAAGACCATGACCATGTGTGAATTTTACTGAGTTTATGTAAGGGTGGGGGGGGACTGGTTTTGCTGCAGTGCAAAACTGTTCCTTTTTATTGTTTTATTATTGATTTGTTTTTGTAGCTCCCTTATCACAGAATAATTAGCACAACTGGTAACACTTGATTTCAACAGTCCGCCCACGGCCAATTTGCAGACCCTTATCAACAGATCATGTCTCATATTTTGTGATTTAAAACATTCCGCAGAAAAATAATTAAATAGATTTCATAATATAACTTTCTTTCGTCTTTTCACTTCCAGGGTCGCCACAGCGAATCCATTTCACATATTTCATATATTGGCAATATTGGTAGGTGTTTTTAATGTCGGACGCCATTCCTGACACAACCCTTGTATTAAATTTCAAAATTGTCGCCGTATAATGCAAAAGAAAGAATTACCAAGCGGCAAACCTGATCCATTTGCAACGTCTTCAGATTGATCACTTTGTCCATATGTCTGTAAAACCCATACATATATTAAACACATGTTTGCACATCTAGCAAAACGTCAAATATCAACATCGGTGTACCACTAAATATTTAGTGTTTTTGGTCTAAATAATTAAACATATGATCCAAGACTGCTGCTCGTTAACTTCCCGCAGCTCAACTAATTAATAATTTGATCAATTATTTGTGGATTCACCACATTGCTTTGGCAGTCATTAACCAACTGCCGCGACGTGCTGCGTTTCCCCAACAGGCTGGGTTTTTAAAAGTACTTTCATCGACAGTGACACGCGCAACGTGCAACATTTTCTCGACTAACATCCAACTTGCATTTCCAGCATTAACCTCTGCAGTGCCCTGGTACAGGTCTACCCTGGTCTGCACACATTGTGGATCCCACGTTGGCTTTTCTGGGTTCCTTGGAAAAAAGTGCTTACGGTGCACACCACTGTCTGCTCCGTGATCTATTGCTTAAGAGACTTACAAAGAGCCTCTCATTCATTTTGCTTTCAGAGCTTTCTCACTGTATCCGGGTGAAATATGACTTTCGGTGCTTCAAGTGTCATCCGTTGAGTCTCTCTCCCGCGACGCCACTAAATATAACCCCCGACAGTTTCCCTCTCGCGTTGCCCACCCGCTAAATATTTCATTGTTCTTTAATAAAGCCTGGACTTCCTCGTCCTTTGTCGGCAGTGACAGGCAGCGACGCTGATCAACATGTTATTGCGGGGAGATGTGGGACGTAACATAAGCTGGTGTAACCGCTGCAGCGCTCCGTGTGTCACCACTGGAAAACCAATATTGGACGGAGCCAATGGAAAAAGTGGGGCAACTTTGTGGAGTTCAGACTCAACTGTTTGCACAATGGTGATAGATTTCAATGCAATTTCACGGGCTGTTAACGTAGCAGTGCGGCAATTCAGATGGGACTACAGAGGAAACAGCATCTTGATAACGTGTACACAGAAAACAGTGCAGTATGATTTTTTCTTAATAAGCCACACACAGGACTATGTTTCTGCCTATACTTGTTACCAATGATTTTTTCACACTTTTTTTTGTCTTTTTACATAACAAACTCAATTGTTAAATAATTTACAAACACCCCAATTAACATCCACTTTTGGTTCTGCCTACCTGTCGTCTTGCGCCTTTGCTTCGGCTGAAGAGAGAAGATGACCATCAAAGCCCCCATGATGCCCTCCAGACTTTTCTCACTTGGCGATCTCAAAGTCCTGCTCGATGTCTTACACTCACGTGCACACACACACACACAAGGTCTGCCTTGAGAGTGAAGATGAGGAGAAGCACAAGAGACGCTGGGGGCTTTATATCAGAAAAAAAAAAATCTATATATAACAAAAAGAAAATCCAGACTCCGGTCCAAACTTCTGTGTGCGTTGGAGCTGGTAAATGCACTCTGTACGATGACCACAAAGGAGTGGGTGTAAAACACGCGTGCCTCGGATGAGTTTTGAATGCCCCCTCCTTCCCTTGTTCCAGCTCTGAAAGTGAGAGCCTGGTAGCTGATCTCTCAGCCGCAAAAGCTACTTTGTACCAGTTGAGCACCTAGATTAATTGAGCGCTCGCAGAAGAAGCCACTAACGCGCTGTGGAGAACGCAACTGCCGCTCTTTTCAAGAGAGCTCTCCTCGTACGGGTGGGGGGTGGGGGAGGCTGGAGGAAGGTGAGAGAGAGCTGGTGCAGTAGATAAGCATTACTTCTTCCTGCCTTTTAACTACACCTCCTGCTGGGAGCGAGATGAGTAAACCACGCTGTGTCCACGACGTGGAGCAAGAGCTGGGAGCTCTGCTGGGCAGCGGCTGCTGAAAATATTTAAAATAGGTACATATAATCACTGATGAACATCTCCTCTGCATATAACTGCTGACAAGTCATTCTGCAAACATGTTAATGAGGAGAATTTCTGATGTTCCTGGTCGCTTCTGGTAGAGTAGAAATCACCCTGATGCAAAACATGTCGCTGGCGTATCCAGGTAATGAATAAGAGCTAGTACTCGAGTATCAGCAGACACTTTAATTCGACATAATGCCTCCATCTGTTAGAAGTAGCCATCAGACGATAAATACGGCAGCTTTTAATTGTATTTAATTCGATTTTGACGTACAACGACCTGGCCAAAACAAGACCAGATGGTAATATTTCACTGGACTGCCTTTAATTTACATTACTGCACATGGATTTTAATGAGATTATGTAATATTGTAACATTTCTTTGATTCAGTTGGTCAGGTCGAGGTTCAGCGATGCATGCTCAAAAAATGTCAAACACAGGTCATAACACTGCCCCCACAAACTGATACTGTAGACACTATGCATGATGGGTAATCACCCGATCCGCCTCTGTTCTGAAACAGGGGTAGATCTACACTCATCAGACCACAAGACCTTTTTCGATTGAAACAGTCCAATCTTTATATTCCCAATCACACTGACGGAGACTAGGGCTGAACGATTTCCAGAAAAGAGTTGTATTGCGATTTCTCTGGCAGATATTGCGATTTTGATTTCAACGCGATTTTTTTTTTTTAACCAAGTTTCAGTGCAAATTAATTCAATAAAGATAATGCAAGAATGGAAACTGAAGTCAAGGGATTTCAAATGCAGGACTGTTGATTAACATTTGGTGCCAGAGGAACAACAGTCATAATAACTTAAAAATATACAAATACAAAGAGAGCCTCTTTCTTAAGTCAACTGCTTATTTTTCATTTCCCATTTACAAAATATCAGGCATTAAGAATGTGATCAATGTCTCAGGAGCAACAAAATGATTGCACTTTTGCAAAAGAACGTACATAAGAATTATAAATTGTAATAAACAACAATGTAGAGCAAAAAAGTTAATAAAAAAGATTTACCAATAAGTAGTTTATGAAAATGGATGTTATTGTATTAGTACCTCATATACTACCAGCAGACAAAATATGAAGTACTTTTACGGTCTACTTTTGGAGTAATTTTACTGAAAAATCACCTTCAGGCCACAAAAATGTCTTTTTTTTGTCAAAGACTGTGTAAGATGCAACATTCAAAAATGAATTTAAAAAACTACGCATTACTCAAACTACTTATTGGTATTTTTTTAAATAATTTTTAAATTTTGCATTTTGCACAGTCTTAGACAAAAAAAAGACATTTTTGTAGCCTGAAGGTAATTTTGCAGTACAATTACTCCAAAAGTAGACAGTAAAAGTACTTCATTTTTTGTGTGCTGGTAGTATACGCAGTACTAAGTCCATACAAGCCAGTTCCACGGGGTATTTATTGGAAAAATTAAGAGAAAACGCCTTTTAAGTTATTTCGGGAAGTGCTTTTATTTTTAAATGAAAACAAAACGTATCTTTACATTGTGTTTGTAGGTGTTCCGTAAAACGCAGCAGAGTTCATCAGAAACGTTCAGTTTGAGAAGAACCACCACAAAAAACCGGATCGGCTTGATAACGCGACATAATCTGATCCCGTACCAAGTACCAAGTAGAATTAAAATTCATTCAATCATCTCATTTTGTTTCTATTGCGGCTGTTGCGAGCTGCAACCGAAACAAGAGCCGTTTACCGTAATCGTGAGACAAATGACGCGCATGTCATTCACCAGCGGCTGACTGGAGCAGGAAGAGGAGAATCACGGCTGGATTCACCGCAGTTCAGTGATGGGAGTGAACTGCGGCGCAGCATAGAGCTTCTTGATTGGTCGCTGACACAGAGTCACCACTGGGCATTTCTACACCATAGACTTTCGTGTAAGAAATTTAAAAAAAGAAAGAAAAAAAAAAAAAAAAACAAGAAAACCGGCGGCTTTCACGATCCGAAAATCGTGTTGTCTGAAATCGCGATTTTCGGTCTAACACGATAGATTGTTCAGCTCTAACGGAGACCATGCAGCCAAAATGTTCAATCACACTTTAACCGCTTATCTTCGACATGTATCATGAAGTCAATAAATGGCTACTAATGGCTGCAAGTTGATTATATATTTCGAAGTCTAAAACATCTACTAATCTTTACATAATTTTCTTCCATGAAGTCATTAATACTGGGGAAAAAGCTGATGTAAAATTGGGACTTAAATTGAATCAGAATCAGAATACCCTTTATTGTCACGAGCACAGTACAAGTGAAATTGGCCATCAACCTGTCCGCACAACATGGGGGTGTGTGAGTGACACTGAACAGGAAGACTGGGTTTATAGTCAGAAATCAGATACAGCATTACATAGGGAAAGAAGAGGATGAAAAAAGATCACCACGGCATGTGCTCAGGAGCACGCACTGGGGGGAGCAAAAAAAACCCCAGCACAATCGCACATAATTGACAATGTCACAACACAAGCACATAGACAACTGCGTGAGAGGTGTGGGTATCCCAGGGGGTTCAACAGCCGGTCGGTCCTGCAGCCGTGAGAGGCACTGGTCAACGAACCTTGCCTGACTCCTGGGAGGACGAGTAGCGGCTGAAGGCATGGGGTGGGGGGTAGGGGGGTGTTCAGGTCAGTATAGATGTAGAGTGTCCTTGTGGCCAGGGATGTCTGCGTCAGCTCGCAGGTGTTGTGGCTAGTAAGGCCCAAACATTCCTGGTGTATATGGTTTGGGGTCTGGGACCCAAATGCCCCAACCAGATACTATAGAAAAATATAAATAACCCAGTAAAGCTGTGTCTGTGAGGGTTAAGAAATAAGAAGCTATTCATATGTTAGGGTTAAAGAAATGGTTGCAGCCAAATCATATCAATGAAGCAATTATCCAATGCAATGCTCTGAAATATT
Organism: Gymnapogon annona; assembly: GCA_029814585.1. Lineage (NCBI taxonomy): Eukaryota > Metazoa > Chordata > Actinopteri > Kurtiformes > Apogonidae > Gymnapogon > Gymnapogon annona. The sequence continues at coordinate 8,200,889 of JAPTHA010000011.1, read as the reverse complement.
TGCTTAAGCTCCATATATTGTGTGGTAACGAAAACACACTCTATTGTGCTTTACTGGCTCCTGTCCTGTGTGATAAATTGCAGTCTTTATGGCAGTATTTTCTGAACTTTAGGGTGTTCTTCCATGGTGATAAAAGCAGGATGTTTTCATATGAAAGAGACAAAAATGAACATGGAGAATGAATGTGACACAGAAGAGGTTAATACTGAACCAGTCTGAGACTGTACATACCCAAAAGACACACTTGACTTCCGCTGCATATAAACATTTACTGATTTTTCCATTTAGTTTTTAAAATAGCATGTAATCAAATATTAATGTATTTCTTATTTCACCACAGTGTTAAGCCTTTTTATGAAAACATTTCATTTCTTGTAAAGTTTTAACTGACATGAAGCACTTTGGGCTACAATTCTTTTCCTTTCCGCTTTAATTGGCTATATTTCTTGTATGAAAAATACTATACAAATAAAGTTTCTTATTACTATTATTAAATGTTTTATGTAATAAATCAATCGTTGTTTTTTATGCTTAAATGAAACACTGTATAAAAATTTAATCGAGTAGAAAAAATATTAAAGAAGAAAGGAAAAATGAGCAAGTGCTTTTAATTTGTCGGGTGTATAATTCAAAATGTAATGGATAGGCCTTTCTGTATAGTCATTATGAGATGACCTACATAGTAATGAGATTTTGATCATTTTGCACACCAACTCTATTCATTATCACATGAGAATTTTCTTTTTAAATCCTGCTCTCATTTGAAAGTTATATCCTTTCCTATGATACTTATGAAGAAAGGCAATTGCTTCTTCTGAGCTGACTGCTCACAGCCCATATTTGACAGACTCAAGATGGGCTTTTGAGGGAGATCACGAGGATTACAAAGAAGGTTTTAGAGGTCAGACTCATGTTCTGCCCCTCCTCTCCCACCCATCATTTCCATTTCATCTTTGTTCAGAGCGAGAGAGAGAAAGTACCAGAGACACATGACTGATGTGACACATCAAAAGAGGGAAAATGGGACGAAAAATACTTCGGCTCCATGCGCCACCCACGCACAATTCATTTCATGAACTGTGACGGCAGTCCAATTCAGAAACAGAACAGCCAGCCACTGCAATCAAGTACCCATTTACGCCCTCGCCATTAACCTGCTTCCTGACGACCACATGCATTTAGCTGCTCCGACACCTCCTACTCGTGCCAAACAGACGAGCCAAGGTAAAGCTGCAAACACAACGCACAGCAGCGTCATGGTGTGGGGGCAGGTTGCAAACAGCATATGGTCCCGGAATACATCACAAACAAACAAACTCCTGCCCAGCTAGGAGAGACAGCAGCTACAGTATTCTGAAGGTCAGCGACCTCTGGATCACCCACCTGAACCCAGTTTCTTTTATAATGGGGCTCTCCAGGAAGAGGCAGAGCAGCCATGGAATAGCTGGAGTATTTTTCAAGTGAAACTGAAAATGAAGTCCTTGGAGACAGCCTCATGTTTCAATAGAATAGAACTGAACAACAGTATTCTTCACGCACACTGTATTTTATGTACACCAGATGAAACTGTTCTCAAGACTAATAATTCAAAGTTCACGTGCTTCAATAAGTTTGTTTTTTTTGCTACTTGAAATACAGTTGTAAGTTTCACCACCGCCATCATCATAAAGGTACTAACGGCAATAAAAAAAACAAGTATTTCACCAGGGATTTAACAAAAACATAAGTCTGGCAATCACATTGAGCAACAGTTGCATCACTTCTTAAAGACCTCACCATATCTTTCGGTCTATTCTCAAACGCGTGCAGACATTTTCGCGTTGACGCTACAAATTTAAGATCAACATGCAGAAACTCCATTTGTATTTCTCAGTATATATACACAGCATCCTCCCCACCAAATAACGCTCTGTACAGTCAAACTTAACCTATTGAGTTCTTTTACTGTACAGCTTCTTGTCCTACATATTGTAGAAAAATCCTGCAGGTTCATCAACTTCTCTGAGGCTTTAATTTTCAGAAAAGGAAACAAAGGTACATTTCCATCCATCGGCGCAGGGTACCATCGCGCGCTTCTGTGTTGTTGGGGAAGCCAATTAATGCTGAGACTGAAGTTGCACAGCTACCTAGCAATAATGCAAGTAGGCGTCAAGAGTGCAGCCACTTAGTACGAACCTTTAAGCTGTTGCCCCTGCTTTAGGATTGGCCCAAATCAACTGAGCATGGCTTTTCAAAGGGTAGCCTAATTATGTTGGAGCACTAATGACTTTTCATTAAATTAGACTCTCCAGAGAATAGTTGAGAATAATAAGAGGTCCCTGGGTTAAATCATCTGCACATACACTGAGGCTTATTCCATAACGCTTGAAGAAAACAATCTAAAAAACAATCTGATTAACAGCGAAACCGCCACGGCAGCACAAGCCCCGTAGACAGCTGGTTTAATTTTTCAACTTAATTGAAATTAAGTTGGAATTCAGAACGTTTCATATACATCAAGTCAATAACAATTAACCCTGATCATTTCAAGTTCAAAATGTTGTGCCAAGGAAACGTCTGTGAGGAAATTAAGCGTCTTCACGTCCCGGCAGTTGACAAATCTCACTCATTTGTGCTAGGTTTTCCAACTGTCCGTCATTTTGATGGACAGGGTCATATAAATTATGTCATAATATACTATGACCTGATATATTGGGGGTTTTCATTAAGTAATAATAACAGATCGTCTTCAGTGTCAATTGAGCATGAAAAGATGCACTGAGTAAAACAAAAATAAGAGCGCTAGGGCAAAAAAAACAAACAAAATAAGATCGAAAACCACTGACAAATCCTTAATATGTATCCACAGGCTGTATCAATCACTGAAAAAAGATTAAACCTTAGTGTTTACTCAGATCTGTGTTGCGGTGTCATCAAGTTTACATTCGAATGAACTAACAATGTGTCCTGTAACGTTGTAACGTTCACCTGTTGTGTCCGCTGATAGTTTACATTATAGCTCCACATCACCTTTGTTCTCTGTACCGTGTGTATTGTCAGTATCTGCACTAAAGATCTGGTTGGAATCCCTATGGAATCGAACAAACAAGGTCAGAATAGTGACAGTTTAGTCTCAACTGTGCACCAACATAAAATGAAAGACATCATATCATCAAACTGTACACCATAACCCTCAGAATCAAAACCATTTGTGTAGAAGAAAGGCTGCTATTTCAGCTTCAAACTTCATTCTCATCATTTTCATCTGCGTTCGGTGGAAAAAACAACAACACAGCTTCTAGCCTTTGTTATGTCACTAAAAGTTCTCTCTGGTTCTCATCCCATCTGGTCACTTTCTGATGTGTTGGTCAAAGGCCCCGTGGTGTTCATTTTCCTCACCATGAGTTCATATCAGTACAATCCAATGCACTGGCTTCTGTGGCGCAACTTTAGAACTCTTTATTCTAATCATTCTCATGATAATTTAAGGTCTGCTTTTATTTAGATATACATACAGGACATATAGTCATATTACTGCTACTTGAACATACATAACAAATTTATTCATTGACTTTACATGAGGGAATAACAAATTAACCACTGACCACGTGTGACTTGAAGCACATGAACGATCTTTTTTCTCACCACAACGACAAAGACAACAGTAAACCTGAACCTAAAGAGACTGTAAGAATACCAGCATCCAATAACCCATAAAGTCCCAAACAACAATTGAAAACAATATTCATCTACTAAACTGTTTATGCCCACTGATCCACTAATCCTGTCAATACACGTCAATAATGTGTGT
>JAPTHA010000011.1:8173733-8192788 GCA_029814585.1 Gymnapogon annona | reverse complement strand
CACACACACACACACACACACACACACACACACACACACACACACACACACACACACACACACACACACAGAAAGGAGTTTGCCTTAGGGCCTGTCGGCTGTGAGATCTAATACTTCAAATCTATAGGACTTTACATTAAATCCTGGTGAGAGTTTCCACAAACACCCAATGTATCGACTATGAGAAACTGGAAAGAAACTTGCATAAAAACATAGAAACATGCATAAGATATCTATAATTTTTCCATTTGTTTGAGACATACAGGCATGGATATTAGGAGTCGGAATTTGTTATCAAGTGGCAATAAAAAAAGATTTAAATGCAGAATAATAAGCACACCAATGTTGATGTTAAAGTGACGCTGAAGGACAAAACTGAAAACAAAACAACCTTTACATTTGCAGCCTCTGTGTGAAAACCAACCTTCAAGGCATGAAAGTCTGGCCTGTGAATGCAGCAGTGCAACATGTCTAGCCTTAAAATGTCAAGTAAAACAGACCACCCAACTACCTGGCAAAGCATTATGGGAGTTCGAGTCTCTGTTTCAGGGCAGTGTCTACGAGGAGTGAATTTATAAAGCGCACAAACTTCACACCAATAGAGTCTACAATGATGCCGATAAATGCCGTGTCAACATTGGGTCTCAGACAAAGCCCTAGACTTTTAATTAAAAAGTGAGATAAAATGGAAACGCAATTACTTTTTCTGACGCTTGACTTAGTTACAGCATCGCCCGCATTTCTTTAGTGAGCGAGAGGAAAGCTGTAACACAATAGCGATGGTGAACCACCTACGTGAGCAATGCATGCAATACAATGTAAGTCATGCATAACTGAGTGCACATATCTATGAATTAATCACACTCCAATCCTCTACCATGTAACCACTACTGTACACACAGGCCACTCCACGCGCATCACACCAAGTCCCGGTGGAGAAGCCACTGATACAATAACCTTGAAATTCACCTCAGGTCCATGCCGTGCTGCCCCAACCTTTTGCCCCATCGAATGCAAAAAAAACCCACCTCTGCTACGGTGTGCCCAACAGAACTAGGTTGAGTCCCTCATAAAAATTACATGGGGTTAACTTGACTGGCAGAAATGTCCGTCTGAATTATGCATGGCGTGGTAAATACCGAGCTTTGACGGCAGCGTCCTGTTTGAGACGTTTAGTTCAGAGTGAGGTGAATAGGGAGGAAAAAAAAAAGCTGAATTCTCCCATGAGGGGAAGGTTAATGATAGAGAAATCATATGGGAACATCAAGTGGGTAACGGCCACATTGACGCCGGCAGCTGTGCTTGTTAATGGCATGTAAGGAGTAATGCATATCTTTAATTGATACAGTCATGGCTCATTGATAATCCATATGCGGATGCAAGGCAGCATGCGGTGTGAGCGACTACATGAATGACTGGGCTGCCAATGTATTGGCTTTATCCTACCACCTCTCCTTCTTAGGCGATAGCGGAGGTTTTCCAGGGATGTTGTATTGTGGCATCTTATTAGTGTACCAAACACACACACACAAACAAACTGGTATGTCTGCACTCTCCCTCATATTATACTTTATGCTATTCTACTTCCATCCACCAACTGCATATGACAGACAAAGCTGCTGAATACATTCCGGCACTCACCTGAGGGAGGGATTATGTTTCCCAACCAAGCGCCAGAGGCATTGTGCTGTGTGTGTTCCTTGGTAGTTGTCTTTTGTTTTATTTTTTTCCTCATCGTTTTGATACTAAATCAGAAAACTCTGCAAAACAGCAAGTTGATTTTCACTCAACTATTTGCAGGAGTCAGTTACAGTATGGAAGTCCCGCGATTTAATGCGAGGCTGGTTGAAATTGCAGTGAGTGTCGCATGCTGTGCACTTGTTACAGCGGTACCAGTAAACTCTAAAGATAATGTGGCCATTTTCAAGATGCAGACAAATTAAGCTGAGGAGAATTTCCCCTCTGCAGTGTTCAGACACACAAACAGCCGAGGAAGCCCCCCCCCCACACGCACACACACGCACACGCACATCAACCTAAGGTGAGCTTTTCTGGCCACAGCTCAGAATTCTACTATGCCCCAGGGGAGAAGAAAAATAGAGGTAGCAGGGGTCTTTTAATGCAGTTAGGGACTGCTGCATCTTGTCATCCATCTCTGGTGGAGGACACACATCAGCCTTTAAGCCCGTGCCATGGCTTCATCTTCTAAGCTTTCTAGGAATGACTGGAGGGTAAGGGAACCAACAGGGAAAAAAATGCATTAATGGGTTTCTATGTCTTAACTTAATATTTCACCTGCTTTGAACCTAAATAATAAACAATGAGATAAGTGTGACGTTAGATGTCAAAGACAGCAACCAGTTCAGTTTCCATTATGAGCAGTTGTGAGGATCTCAGTGGTCGGGGAAAAACATGAAAGGCCTGTGCTTGGTTTGGGAGACTATGGAAACAAATGGACTCTGTGGGGTAGATCTGCTCCCTCAGATACAGAAGACACATTGCAACAACCTTGCAATGATTTATTCTGTTTTATGCCGTGATGTGCACCACGTCCGGACCATATTGGATAGGAAGAGCATCCCCAAACAGACTCTGCATGTAGAATTATGCCTCTTCACATCCAAAGAAAAACACCAACTGATGCATGAAGGGCATAATTAAGCCATTATCCACTGATCATTAAAAGAGGGAAAAAAAATCTTAGTTAAGACCCCAGGATACAATGTGATTTCCAAAAAAAAAAAAAAAAAAAATCAGGCTTATCCAGATTATTGGACAAATCTAACCACATGTAACTGCTATGCAAGCCTCGAGTAGAGATATGATGAGACCAAGTTCCATAAATAGAAAGCATAGACAGATTCTGACCAATTACTGACCGTAATCTAGGCATGGAGATGTTGCACGTGTTACCTGAGACGGCAAATGCCACTTCTTACTGATGGTATCAGCATTACTTGCCTTGACTGACGGCTTTTATAGTGTTCCTAGTACATGACAAGAGAAACCACCAGGTCAGGTTCACAGAGTTTCCATGCGAGTCAAAGGTATCAATTTATGCAGATCGTAGAATTTTCAATCCACATTTGCCCTGCCGATGCTTATATGCGTGCCATTAACATGCCATAGGACACAAAACCGTGCCACTGGGATATTTCTAAAAATAGTCGCATTCTTGTAATCATGACAAATCAACCACAAAAACATTGTATTTTTGACACACGTACTTATCTGTAAGTAAGAGCCCTGTTTGTTGTGGAACATGATGTTACACTATGTTTGTGCTGCATTGTTATGAGGACTGGCCGCTCTAAAGGGAGCATTACACCTGCAGTGGAGATGCAGTGTGCCAATGCCAAAACGGATCCGAGCTGACAAAAGTTGGAGTCACTACAGCAGATGATGAAGGGGCAGAAAGAGCCTCTGTGGAACAGATGAGATAAACTTAGATATGTACTTCCACTAAAACTTAGACAAATGCATAAATGCCAGAGATGAATACATCAATTAGTATTATATCCTGATGCGGCAATTTGCAGAATTAGAGCAAAGGGGGAAAAAGTTTATTAGCAGAGCTTACCTATCTGCACAGTATGTGACTACATGTTGTAAATTGAGGATCACATAATTGAAGTCACTAAATGTGATAATTATCGTGCATCGGCCACACACGACTGAACTAAATTCAATTTGGTGATAATACACTAATTATAGAGCAATTATGAATATTGCATTCATTTATGCTAATAGCTCCTTCTCAATCTCAAACACTGCATCTTTCATGGAGGGTGTGACTTTGTGAACACACAATTACATGGTTAAGGCAGAACGTCTCCTCACAATTCATGACGAAAACAACAATATGAAAGGTTTCCCATCTGCCACCAAACATCACAGGAAGAAAAGCATAAGTTTCAGAGGGATAATGTTCCTCCAGCACGTTGCCGTTTTGAGCTGACTACCTTTAAGTGGAGGAGTTATGGCGGGCATCTGCCATGTGAAATACCCTTGAGGAAAGTTATGAATCCCTGCCAGCTGTTGTGTTATACTGAGATATAGCTGCCCTGACATCAATTAAGCATCACAGTAATTATCCCGTCAGATCATCACCACTTTCAACTGCAGTAAACAGTTAGCGGCAGGTCAGTCATCTCCTCTTGATCAAACATGACCGAAAGGGTTAAAGTCCTACAGTGCAGATGCGGCAAGCCTCATAAAATCCAATTTCATGGTCAAGCTATGGCGTCACAGTTCTGTATCTGGGCCTGGGGGGGTCAATTGCGGAGAATCGATGAATTTCATTTCCCATCTTTATACTTCAGCGACACAAAAATCGACCAAACTCATTTGAGAGCATGTAAGGACTGCGTGTATGCATTCTGAGCTCATTTTGGTCGACAACGGCAGGGAATACAGGCCCGAATAATCTGAAAGCTTGAAAAGTGTCGTCTTTAAAGATCACAGCTTTTCAATTAGCACTTTGAGAAGTGTCAAAGAAGAGTGCTAACAAGTAGGAAGCATGCAGAGTGCTCACAGTGCAGTAGAGAGTGTGTGTTGTTTCAATGAGGAGGTTGCATTGTTTTTACCCACCTCGACATTGTATTACATTAACCAATTATAATGACAGGCTTGATAGTATCAAACAGTATATGGCAAAATATATATATAATAATCATTCATAATAATAATGATAATGTTATAATAATAATAAAATAGAAAATTCTTCTCATTCATAGTTTGTCACTTCAAAAAGATCCTCATCTAAGGTCAACCACTGCACAGCTTCACCTCTGACGGGAAAGCTCTCCTGTATAATTTTCAGGAGCATAAACCTTTATGCTCCTGGGCTAGGACTATACTGCCTTTTATTTCTTCCCTCAGACACCGGTTACACGTCAGTTATTTAATTTATCTTGTTTATCAGTCATGGGGAATTGAATTTAAGCTTTAACCAATTCCCAATCAGCAGAGATCCATGGGGGTATATACAGTACAGCAGACTGGCTCAACAACAGAGTCCCAGCCAAGGCAGATGTAAGATGGCGATGAAATAATCATGAGAACACAACTTTGCTGATAGTGAACATGTAGCCGTGTGCTTTCTGCGCGTGTCTGATGGGTGGATGGCTGTCAGGAGGAGTGGAGTCATGCCGAGGTCGTCAGCATTTCCAATGATGATACGCACAAATCTAAGAAAAACAAAGAGCATTGAGTAAAACTACTTGGAGATATTCTTTCTTCCCAATATAATATTACATACAGGTTGTTGGGTTTTTTTCCGCAGGCAGTAGTGTATATAAAACCCCATCATCTCGTTTTGTGATGACAGCGACCACCCACACATGCACAATTCCCCTTGAAACATACAAGTATTTTTGCACTCCTCTGTCAACGTAGATGCACCAGCAGCAGCCTTGCCACAGAGACATGAACCCACTCACAATCCCAACGAAAGGCACTTTACAGCCACTGCAGTCACCACCCGCCTCAAGAAAATAAAGTGCTGTTTTAAGTAAAAAATAAATAAATAAAATACAGCCCATCCTAACATCCACAGATACATGTTATTGATTTACACATATATACAACCCGAGAGATGAACCAGGTGTCAGTAGCTTTTGACATCACTTATTTCCATAGCCCGTTATATGAATATGGTCCTCTGATCAGACTTGTAAAGAGAGGGCGATCAATAACAGCACAGGTTACACCCATGCAGCGGTTATAAAACACTGGAGGGCAATAAGGATGCTGGGCACGTTAGGTGACTACCTACTGAGGCTGCAAAAATAAATAAATAAAAATTTCCTCTGCCACAGATTCTTTTTTATATGGTCACGACTACCACTTTCACGATCCTCACATTGTAAGTGTCACCGACTCTGCCATTCAAAACTGGCAACCCACAACCACCCCATCCCATATCCTCCAGATTTCTAAAATTAAAATGCATGTCTGATATTTCATATATTTCTTTATCCTGACCACATATAAATATATTATTGTGCAAATAAAGCCACATGGTTTCTTGTTTCAGCAGGTCAAGACACACATGCACTTCTCAGTATTTGAAATAATATACAGCAAATATGTACATTGCAGTTTCTGTGTATGTGTGTCAGTACTGTTAATATATTTCTTGTTACACATAAAGACTCACACTCATTGAGACCCTGCAAAAACAACACAATGTTTAGTTCAATGTAAAAGTATCGCTAGTCGGGCGTCTCCCAACAGTTAAAATTACATTTTAATTGCCTAGCTGCAGAAACTGAACTAATCTGTTCGTTATAATTTATTCCAAGCCATGATTTGATATTTACACCTCTTCCCTACACCTCCAACATCATAAAAACCCTAGAATGATCGGCCCATCACAGTGAATTCCCTGCAGGTGTTAATACATACCTGAGTATTTTGCACAGCCCGAGGACACGTCATGCTGAAGACGTCGACTGCCATTTTTTTTTATCAAATATTCCCATTTAAACCCCCCCCCCCCCAAGTCCCCATCTCGACTCACCCAACCAGAGAGTCTATTTTAGCATGTCCTGGCGCGTAACAGTCAGATTCGCTGAGCACATTGATCGTGTTGTTAGAGGACAAGTAATTGTGGGCGAGTGGTGTGCTCTGATTGCCTCTGGGCTTCTTCAGGACCAATTTGTCTGGTTGTCACTTGGGGGCTGGGGTTTAGGACTCAGTGTGGGGCAGGGAAGGATGCTGACGGGAAATGTGATCGCCCCCGTGATGTGTCGAGTGCTTCCTCCTCGTCTGTTCGTGTGGGTTTGCTCGCTGATAACTGAGTGGATTTAGCTCTGTGTACTACTAGTTACCGCAAGAGTGGAAATCAATAAGGAAACCTGTTCTCCTCGAGTTTGTACATAGTGGAGTGGTGTTACGTGAGGGCGTACTATTTCAAAAGGGAGAACATTTTTTTTTTCCTTTATTCAAACCAAAGCAACTGTATCAAGTGCACAGTGTAGGATTTAGCGGCATCTAGCGGTGAAGTTCCAGATCACGACTAATTGGCCAAACGAGACCAATCTGTGACAAACCAACCACAGCTGTTGTGGGGCTTTGTGCAGGATGTAACATCCTATTTAACAGTGGACAGTACCTTATCAAAAACAAGAGCCAGAGTATTGAGGATCTAAATGGCATAAATAAACTCTGACTCCTAAGAATAGTTCACAAGGATCAGTGTTTTATTAGTTATAATGATCACCTTCTGTGTATGTCGGAAACATCCTGTCCACACCGCTGTGGATGTTTGCTTTGCTTTTTTTTCCCCTATGCCTGGACATCTCATTCATATTTAAGCAGTGCTTTAAGTCTCAGAATGGATTTATTAGTTTGTATGTGGACAGGGAAAATGAAGAGAATGCCTGTTGTTGCTTGATACCTGTGCAAAGGACACACGTACTGCTGCCAAGGCATTGTCTTTATGTGTGTGACTAACTTGTAGCTGAACTTCATGATGGACTCTGTATTTGGTGACTCCAATGTTATATTTGGCATCCACATTGTGAAGTCCACCAGAAATAACAGTTTGGATGTGGTGTTATACAGATCATAATCCTTTAACATTGCAGTGTGGACAGATAATCTGTAAAATGCTGGTCGTGCAGGCACAGCAATGATACGTTTAAAAAAAAATTCTGGATTGAAGTGAAAAAGGATTAAATATCACACACTGAGCCTTTAAAACCGTTACTTTTCAGATCTGCTGCCATACTTTTGATTGGGTCTAAATTCGGTCTGGGTACTTAACACGTTTTGTTGCTGCAACTGGTTACAGGCAGACGTAACAACATCTAAAGGCAGTTTTGTTTTTTTCTGGTTCTGCTCCTTGGAATACAAAGATGAACTGAGGAGGTCTGGACTCATTTTCCATTGGGAATTGTCAGCAAATGCCATGAGGGCTGCAAAAATGAGAAAGAGCCAGTGTTTGTTTCAACACTATATGTAGATATAAGCTGTGACAAAACACCAGATAATTAAATATAATGATATAGACAGAGTTCTGCAGATTAAACTATATTTCTCCAAACGCATCCCTATGAATCCTAAACATTGGACCCTAAAGGGAATACATTTGGGAGCCATGTATCCCAAAACGCTTCTCAACACCAGCACTAGGGTGGAAGTAGATTTCCCAGTTTGAATGCAAAAGAAAACAAAAATCAATAGGTCCTCTGCTGCTTAAGCCGTCTTTATTCTCTTTCATCCTTTGAGAATTACCAGCTTGATCTGACCAAGCAAATTACTGAATCAGCACACCGTCCTGAAAGCATCATTCAGTGAGCCAATACTGTCCTTTCACATAACACTCTCCTGCCATTAGCCATTTATCACAAGCACATCTGTTTCAAGCTAAATGGAATTTCACACCTCTCATCAGCAACCTTTCACAATAAAAATGACACCGTGAACATATCCTACAGCGTGGCACTATCTCCAAACAGACACACACAACACCATCTTCAGTGACGAAATCATCATTTCTACTGTGTCCTCCCTCTTTAGTCCAGCTTCATGTGGTTGCTGGAGGCTTTGGGTTTAGCCAGCCATTACAGAACATGGCCCATTTTTCATGTGTAATGAGGTCCTCCATTAAACATGAACCTGAAGGTACCATCATTTAGCTTGGCAACTTCACTTCCACGAACCGCCAACAGACACAACTAGAGACACTTCAGTTGTAAACAGGAATAGTACAGAGGAAAAGGAGCCGGTTTATGGGCTTGGCATCTTGTGTACTGATAAAAACATTAAACGGCGCTTATTTCTTCATCCATAGACCTATGAAGGCGACATATAATGACAATCACCGACTGTCTCAATTCAAAAGATCCAAAAATTTGCACGGATAATAAAAGTACAGTCTACAGTTTTAAGCCTGTCTGTTTTCTATTTTAACCCTGCCGAGCACCAAATATGAAAAAGGGGAGTATGAGGCATCAAATCAGGATATCAACAGAGATTTTGAAGAGACCGCTTGCTAGCGCCTAACCATTTCATAGTATGTTATCACAACCCTTAAGTGTCTTATTACACACACAATACCAGTGTGAAACATGGCAGAGCAATCTCCTTCCACGCTGAAACCCCACACCAGTGCCCCCGCATGATAGACAATATCAGCCTCCCCAGGAGAGCTTTGTCTTTGATGGCACTTTCCATCAGCACATTGTGAAGTACAGTGCTTGTGTTGCAGCCACTGACGGAACACTAGCTCTCCACATTTGCCCTTTCACTGTATGAAGCCATAGCTCGTCACACAGCTGAAGTGAAGCGACACACTCTAAATCACAAGGCTAATGAAAAGTTAAAGTGGGAATTCTGGAGCAAATTCATAAAAGGCCAGAGAGAGAGAGACCAGGAGAAGTTTAAAGTGGCCCAGAATGCTAACTCAATTGAACCGTGATTCGACCTGACACTATTAGGAATTCACAATAAGACGGGAGTTGTAACACAATAACCCGGAGCTGATATCATTACAGCAGGGCTAATACTCGCATGCATAAATTTATGCAATACTTTACAATGCAGACACTTGTTTCAAAATTTGCCTCGGGCAGGATGTTCTGTATTCAAGGAAGGAAATGATGGTACGTTGCGCAGACAGTGAAACGCAATCTCTATAGATAGATGGGTGGAAGAACCTGCTATGAGGTGGTCGTAACAAGGATGGCACTTTGTTTGATGAAAGTGCTTCGGCTGCTTCTTAGTCCCAACAAACACCACGAGCCTCGTTCAAATGACTTCTAAATTGCCCTTTAATGGTAAATAAGAGTGGATGGCTAGGGGATAAAATAAGGGGTTATATTTATTTTATTCGTGAAATGCCTATAGTGAGGAAATTTTCACACACAAGCAAACGGTGATGAGTATCCACGCAATTAATCATAATTCTAATCAGGAGGCTCAGTGCGATGTTCATTTTTCTGTCACAGTGCGTAGCAACAAAAAGCCCATTTATCTTCTGCAGGAAACCAGGAAACTAAATGCATACACTCAGCTTTGTGCTTACATAATAGAGTTAGAGGGCTAGTCCCCAATGTTTTTGAACATCTCTGTAAATTAAGTCAGTGGACCTTAGTATTAGTTGTTTCAAAAAAACCTGTGTTAAGTCTCATTAATTACATTTAGAACACAGTCTGATGCAATCCAACTTTAGAAAATGTTTGCCTAACCTAGCACAGTATAATTATCATATTGTTCTACTTATATTTCTGGAAGAATATTATATATCTGGTAGAGTATGTGACATCGCAGAAAACATTTATAAAATTACACATAACATACAGCCATAGTCTGCAAACAGTAGTGTCAACATATATCATAACCTTATTGCATAATAAGCAAGTTATTATTTAATGTATATGTAGTTGTTTGCTACTTTGCCACTTGTCTCCATCTATATATCTATCTACACTAATTAAACATCATTATAGACAATGAAAATATAATATCAATAATAAATGGGCTGTGCCAGGAAGGGCATCAGATGTAAAAACTCCTGCCAAATCAAATAAGCGAATTGGATTTGCTGTGGCGACCCTGGAAGGGAAAAAGCCGAAAGAACTCATCAGACAATGAAAATATCAGATCACCAAGACTTTTGTCCTTTTATCTTACTTCAGCAATTCAGAAATTTTTTTAAAAATGTAGACCAAAATACATGATAAAGTTGGAATAATTTTACATTCCTCATTTTAGCCCACTTTAGACATATTAGTGATCGCATACAGAGTCCCACTTACACTTTATCCATCAACAATAAATCCTCATTACAGTCATTTCATGTGAAGGGTTAAAACTATTTGACTCCAACTATATGGGCCACAGTGTAACTCCATTTCATATAATACATTTACCATCAAATAAATGAAGTCAGTTGGGCTTTGAGAGTCACCAAGGTGCTGGCGGTGTACTTGTGTGTTTTGTAGTGGCAGACTTTAAAGCTTACACTTCTGTTCCGCCAAAGTAGATAAAGGGTTTAAACGCCAGTATTAGGACTGTTAGACAATTTTTATTTGAAAGATGCTCTCAAAGTTGTCCATCAAAGAGCTCTTTGATCACAGGTGTGCGTGGAATTCTGCATTTAAATTATGTGCAATCAGAATCAGTTCTGTTAAATGAATGTACTCGTGCTGAAATTTAATATTCATCTAGTGTCAACATAAGCTATTTTTGACAATAATGTCCACAAACATAAAGCAAAGAGCCTCAAAATTAATTAATTTTCTCTTTGCTTCCATTCTGGTCGGTTAGCATTGGCACGTGTTCCTTCCATTAGGACGGTTTGGCTTCTCCCGTCTGCCACCACAGTACTTATGCAGGCCCAATCCCGGGCATCAAGTGATACATTTCACAAAGGACAAGAATGGAAATACAGGAAACAAATATTGCTTTGTCTGCATCTCCATTTACTCCTTCAGCTTTTCCATCTCCGTTCCACTGACTCCACAGTATTTACTCTACTGAAGCTCAGGTTACACTTTTTCCCCTTCAATAAACTGGATGCCTTTTCTTTTGGCTATAAGAGATGCAATCTATAAACTACAAGAGAGGCATCCCCAGAGGGAACCAGACAGGAGAAGTACCATTTGTTTCCTGTGCACTTCACAGTTAACACAAGCCTGTTTTTGTTTGTGTGGTACTCAGAATTACCAGCAAAATCGACAGAGACGACGGTATTGGTGGTAACCTGCCGTGGTCCTGTCATACACCCACTAATGCCACAGCAATGTGTCTGCGCTGCCCTGGAGCCATCTGACCTGCTCAACCAGGTTCTGTCCTGATGTGATCCTGGGAAAACAGTTTGTTGACATTTTCCTCGATAATAACGTGCCTGCCAATAAGAATGACATCGCACGCCCTGGCCTTTGCCCATGTGTTGCCATTCTAAACTGTGGTTGGGCATCTCATTTACACCTGAAAAAGAGTCCTGTCTCCAACAGTGGATTCAAAGCTGTGACAACAAGCTCTCCAATATCACAATTTGCTTGTCGTGAGGGTTTTAAAGTGGGCAGTAACACTCAGCATCCATTATGATCACTGACAGCTGAAGGGACATGCCAGTCATTTTGTTACTATGACATCTTTCAGTCGATGGGATAAATCAGGCAGGCGGGTGCAGTAATTTAGTCCTCAAGCGGATTTGTGGTAGCAGGAAAATGGGAAAACGGCACTCTAGAGGAAGACAATCTGGTTTCAGTTCAGTTGAGCGTCTGTGGGATGTGCTGAACAAACAAACCAACTAGATGAAAGCCCTACTTAAAGGACTTCAAGGACCTTCAGAGGTCTGACAGTGTCCGGGCTTCAGATCACAGCCATTTCAGCCACAGAAAGGGGGAAGCTCAACATTATTAGGCAGGAGGTCATCGTGTTTAGTTCCTACAGATGTTAGGATGTTTCAGATCCAAGTCCCATTCCAGTTTGGTGCCACTTGTATGAACCACTGCAGACTTTATCGACTCTCTGACCCACTGGGCCGTCACTGCCCGACCCAGATCCTTATACATCCCCATTTGTTCCACTTCCAACGCATCAGCTACAGGCACTAAATATTCACCTACCATCTAATATACAGTATGTAGGACAGCAGTGTAACGAAAAAGTCAACACTACTACCATTTCATTTGTCATAATCTTCTGGGCTAATCGATGTATCGTGAACATACAGCTTGTAACCACAGAGAATACAACAGGCCTTTGTTGCCAACTGCATATTTCATTATGTCTCATTATGTTTCATTATGTCTATTTTCTTTGAGACATTAATTTTTATAATTAACCATGCAATTCCATTACATCCAACTACTTACTCCTTGGCTCTGCATGAGATTTATATCCGACGTCATTATAATGGCTTGAATCAGTGTTAATACACCTCTTCAAACCAAGTTGCAAACAACAAACGCGCTGCGGATTTTATAACCTTATTACTTAGCAAGGCTGTTTAAGTGCAACTGTGTTAGTTCACTCTTAAGCCACGCTCCTATCAGTTTAGACAGAATAACAGATTGGAGGAAAAAGAACACATTTCCTTTGGGGGCACTGTTTAATCACAGCAAAGAGTGGCAAAGGCAGCAGGAAGAAAAGTAGGCCAAATAACCTGAAAAGAGGGACAACAGCAAAAGGCCAATCCATCCTGATTAGCTACAAATGCAATATATCAAGCCAGTCAGAGGCAATAGAGTGGTCAATGTGATCTGTGGAGCAGGAGAGATAGGCTTTAGCTGTAGCGACTGGAGCTCAGTGATTGCTGAGCCAGGACTACTGTAAATGGCAAACACAAATACCTGTCCCCCCATTGCTTTGCATTTAAATTGAATTTGTGATGGTTTCAGTGGCCCATGGAAAATGCCGGAGACTGAGGAGAAATTCCAAATGACACCTTGCTTCCTCGGAGGACGCTTTGTTGCTCGGTGTGTCATACATCACCTCCCCTCTTCCCTTGCTACACTCACAAGTTGTAGCTGCAACCGTTTAATTCCTTAAACGTGTTTTGCAGAGTCATATCTAAAGGCGAAAGAGGAAACGTCTTGGCAACCCGACTCATCAGACCTGCTAGGTGATGATCTTCTGCAGGGTTGTCAGAGTGGAGCCAATACTGTAATTAACATCTTACACAGCATGTGCAGTTCAATGTGCTGTACATTGACATTTGATAGTATTCATTAGGAATAAAAAAAAAATGCAGAATAAACAATTCAGTTATTCACTAAACCGCACCCTGTCCAGTGAGACAAAAATGTGAAATCGCTGTACAGATAGTCATATCTACAGATCCATGATGTAAAACGTCTCTTCACTTCAATTTACTTATTCAATCTGCTCTCTAATGACAAAAACGCAAATGCAGATTTCTTCCCTATACTTGGTGTAAAAGGTTATAATATAATTGGCTAAGTGGCTGAGAGTAGAGTCTAATTATGTGACATTTGTTGTTGTAGGATATTGTGCACAAGAGGAAACTATTCACAAGCAGAAAACACAGAATAAAGCATGCATTTAATGTGACCTGGCTAACATGCACTGACAGAGTTCGGACACGTACGTGCACCTACGGAGACAAAGTTTAAAAAGGCTAATACACAGGATCTGCTCCTCCATCATGAAGCTGAAGCCTGGGCCGTCTCCAGCTCTGATACACATACACAGGCACGAAACGACAAGGACTAATGAAGCGGACCAAGCCAAGCTACATTACTGCACATTAGGTCGGCTCTGGCACATTTATCAATTAATTTGTGTCTTCTAATGGATGTATTTGGGTACCTTGACTTTGCTTTAACAGTAGTGTCACAGAGGCGACAGTCCTCGTGTTTACACCTGCATGGCGTTGACACAGACTTAGCCAGGTAAGTAATAGGGCTATGGGGTGGATGTGTCGGCAGGATGATGGAGAAGGAGCTCGATTTTCTGCATGGTCGTCTGCAACGAGTTGCGCTAGAGAGAGTGAGTGATTACGCCAGTTTACAACAGAGGTGTGGGGAAATGTATCTGGGCTTCATCTCGGCTTAAAAACAGTCAGTCTCCAACACCCGGCCACGACACCCATGGAATAGATGTACGACCGCTTCTAGGATGAAGTGTCCTTGACTCTGAGCCGATTTACTCAAGATCATGAACTGAATGATGAGGATGGGCAGCGATAGTCTGGTCACACAACAGCTATTTATCCTCCGCACCCTGCCACAAATCCTCCGCCGCTTTCAGGATAACACCAAGTACATCTCCCACTTTCAAACTCTGGAGCCAGCCTGAAATCCATACAGGATACAACAAATCCAGTTTACAAACAAACTTTACTAAAGCGTGCATGATTTATTCTGAGGGGGATTGGTCTACGGCGGTGCCAGTCTCTGTGTGGGACCATACTGTACTTGTATGTTCTCCTTGAGCCTCAGTGGCCAGCTGAGGACGCATGCTGCTTACAAGCTGTGTCTTACTCAATGACACACCCACAGGAGAGCAAACCTGCGCCGCAGTGACAGAAGCTAACATGGTGTAATTATGAAGGAAAACACTGTTCATACCACCGCCACCCCGACATCAAGACATTTGTTAAGAACACAATACCTGAGGCACAAAGGACACACCTGGCATTAAAGTGAGCAATTTTGGGGGAAGAGTTTCTTTTTCACTCAGGTCAGATGAAAAATATGCTCAACATGTGTTTCTTGTGACCAGGAAAAAGAAAAATGCATTTCATTTTGCAACTTTTGAAAGAACACTTAATTATTATTCGGACAACATGATCGGAATTAACACACGTCCACTGATTTGGCTTTTATACAGTGTGAAATTGATTCTTATGTGTAAGAATAACATTTATATGACTTTAGTAGCATAATTATGTGCATTTCATTCAATAATGATAAAAAAAGAGGTGCAAAGTAAAAACAGTTTATTTTCTAAACGTTTGAAAAATTGGCTGAAAATTTACCAACTGTTTTTGAAAAGGAGCTACAGTCTTTTTAAAAGGTTGAAAGTACCTTCTGGACCTTCTACAGTTCCTGCTCATCTACAGTGGGAAACTCTCACTACATTGTATCACATCTCAACACTTGTGATCAGATCTCACTTCCTCCAAATCAATGCATGTATGCCATTTGCGCTTGGAAAAAATTAATTAAAGTACAGGCTACATGTACTCTTTGGTGTATTCCATGCAAAGCACCAGTTACTATGAAATAAAATACCATTTTTTCATGTTACACAATATCCATCCACCAATATCCAACCTGACTGATGAGAAAACCTCTTAAAAGGGATTCTTCACAGTATTTTAGTTTGTCATCCAAATTGATCATCAGTGATGGGTCAGTTGTTTGGACAACGCACGGTCTCAGCGACCATTAAAGGGGTCAACATTCATTGTTTGACTTTATTGATTGGTAATTGTGTCTTTCCTTTATTGTAAATGGGTAGGGTATTGTTGCTAGTGTAAATGCATGCCATTGGTATTAGGATGGTAATTTATTTTGTATCATTCTCATGTACAGTATTTGACTGTCCACCTTATCTAACATGTATAATAATAGCAATAATAACCACAACAACAACAGAAAGGATAGACTACATTTCCTCCCAAAAATACATCTCAATCTCCAATTCACACACAGGGACAGTGCGTGAACATTGCTAAATGGTCAAAATGTCACAAACTACAGCAATAACGCGCCGTCATTTCCATCCCTTTATCCCTGGCTTCTGTTTATCCAACCATTTGACATTTTGCACCGGTCTCCGCTTCTTTTGAGGGAGATTGATCGGTTTGAAATTTCAATCTACAGCCAATCAAAGAAGACACGTAGGCCATTCATGAACAGTCATTTCATCAGCAGAATCCAACATCCCTTCAGGAAAATGAAATATGAAAAAGGGAGAGGAAAAAAAAACAAAAAACGCAAAGGCCCAGATTCCAGCAGGACTGCAACAACAAAATTCTCTTAATAAAAGATGATGTGTTCAGTACAAGAGCTTCGACTTTTATTTACGTTATTCCTGGACATTACAAGCAACACAAGCACCTAACTTGTCCTACCTATTTCTCCCAAATCAAACATTTTACTAGTGAAATATGTCATCCCCCCCCCTTGAATCCCCATTCGGGCCCATAAAATGGTATTGATTCGCCTATTGTCGGCGGGAAAGCTGAAGCAGGGCTGTAGTCCAAGCTATTGGCATCTAACTGTGCATGGAGGGTTAGAACACAAACCCTAACCCACTGTCCCAGACGCTGTGTGATGCGACAGTGGGTTCATTTTTTTCCTCAAAAACAAGGCTGGGTTAACTGATAAAACAGCTAAAACAAAGCACCCTGGAGGGACTCCAAAATCCAGTGATTACCCGCGCAAGACGGGAGATAAAGTCAAGCTCTAGAGGAAGCAAGATCATTTGGGTGAAGAGGAAATAAAAAAAAGTACTCTAAGAAACAAAGGTGAAAACTTTTTAATTTAACTTAACAATAGTCAAGATGGTTTGATAGGGAGCTGGAGCACAAGGGGAAACCTCCAGGGTAATATGGCTGATTCTCTGAGGTGATAACAAGGGTGAACAAAGAAAATAAATCCACGCCAAATAAATTAGCACCTCCTCTAATAGTCTGAGATGTTAAGGGCAACAATTCCGTGGTGGTGGTTCTGTATCCTAGGTACGCAGAGAAAAGCCTTTTTACTCATAAATGTCTGAGTTATGAACAGGGTATCTGTCAATCTGTCGCTTTATCCCTCGCTTGCTTTTGTTTCCTTTCTGACACTAAACCTAGAGAGATGAATTTCCTGCTGGTTTTATCGGCCTTAGTGAGTGCTGCTGCACCTCAATAGTCTGTAACTCATCCATGCCCAGCAAACTAAAAATAACCCGGCCATTCTTTCCACTCAGAAGGATTGTCGTACACAAACATTAGCGCAAATGGGAAAACTGATTACGCCGGATAGTGGGGGTGAATTTAAATGGATGGAGGTAGGGGAGAGCGAAGGGCAACACAGAATGCAAATTAAGTTCCCATGTCTTTTGCGGGAGCAAAATAAAGCAACAAGTCACAATGTGAGGACGTTGTACTGTCAATAGTCTAATACCAACATAAACGTGCATAACTGAAGCTGGGAAGTCAGCTGATGCACATGTACACCCTATCCACAGTAATATATACATTTTTCTGAATGGGTATTTCTGCAGTCTTCATTTCACTAAATATCCATGTACACTCAGTATCATGTGATCACAGACACAGACAACTACGGCACATAATGTTGAGTGGAACAGGTGCAGAAGCTTTAGTTGAAGTTACAACCTTACTGGTGTGTTCAAATGTTCTTCATATTATCTTGATTTGAGAGTGATGCATATAGGTCTCCCAGATGGATCCATTCTGACATACACACCCGTTCACTGATCAGCCTCAACTTTATGACAAATGTCAAGAGAAGTCAAATTAATACCATTTAATTACAGTGCTGTCTTTCACTGGGTTGGATATATTAGATGGTAAAAGGACATATTTTCCTTCCAACTTACATGATGAAAGCAACAAATGTGCAATGTAAGAAATCCATTAATTTCCACCAGATCCCTGTTAAAATAGTGTAGACTGGATCAAGGCATCTCCACAACTGCGTGGTCTTGTTGCAGGTTCTTGGTTACAGTTAGTACTGGCTAAAAATGGAAGGGAAGGAAGGACATCCCCATCTCAGGAAAATTTGCCATCTGTGGAAAGCCCCGCACAAAGGCTTCGCCTCTCTACCTCGAGGACATCAGGGATATACTGCTAACGTCTCGATCCAGATACCACACACCTCTTGAGAGGTCTGGTCAAGTCTAGGTCTGCGGTTCAAGGTATTTTTTTGGACAATAGGGAACCTACATAATATTAGACAGATAGTGATGCAACCTCCGATCCAACAGAAGCTGCATTAGTTTAAGATCCTGTTGATGTTCCTTAGGTACTTTTAGCAGGAATAAAATACTTGATCCTACTAATACACAACAACCCCTTGCGATGCTCTGACCATGGTAAATTCTTGTCAAACCATCTCAGATCCTTACTCTTGCCCCTTTTGCCGTTTCTCACGCATTAACTTCAAGTTCTACATGTTCAGTTGCAGTTAATTAGATATCCCCCAGCAACAGGTCCCACTGTAATGACATAATCAACATTAATACCACTTTGCCTCTCAGTGCTCAGTGTTATGGCTGATTGGTACGTAGTCTATGTCTTCTATGTCTCTTTGTTGTTTTGTGATGTGTAAATAAATATAGGTGGGTTTTAATGATACAAAACCTCTGTGAATTGAGGTTGAAACAAAAAGAAATCCATGACTTCTATTTAGCTTATAAAATATTGTTTGTGCTAGAGTCTGATGCTACTCATACAATCTTTTCTATTATTCCACTGATGCCACAAAACACTATAAATGGTCAAGAAACATCTGTGTTGCATTCATTCATTCATTCATTCAGTCATTCTCCAAGCCGCTGAATCCTTTGCAGGGTCACGGGGGTTGCTGGAGCCTATCCCAGCCACATAGGGCGAAGGC
>JAPTHA010000011.1:8162666-8173684 GCA_029814585.1 Gymnapogon annona | reverse complement strand
AGTTCATCGCAGGGTCATCATGGGCAAGGTGGGTGAAGTGTCTTGCCCAAGGACACAACGGCTCATGATCAGGGGAGCATTTATGTTGAGAAAAATCATGGCTGTAATGGTCTGGGCCAAACACAATTTGATTAATTTTAGGGTAATGTTATGGTTGGGATAAAACTACTAAGAGCCACAGCAAAGAGACGGTTGGTTCTTGTGCCAGTGTTTCATCATTTCCTCAAAAACCCAGGTGTGGGTTCAGTTAATATCAAAGAACAGTATGAACATGGACTGAATCACTTCCACCTTAACACACAGACATTTTTTTTCTAGTAATGAAGGTGACACTTCTACTGTATGACAAGCTCATCAGTCCTTAATTATTTCTTGTGTAATAAGTAATTAAGATACATAACTAAAGGGTTGGTGAGGGGGAGGTTTTCTACAAAGACTGAAAAAGGGATAAATGTGTGTAATGTCACCGACATTAAAGCTTTAGGAATGTCTTAATGTGGATACAAAGCTTATTTAACATTTCAATTATTTATGACCAACCACTTTAATATGCCCAACAATCGAAAGATTTCACGACCTTTTCCTTCTGACTCTGTCGGACTAAATTTGATGGGGACGTCCATTTTCCACTACAACAAGCACACTCTCCCTCATTGCTTTACAAAACACTGGGCCAGACTGGCTTGCATTTCACTCATCAGTCATTAAGCCAAAAGGAGGATTTAAGTGTTTAGCTAATGTCGGAAATCTACAGTAAGTTTTGGTCATGCTCAGATGGCGGCCAAGCACTGCGTGTGCTGTGTTGACGAGCCAGAAAATCTGTGCTGCTCTGGTGTTGGACGTCAACACAGCGTCTGAAACTGGAAACCATAAGGAGTCGGGGACAGGGTGAAATGAAGAGACAATGAACTCAACCTGCCCGAAGCCGATATGGGCACAGATATCACAGTCAAATGTCTTGGTTCTCATTTAGCCAAGGGTAGTGAACCTTGGTAAAACAGTCCTGGTGGAAGGTCACGGGGCAAGGTTAAAACACAGCCAGAGAAGAGCGATACAGTATTTGTTCTTCAGGGTTTTTTTTTTTATTATGTAAGAAGCTTGGCTGAGACGTGTGGTGTTTTAGATCGTTAGAACATCCTGAGTCAGACTGCGTCATTTTAGACTCTGCATTGTTAAACAAATCCCACATTTGGTAGGTTAGTAATAATCTTTCCTGCCGCCTCCATTCATTCTCTAATCTCTGGAAAACAATCAGACCTCAGCAGACAGGGCATTATAATATCCTTCTGAATGACTCAAACGCATCACGAGAAGCCGGCTTTAATCAAGCATTCAGGCTTCCACGGATGTCTGGAAAGAAAACTAAACTTCAGACCCCGATACACAGATGCTTGACAGGTGAATCAAGCAGATGCCATGTTAGCTCACTGGGTGTGAAAGGAAACATTATGCAACACAGTTAGCCATCTGTTATGGCTGCGCCTGTCCAAACAACACCAAGGGTGGGGGGATTCAGCCCAAAGTATGTGAGTTTTATTTATCTTAAAACTCTAAAATAAATGTGACTGTGTCTTGAAATGGATTCTTTGCTAGCTTGTAGTGTTAATCCTGAATAAGTCTGTGTGAGATACTCACAGGACAAAGGTTGGTTGTGATATACAAACCGATTTTACTGTGAAGCAGCTATTAGCAATGCAGCAATGAACTTTAAACACCAGCTTGCAATAAATGTCTGCCCGTGTAATATTTTATTTGTTTCTACATGAAGGCAGTGTATCCTCATCAGTGCAGCAGACAGTAAACCGCAGAGGATTAAAAAAAAAAACAAAACAAACAAGCAGTATTAAATAGTGAGTCTTGTCTTGCCATTCAGAGTGGGGACACCGCCGACCGAGACGATGTCAAGCAAGCTCGTCTGTGGGTATCAAATATTCAGTGTTTGGTCAGGGATTATAGGCTTTGAATGCACCGTCCTCATGGGACAGGTGGAACATGACCTGCTAATAGCCATCAGGAAACCAAAGAGAGGGAAACAAAGATGAGGCCTCGCGTCATTGGGCAGGCTTCCACACATGTGCGCTCAACCACGTGCTAAAAAGTCACAGAGTGTAGGTCAAAAGCACCGACTTACAGACACGCAAATGGGTGTCCTGACACATAGGACTTTTCCTGAGAACAGAAGAACGTCTTCAAGTTACAGAATTCACAGTGCAGAAATGACCATCTTTAATCCAATAATAATTGTAGATTTTGTCGCGTCTCTCGATTATTCCACAAATATTTGCCTCCAAGAAGAAGATCAGTGGGTGTATTCCTGACATTACTCTTGCAGGTGCCAGACTACACTTTCTCACAGAACCCTGAACTTGTGGAGAAACTGTCAATTGGAGATTTTACCTGCCACGTGTATTTTGTAAAGATGCTGCCAAAGAAGCAGCCCTAAGCTGACCAAAAACTGACAGACACAATGCTTAAATCACTAAGGAGAGGGGACGTGGGTGGCTCAGCGGAACTGCAGAACTGACCAAGAAAAGCAGCTAAAATAAGCCGTCACTCCAACTATGGGATGAGTTTTCACACTTCAAAATCCACCTTATGAGAAACATCGTGAGGATCGTTGAGAGGAAGTTTAATTCAGCTGGTTCATGCAATAAAAATTCAATCTAGAGGTAGCGATAAATGCTTGCCGAGCATTTGCTGCCCAGTACAACCTATATAATTTCATTTGAAAGCTCACAGCGATTGGAATCGTTAAGCGTTGTTCCATCAGAAAGATCACGGTGCAGAAAATATCAATTTCCAATGAAGTGAGAGCCACAGAAACTCAAATCAATGAAGTGCTGGTTAAAAAAAAAAAGTTTGTCGGCATTAACACAATGGTGAAAAGCTGAATGTTGTCAACTTTTTTGCCACTGTAAAAGGTGAGCACAGGTGTTGAGACAGCATGTGATGTCAAACGATATGCTGGCATCGGTTACAAACATGTGAGCCTGTCCTGATGACAGGAGAAAAAAAAAAAGAAAAAAAAAGGATGATGCATCACAGGAGCAGATAAGCCTGACAGTCGACTCAGGGACAGGCCAACTGTGAAGATGCAAAAGAAAGATTGGGAAAACTTTGGCTCTCATCTGGAACAAATTGAAGACGTACTATGCTGTTGCGCAGTGTGGTAAAATCATCACAGGAGAGGTTACGACTTAAAGCCACAATCAAGGGTATTGACCACGTACCCGTTAAAGCATTGAATACATGTCACTTTACACACCATTAATCACACACTGTAAGGCGACTAAATGATCCTGACGGATGCTCTGGTGCAGCGGTTACACACCCTGCTCTTCTGCTACAGAGGCTGTGTCGGAAACAAAACATTGGATGCTATGAAGAGTTCCCCTGGTGTGAGCAACAAATAAACCTCCTTTTCAATATATTGAGAATGTGCTGATGCTGCCGTTTGGATTTATAACCTGGAAGCATGTGCATCAGTGATTTGTTTCCTCCCCTTGGCTGCAAAATTGAAGGCCTACCGAGTTGCAGCAGTGGCAAGAATATGAATGAAGGCGTTGTCCTACTGTCACTACTGTATCTATACACCAATAAGACAGGCCTATTTGGGATCAGTTAATTGCTTAACCCCTCATTTAGTACGACAGCCACACAAAGCCACAATGAATCCCATTTGAATAATATCCATTCATTCATCAACAACTACACTGACAGAAATTACATTCCAATACAACTAAATTGTCAATTTCCTGAATTCCATAGAGCGGCTACAACCATATTATCGTGTGTATTCCCAGATATCCATGATAAAAGCTACTAGCCAAAATAAATTGGTCTATATTTAGGATGACGTGAAATCTTAACAATACAAGCACTGCTGGAGCTTTTCATCTATAGATGGTTTTTCTTCTTCCACATGTACCTTTGGAGGCACTGGCACAACTTCATCTACCATACACATAGAGATCCACTTCAGTTTGCTTCTCTTGAACTTTTCCTCAACATATTGGAGGTATTTAGGGCCAATGGAAGGTTGACGAAATCCAGGAGTGAATTTACATTTTAACTTCTGCAGCTTCTAGCTATAGGCAATAACTGCACTTCAGTAATGGCTAGAATCAGATTTCATTTAATAGGCTGTGGTTCATTTGCATTTTTAAATACATTCGCAGCTTTCCGAGCCTCAAACATTAAAAAAGTTAAATTATACTGTTGGAACAACAAGCAGATGTTAAGAATTGTATTGGTGGACATTTAAAGGGTTCATTGTGTACAATGTCATTTTATGGAGCGCTGAGGCTGTGGACTACAGATGAAAACAAAGTGAAATATGAGGTGTGATCAACATTGTGCCACTCTGAAGCCACACTCATTTGTAGTTGTTGATTAATTAACAGATGTTTATAACTTATATACATATAGAGATTCTACATTGAAAAAATGCTTGTGTGGACAAAAGTCCTTCATGGCATTAGAGATGTCATTTACAGTTAAATCTTCCCCGACCTGTTCAGCTACATCATGTGCATTACCCTCGACCTACACTATGTGTTTGTGCTGGCCTTGGCAACTAAGTGATCAATGAAGCAATGACTGGGGCTGTTCTAGGACGATGAACATCTCAATTAAAATCCCATGGTCTGCTAACTGACTTCATCTATCACTCTCTTCCTCCGGTCACCGTCGTACAGCTATGCCAGCCTTTACTCTGGTCATATCCCATTTATATTAATCTCCAGCACAGTCTGTGGACGATAAGTTAATACGCTGTGTTTATAGAGGACCTGAAAATTGGCTAATGGAGGACTGATGTGTTTAGCAATTATATGCCTTTCTCTGTAATCAAGTCATGAAATGTTGTAGCTGAAACGCGGTGAGGATTGTATTTGTTTTAAATGTTTGTTCCGCGATGAGGAAATAACCTAAATTGGCTGTGTGAGTGCAGTTTATTCTGTGATTACCTGTTAATGGTCTGGCAGAAGCTAGAAATTCGAGGTTTTGTCGGGTCGGAAACTGCAGTTAAAGTAATATTCTTCAGAGCGCAGTCAATATAAAGGGAACATGTTTCACTGACTCAGCTCATGCACAGTAATTGAACTTATTCCAAAGGGAAATATCTCCAGCCTTCTATTTAACAAAAATCAATAATTAATAGCCACTGACAAGCACGATGTTATGATTATCAACAAACACCATAGCCTCTTGGAGAAGCAATCATGCAGTTTTCTCAACCAAAACCCGTGGAAATTTACCCTTGCACATACACTTCTCAACAAGGGAATTACACATGCCCCAAACAACCTGCATATAGCCAAGGAAACCAATACTGTAACCCACTCTTACGGGCAGACCAATGGATTGATCCCCACAATTCTCTATTTATGGCTATGATTAGAAAAGCTGAAGCCATCAACACCTTTTACAGAGCAGCCCATTAACAGCACTTCTATAGGTGCCGTCTTTTCATCACCGTGTTGAAGGTCAAGGAGCTTGTCGGAAAGTAGGTCGAGGGCTGCATGGAAATCCATACATTAAGAGCACAATTTTAAACTGATGGATCCTTTTTATAACACAAGGTCTGGAAACCCCACTGCAACCGTCTCCCTCACATGTGAAGGAGCATGCCAACCTTCATTAGCATGCACATATCAGACCTCTGTAGATGTTGGCATCTCACTCATGCACAGAAGACATGATAATCAACTACAACTGTGGCAGAAGAATAATACACAGGAGCATTACACGATGCGCAGAACAAACCCACTGCAAAAAATGGTAAGCACTGGAGAAAAGGCGCCAATAAATCTATGTGCCATAAATAATAAACAAAATAAATAATGAATAAATAGACTGATGCACACCAGCAGAACACATGAGTGATAAGCATATGCTACTCTTGGCATCCTTGATCCACGCTGAACTCTTCATGGACTAATCCGCTGGTAATCCACTCTAATCTGAGACTTAATCTTGTTAAAACCATTGAAACGCAACCTGTTTTATTAGGAGGATTCTTGGTGTGTGTGTGTGTGTGGGCAGGACAAAAGAAGGGAAGCAGAATCTATTTCGACTTTGCAGCATGAAACGGGATCAAAAGTACTGGACTCAGTCTTGCAGTATGTTGCTCCAGACTTCATTATTTGTCACTGATTGTGTTAATGGATGTCATGGTCATTTAAGAACAGAAAATGTAGATAATTTCCTTGTTATCAAACCTGCTGAGAGTATTGATCATCAGGGATAAGTTGCTAAAAGTGCTATGACAGGAAAATATATGCAAATGCACTCTGGGGTTTTTTTTCCATATTTTAAATTCTTTTTTGCATCTCGCCATATTACATCTCTTATCCTTTCACTTCCATGCAAAGTCAAATTCCGCACAACAGATAATGTATTCACTCTGGAGGAGGAATAAATGTAAATATACTACTTGTTGGCAGGCAGTTATGACAGGTAAGTGCCATAACTGAGTCGCATATGACAAATTGGCGCTAATCTCATCAAAGCCAGGAGTCAGATGTAGAAGAGAAGATGAGGCAAAAAAGAAGAGTAAGATAAAACACTGGAGGGGAAAAAAAAAATTCTTAACATCCAAGAGGACTCTTACCGGTACTGAGCGTTCCCGTGACAAGTCTGAACAGGTACTGTGCAAACTTAAAGATCTCCCGCTTGCACCTCTTCCTGCAGCTCATCTTGGCTCGGCTGGAAAGGTCAGCGCAAAAAGGAGGACACCAGCTTCGAGGGGGTGCGGGGGGCGGGGGGGGTTAAAATCCAGGAGCAGACTTTTACTTTGACAAAGTCCCGAGACTGGGCAGCAGGCGTCCTCTCTCCTCCGCTCCTCTGGCTGTGTCAGCGTGGCCCTTTGGTGTAGTGGGAGTGATGATCATGAGTGGGGGGAGAGCAGCGAGGGGGGTCTCGTCTTGCTGGTGTGGTGGCGTGTGTGTGTGTGTGTATCTGAGCTCCGCTGTTGCGCCGCTGCCGCTAAAGCCGTCTGATGTTATGCGCTCTTTTGTCAGGTTATTAATATCTGCTTACCGGCGGTTTACCTCCTTCTCTCTCTGGGAGGGGGGGAGAGGGAGAAGGGGTGAAGGAAGGGAAAGGGGCTCTTTTCTCTTCCTCCACTGTTTCTTCTGACTTTTTCCTGCAACTCTTCTGAGCACGCGCCCTCCTACTTGTACCCTTCTTCTTCTGTTACTACAGACTACTATGTTGGCTTCACAACACAGCGGCGCTCCAATGAGTCCCTGCCTCTCTGCCGTCTCCTCTCACACACTCACACACACGCGCGCAAAAAACAAACACACACTCACACGTTAGCTTGTAGTGTGCCTGCCGCTCGCTCTACTCAGCACCATCTGTGGATGTTTTACCCTCACTGACGGTTGCCATGGAGGCGTGGCCTGATTGGCCCGAGAGAAGGAGGAGGAGGAGAAGAAGAGAGACAGAGAGAGCACACAAGGAAGAGGAGGAGGAGGAGAGGAATAAAGGAGAATTAAGGGGAAAGTGCCCACCCCAATGAATCAGCAATGACATTGTGGGCCTGCCGCATGACGTGTAATTGAATGTTAAAACAATGAGTGACAGTAATGGACAGTGTTAATGGGACACTGTTTGCTCTCGAGACACCAATGAAAGAGGGTGTCGAGGGGATGATGAATGTTAATACAAGGCTGAACTGGATGCGGAGAGGAGAGTGGAAAGCCGCAGAACCCAGGTTAGCGGCGTTCTCTCCGACAGAATGTCAAGGTCAGTATTAATAATGACTGACAGATCCAGGGCCAACGTGTGTGATGACATTACCACCGGCCAAGTGTATCGTCTTCTTGGCTAATTAGCCTGTGCCAAACCTCAGTTGCGCTCATCTATCAATGCCAAGCTGAAAACGTCTGCCGCCAACTGGAACCTGTAACTGTTTGCTTCAAGAAACACTAATAGGCATATTTTACTCATTATTACACGTCCATCAGGGTTGCACGCGCTCACGCCCAGAATAAGATGAGGTTCAGAAAAAGGGTATGAATCCACAGGTCAGTAGACGGAGAGGCAGGTCTATTTTGGTGAATCCTGCTGCTCAGTGTCGAGTCTCTGCAGACTCTGACCTTGGAGTTCTTGCCGGTGTGTTATGCGAGTGCACTCACATACCGGGTAGGAATGAACATCGAGGGGATTGCTCCATGAGCAGGAGTGGAAAGTGAGCTTGGTATTAAAAAAAATAAATTAAATAAAGATTTCAAGGACTAGAAGTATTGTGAAAAACTTCTTACTGGGTCAGAGCTGCATGGAAACTAGTGCAGTGTCTCAATTAGGTGAATAATTTACAAGGTACCTGTAGGGTGTAGCAGCTCCTCTGTGACATGATTTAGTAGATTTTTAAGCTGTGGCTGAAGAAATATTGGATCAGTGAAAAGGTTGTTCCATCAAATTCTATTTCTGTGGCGATTCTTCTGCACAAATCACATATTAGTGTTTGACAGATTCCATTTGCACCCAAGTGTCCATAACTGACCACTTCTAATGCGTTGGTATGATATTTTCATCCAACTGCAATAACTGAGGGCAGATAACATGCGGTGCCAAGTATGAGACTACGCTGACCAAATCTTTTTCAAGACCTGACCGAATAGTTTTCACACCTAATGCTATAAATAGTCGCTGGAGGCTGAATTTTCTCCTTTCATTTATTTATTTATTTATTTATTTATTTATTTATTTTCAAAGTCTCAGAAGGGAACCAAAATTGGTATCCTACTTCCAAGTCTGGTTTCTAACCCAATTACCAGTTGCTCATAGCTGAGGATAGTCTGATTTAGTTCTCAGGTGCATGTTGGGGGTGTAAAAGGCAAACCCTTGCTAAGCAACTATTTTCATCTGGAGAAAGCAGACCTGCCCTTACTTGCAAGTCCTCCATATTGAGGAGAGCAAGAAAGATTTTTTTTCACCATTTTTCCTCTTAAATCACAAATGAAATCATTCATTTGAACAGCAACAGCACGTAAAGCTACCAATATGTTAAAAAAAAAGAACAAATTGGAAACAAACAACTTAAAACTGTGACACACAGTATTCCATGACAGGAGTCACACCGTGCATATATTATGATGACAGAACACACTACATCGGCCAACAATACAGCAGTTTGAAAGCAAAACTGGGTGGACTGAAGACTGTAGCCGTTAAAAACGAGGCTGAGGATCTTGGTTCAAACTTTTTCCCTCAAAGCAGAAAATGATTAACAAATCCTTTGATTGGACTCCTATAGACTTGCAAGCCTAGCAAAAACAACTGCGACAAATTACCCATGACGCAAAGCTCTCCGATAGGATTCCTCTAAAATGCAGATCATGCTATAAGCCAGATAATGATCGTACACAATGCAAGTTTGTCCACCACATTTGTTATATTTAGGTTACAGTTGCACGGACACACATGCACATAATTAGGACAGAGGTTTACTGGAAGTGCGTGGCTCTGTGTGTATCCATGCAAAAACATTTCCAGACTTTACTTTGGTCCAAATTTGGCTTGAACCACCCACCTCTTTAACATCTGTGCAGCTCCATCACCTCTCACCCGGCCCATGTGCCCATGTGTCCAAACAACAAACACACCCCTTAAGCCGCTGCGCGTAACGTCCTTTAATAGTTGACACAAATGGGAGCAGCTACACCCATGCATTTCCAGACCTCACAATAGACAGGCCCGTCTACGTGTTGATGACAAAATGAGTTCATTGAGGTTTGTCACCTCTGTGACCGGCACGAACAGATGGCCTGTTGCTCACATGAGTGGTTGGCAAACGAACACTGAACCAAAACACATCCTTCAAGTGCACAGTATCAGCAGCCGAATTTAAAGCTAAAGTCTTATTTTCTCTCCCCCTCTCTTTATGACAGAGCCTACAAGTTACTAAATTTACACTCTCAGACCTTCCAACCCCTCCCCCCCTCTTCCCCCCCTCTTTGTTGAGTGTGAAGTGTGATGTGTGGAACAAATCACTACATTCCAAGTCCATATACAGTCAGGAAAAAGTACGGACATGACTCATGTTTACCTCAATGAGTATGGTCCAGACAAAACTGATATGGAAGTCGGGGTCAATACAACTACAAATGCAGGAAAGGGTTTTAGTGTTCGGAAATGATACGTGCTTGTCTTAAGCACCTACACAAATGATAAAACGGCAGCGAAATCTAGGCTGGAATAAGAATGAAAACACCCACTAAAGATCAAGGATTACCTTATCTGAAGAAAAGAAATAAGGCAGAAGCAACCAGGAATCTTCACCCAAAGCCATACTTAAGGAAAAAGAAGGCTTCAATGCACTCCTCCACTTATATGTTCCCATTCAGTCCCACTTTCCAGGCGGACAGTGCTTCTGAGCATCCAAGTACATTGTGTCAGCAACTTGTGCGGCTTTGACGCACAATGATTTGTCTAGACACTCAAGTACCATCGAGCCTACCACAAAGAGTTTACGTGATGAAGTGTGGACTCATTTCACCTCCATCCTTGCAGAAGGGATGCTAAAATCAAACACTCCATGTCTAGACCATCTAATATTAATGTTAGTTTGGCTTTGCAAAACCCTTCAAGAAATGTCACAAATGCATACCGAGGTGTGGCTTAAGATTTTATAAACACAGTCGTGCACTGATCATAGGTAAAACATCCACCAACAGTAAGTCTGAGCAGCAACAAACAGACAAGAAGCCCCTGCTCCATCTCAAACCTCACTGAAACTTGACTTTTGGACAAACTTTCATAGAAAATTAGCTTTTTTCACAACCAGCCTTGCAGCCCTGACAGCTGTAACATGAACCAGGCTCCACTCAGGGAGAAGGTGACAGATATATTGATCCATTTAGAGCAGGAAAAAAAGGACTACAGGTGCTCAAGGGGAGCCATCACAATACAATGCTTTTCTTCTACTTCTTGTTTGATAGCAGGTTGGTCAGTTGGAAAATTAGAGGCACATTCACTTCCCCACAAAGAAAAAAAAATAAGAAGGCATT
>JAPTHA010000011.1:8132566-8147068 GCA_029814585.1 Gymnapogon annona | reverse complement strand
CGTCCTCAAGCGGTTACGACTGGTACAGAAGGGCTACCTGATCTAAACCCACGCTCACTCACTCACTTATACCATAAAGATTAGAACACAGCATCTTGAGTACATACAATACAGGCAACATCTGAACAGACTCATCTTTTCCAGTCCATTAAGGTTTAGAGAATCAGGTATTAACGCACTCGTCTGTTTTCTTGAACGCCTTTAGAGGGAACACAGGAAGAGACAAGGTAGACATCATCCCGACAATGGTCACAGCTGTAACATTTATTCATAGAGGAAAAACTCACCGACAAGGCTGACTGACAAAGATGGGTTTTATGAAGGCATCCTGAAGTACAACAATTTAGAACTGTGTAGAACTGTGCATTACATCATCCAAGAATAACAGGGGCTTTGATTAACCATTCACATAAACCTACACACCAAGTCCAATGCACACATTTGGTTTGACTTTCCTATTGAAACATTTTCTTTCCCTCTTCTAGTGGCTGTTAGTCTTGCTCGCCGTATCAAAACAGCCGTGGTGCATAATGCAGCACCTACTGGTTGGAACAGGGTTTTTTTTTTTTGCCTCCCTAGGTAGATTTTCTGACAGTACATTCCAGGTCAATCCACATTTGCTAGCCCACCCACTGACTACTACCATATAAAGTGTTCCTGGGAATGAAAGGGTCCCGCAGCTAAAGTGACATCTGTAAATACTCTCTGGCGCAGTAAAACTGGGGGATAAATGAACTGCAGTCCAATTATTCCATCCCCGTCCTATCAGCAAACTTTGAAATTCACTTACACTGCGGCACTCGAGAGGTTCTGAGTTTTTTGGGTTTTTTTTTTTTACTCTGGGGGGTACAACACTACTCTCACTTACAAAAAGCCATTTACTGAATGGCTGCCTTGAAGATGAGGAAAAATAAAACAACTCAGCTGCTGCCGTGGGAATGGGCAAATTACATCCACCAGTATACTGTAGAAATGATCATTAGCACTATAATTACTGGGGGGCCATCATGTTTGAAATTCATCAGCAGAAGTGGATTGCCAGTAAGCACTCCTTGAAGTAGAGGGAAATGCATCACGGAGGGATTATGTGGTGGGCTAATGTCCTCAAGCTTCACAAAAAGGTGCCATTCCCTCAAGCAGCAGTGGCCGGAAGACTCCACGTTTCACTGAAAGCACTCCACTCAGAGCCATTTACATAAGTTACGAGTGACGCAATGGCCATCACTCCTGGAGGCAAACAATGGACATTTGATCAGCTAATTCATTAATGAATTTAAGGCTTGTTCTGCACAAATCCTCTCGAGTCTGAGTGTAGTGTACAAGTACTGTGACTCCCAAGCGGGCGCCGTTATTTAAGCAGGTTCCATAATGTCAAAACAAGCTCACAGACAGAACTCACGCAGGCCTTTTATTCTACAGTGTGTCTCTGTTAGTGTTAGGACAGAGTTAACTGTCATAACAAAGCATATATTGTGCCATGCTAAAAAGCTCTGCAGGCCAGCAGAGAGGCTCCTCTTTTCCATGACCTCATTTTGTTTGGTTTCTTTCAGGAGGCCTGGTGTGATTTGTTGACCTAATTTCTGCAGGCTGCGGGCCCACCGATGGACTGACATCCACAAACTGCAATAGTTACTTAAGACGAATAGGCCACTGATACTCCTTTTTTTTTCCCCCCAGTGAGAACAAATAGGACTGGTACCATTATCGGTGCAGCAAATATAGAGGTTGTCCTTAATGTGTAGCAGCATGAGCGAGAGATTCCCAATTTCATTCTCAGAGGAAGTGTAAAAAAAAAAAACGAAAAAAAAACAAAAACCTTAAAGTGTCCTTTCAAAACAATGCCCTGGATTTATTCAATGCCACCAAGGGACTAATAAGGTATGACTTTGAGCTGCACAAGAAGAAAGGTAAGTTTGATAACACCATAACAAATGACGGTCTCAAAGTTCCATAGGAAAGGGGTTGCTTCAGCTTAACACTGCTCTAGCAATGAACTTTAAAAGTAAATTTAAAACTTTTTGTGAACTTTAAAAGTAGAAAAACCAGTAGAAGTACATTTTGTCTTATGCACAGTTTAGCAAAGTTTTTGAATGTTAGAGAATTTTCACTACTTCGAAGTTAGAATTTCCCCCGACAGTATTGCTATAAACGATACATCTCACTCGAAAATATGTATATATAACTATTATATACAGTATATATGGGTTGTGAAACTAAATCTGCAATATACCCAAGTCAGAAATCACTGTCTGTACTGAACCCCTACCAAACATTTTTAAACAAACCCTTTATTTTTTCCCTTCTCTCGCTGAATTTTACTTTTTGACCCTTTATTTTTCAGGCATGTGACAATCTACAGACAAACCACTAGACATCATAGCAACATCTCAGAACATACACCAAAATGCATTACAATACACGGAAATGTTCAAAACTAATGGGATTATTGAATACAGCTTTACTGTCATTATCCTGAATGCACATTATGGAAGTTTAAATCTTAACTAATGTTTTATCCATAGGTGGAGGCTCTTACAAGCCACATTAGGCTTTTTGCCTCTTCCTGCACAATTTGTGGTTTTGTTTTTTTTATTTCCCTTTGTCATTGTCCTTTTTGTGCAAAATATAATAAAACTAAAAACTAAAAAACTGTCATTGTCACAAGAACAATGAAATTACATGATGCCAATGTTTTTGACTAATTGGATGTTTTCTCAACGAATCAACACCCAGTTTTTATTTCTAATTTTTGCAACTATGCAAAAATGTTATACAACTATGATGAACAATATGAGAAGTTGAGTAGCTGGCCACGACTGACGCCTGCTTCAGTCTCTCATCCATTTCCACGTATGGACATAAATATCAATAAATGTCTCTGACTCCCCAGGCTGCAGTATGGGTCACTAATCCCAACCTTCATTGAGACAGTAATTTAACTGTACAGAGAGTTTTTCCTAGTGGAATGTCAAAGTTTTTTGATGTATTCAATGAGGTTGATTTGTTTGAAATTAATTATCTGCCAATTGGTCTGTTTTGACGTATTAAAAAGAGGTAATTGACGGCAGTCATGAATACAGAAGACACGTAACTGATGGGCCAATCAGGCAGATGGTTGCTGCACATGTAATTTTCTTTTTCATTTTTAAACAGTGGAAGGAAACTTACCGTTTCCCTGTAGAATCAGGATGTCTGACTGTCAAGACACAGAGACTCAACTTGTTCGTCTTGATGCCACATTTGTTTCATATAAAATACACTGGGGAGTCACAGTGGAGAATTCCTGCGCATTTTCACTATTCCGGCTGCTCTGCTCTTTTATTTACAGTTGTACAGCCGGTGCAGGTTGCTGTACAGATGCAGCGGTTTGTGTTCTGAACACAAACTGACAGGCGCTTGCTATCAGTGTCTCCGAGGAACAGCCTTTCATTCTGCTTCGGCTCCAAGCTAAAACGTTTTTTGTTTGGTCCATTTCAGACAGAACCTCCACCTTCTCTCACCTCTGTCTCCACTTCTGTCCCTGTTATCTATTCCTCCTGCTGTTTCTCCGACTAATTACTCTACCCTTTCTCTTTTGTCTCCTCCTTTGCCTCAAATGTCTGCCATTCTTCCTCATCCACCGCGTCACGGACGTCCCTCTCGGCTGCGGAGGATAATAGAGCCTGGACACAATACGTGCACTTCCACACACTCTAATCACTCTCACTAATCACTTATACTCAAAAGCAGGGGGATGATAGGTAAAGGAGCTCCAAACAGACAAAGCCAGACTACAAAAAAAGGCCAAAAGTGGGAAAGTGTCCAAATTTAAGTTGTCCAGAAAGCTAAACTTCTCCTCTAATACCTTTAATGTCTGTCCCCTTTAGTTCACGGGCTCTTACTACATTTTTATCAATCACATCTGGCAACAGGAAGTAACTTTCCATGTGAGTGAGTATGTAGACCAGACTCCAGGACAGAGTGCAGAGGAACAGATGCCTGCCTCCCCTCTATTAAGGGATTTGGTTATTTACTTTCCTAGGGAGGCTGCAAAATTGTCATTTAATTATTCATCTAATGTGACCCAGGAGTGCAAAGCTAATATGCGAAGGGAAGAGCTGAAATTAGAGCTTAAACAAATGCTAAACTCCGAAAAAGGCTTCAGAGGGAATGTAAACCCTGTATACAAACTGTTGTGAACTTTTACAGGCTTAGCACAAAACCTCAACGTTTAAGCGGTTGTCGTGTTCATCACTTTGACAGCTGTCAAATGTTACTCCATGTAGCTTGATTATGTTGATTTTTGCCATATTCTTGTTACGGCTTATAGCAGTTTTTCTTTTGCTGGCAAAGTTAGATATGTTTGCACTGTTACCTTGCTGACAGTTTTCGACCACTTCCACTGTCTTCACACACACAGAAACTGGACAATAAAAACACAAACATTATCAACATCCCATACAATCCTGGGTACAACAGTATCCATAGAACGTACCATGAAAACAGACAATATCATCACCCTAAGAAAACCACATACAAAGGTCCAAGAGTTATTAATGCACCCAAAAGACAAAACAGAACCAGGCAAAAAAGTGCATGTTGCCTCCATGCACTGAAACGCATATTGGAGAAACGAGAAGAGCATTCAACAAAAGGAAAAAGGAACACCAAACAGAATGTGAGAAGTAGACAGCGGGAAGACCAAAAAGAACAGAAACATAGAAGGCTAATCAAGAGAACAAAAAAAACAAATCAGCCATCACAGACAGCTACAAAAACAACAATCATATCATTGACTTGGACAAAGGCAGAATCATAACATCAGACAGTAACAGATTCAAACGATGGATCAAGGAGACTATGGAAATCAGGAAGCGTGAAAAAGACTGAACCGGGATGAGGGGGCGTACAGCCTCCAGGGGGGTGTGGCTGTCCTGGCAGATTTTGACAGATCCGTCAGGACAGTCACCTGATAAAAGGACACAGCAACAGTCAAACTTGTCAGCAAGCTAGCAACGCAAACACATCTAACTTTGCCAGCAGAAGAAAAACTAGCAACTACCTCTTGACGCCCATGAGATCAGCCACTAGTTTCTTAATCATTGGTAATCTGGCCATAGATACAGTCAGTATGTTGACTTTATGGAGTTGGAAGTGATCACATTTGAACACATTTGACATGACATGACTGAAAAATTTCATCGAGCGCTGGGTAGCAAAGTCATTTACCATCCTATCAGTGGAAACTATTCACACCAACAATATTTTTTTGTCAGTCAACTCCCAAAAAAGTAAAAATCTGATTTTTCCCGAGGGCTTATTAACTGAGGGAACGTTTACAGGTAGACGACCAGATCACTTATAATCAGAGCTCCTAATATAAATGGACGAGACCAGAGTGAAGCCAAGAAAAAGTACTGTGTTGTCGCATTTTTAGAGACAAAATTGAAATACCGTATTTTCTCGACCATAAGGCGTACCGTATTATAGGGCGCACATTAATTGAATAGTCTATTTTTTTTTTAAATCATATGTAAGGCGCACCGCATTATAAGGCGCTGCATATATGGTAATAGGTCATGCGGTTAGTGACTGAGTTTGCGTTACGCATCCACTAGATGGAGCTGTTATGGTAATTGTAGACATACCAGCGTTCTGACAACGCGTTTCTGAAAAAGTCCCACTTTAATCTCCTGGTAAAGGATATTGTGGCGAGCATAGATTAGAGCTTCGACGTTTTTTTGTGTCGATACCATGAGTGAGAAGTATAGTGTGTTTGATCTTCTCCTACTATTTTTTTCATAATGGTACGTGTTGAAAGTTAAAATAGAGCAGCCCAGTCAGGCCGGTGTGATAGCACCCCCTGACTACAGTAGTTGCAACTATTGTAGTCAGGGGGCGGACCACTGTTACTTCAGTGACAACAGTAGCCATAGCTACCATAGTCAGGGGGCCGACCGATGTCACGTTGGTGATGCCCCTGACTACACCAGCCATAACTACCATAGTCATGGGGTCGACTGCTGTTACTTCGGTGACACCCCCTGACCACGGTACCATAACCACTATATATAAGGCGCATCCTATTATAAGGCGCACTTTCAGTTTTTGAGAAAAGTAAAAGCTTTTAGGTGCGCCTTATAGTCGTGAAAATACGGTTGTGTTTTTGGAGACAGTTAGCAATTAATTTGAGTGAATCGTCACTCACAGTCCCCATAAATTCATATATTCACGTCAGACCAATACCAACAGATGATGCTGGCAATTTACACAAAAGAGCAGAATTATGGAAAATAAATGTTGTGTTCCACGCTACTACGTTTCTTGCATTTGTTTGATGACGGTCAATATTCTGCTCTGTTTGTTGATGCAGTGTTTTCCGAAAATGGCTCTCATTTAAAATCCTGGTCCGAGTCAATTGAAGACGTAAAAGTCACTTATCCCCCTGCAGTGATGCTTCCAATTGAGGTGGAACGTGTTAATAGGAAGCACATTAACAGGAATCAGACACTTCTCTCCGTTTCGTCTCGCTGTATTACATCGTACAGGCATTTACAAATAAAAATGCTTCTAATATTGGAAGGTTTATGACAGGATGCAAGATTCACATATTAGCAAATGTAATATCTAGAGGCATTTTTTCACAGTCTGGGACAAAGCATCTGAAAACTCAGTGTCGCCTTAGTGACAGACTGATGGAGTCTGGGACGATGCGACCAAATTGTGTTGAGCTTGTTGCATGTCATTCAACAAAGAATCGAATCACTGCCCTCCAGTCAAAATGATAGATCGCTATGCAGTCGTCCAACAGTTTTCAAAAAGCCTGCTGTCAGAGCTGGGGTTTTTTGAGTTGGGTGAGAAGGATTGATTAAAGAATTGTGTTTAATAAAAAAATTAAAATAAACTATTTAAAATCTTTCTTCTCACAGCGTATAAATGAGTTGACCTATAGCCGGATGGAGATTCTCATGACCACATGCTGAATGTTAAACACATCGCACCTTCTCCGAGAACATCTCAAGGGTAAACGTGAATGAACTTGCGGCATCGTTCTAGCCCGGCACTGAACTCCCACACGGCACTGGGACACGGGCTGACAAACGGGCTGGGGAGATAATTTAGGGCATCAAAAGGACAGGTATGTTAAAGCCAAGTGACACAGACACAGCAAGAAAGTCATTGATGCCCCGCGGCAGCCCAAGGCTTACAAGTTTTCAGTGTACCTGGTATCAATCAGGGGGGTCTATTTATAGAGGGCCCAGGCCGCCACTCGAACACAAACAGTTGACTGAAGTAGGTTAGCGGCGTAGTATGGTACCACCAACAGACAAGAGGAGAAAAGAGGACGTCTGAGGAAAACAAGGTAGCCAGGTTAAGGGTACGGAGTAAGTTTATGCAAAAGGAGGTTTATGATTAATGACTTTCACAACTTCCTCAACAACTATTTTCCAGACTGTGAGCTTTTACAACTTGGTGGCATAAATCCTCCTTTGCCAAAAAAAAACAAAACAGAATCACCTGTTTGGACAACTTTTCTGTTTTTTTGTTGTTTTTTTTCCCTCCCAGCGATTTCACCCAATTAAACTGCATTGTAAATCGTTCAAATATTGAAAATGTCGCAAAATGTGGTTCTGTTTTGGATTTGCAAACATTAAAAATGTTTACACTCATGCCAACCAATCAACCATAATAGAAGAAAAAAACAAAAAAAAAACATGAAAATACACATTCAACCAGCAACTTGCCATTTTCTCTTGAAAGTAAAGACTATAGAAGTGACAGATGAAATAAGGAAGTTCAATATACTTTATAGAGGCCAGTGAGTGCCTTAAGTGTCAAAGAGAAAAAAATTACCTCTCAGGCCTCTTGAATTACAATATATTGACAGTTTATACACACACACACAAATATACTGTATATATGTATATTCAAGTTTGACCAGTGACCCACAGGATATACTGCCCAGAGAAACTTTAAAGCAGGGGTGCTCACACTTTTTCCACATGTGAGCTACTTTCAAAATGACCAAGTCAAAAAGATCTACCTACTACAAAATTGCCTAATATATATTTTTAAATATATTGACAATTATTTATATGTACATATATGTCAGTGTACCTTGTATTATTTATATGTACACATATGTTAGTCACCTTTGTATAACTGCATGAACCCATATTGCTCGATGCAACCATGTATTTTTTTTTGTCGTTACCTTATTCTGATGACTTACACTGAATGGAATCAGCCAGGGATGAATCATATAATATTTATATAATAATAACATATATAATATGATGCATCATTCAAACAGTATCTGCTCACACCAACCTCAACCACACTTCAACATGATCCTCAGTCCTGGTGGACCGGTACTGGGACTGACCTATTTCCCACCATAAGGTTCACTTAAAAGCCTGTCATTTTCTCAATAATCAACGTCGCACCTTTTAAAGTGCGCCTTGTGTTTGCACGGAGTTCTAAAATCTGTAAAAATGGTGTTGTGCAATTTTAGTAAACGCTCCGCTTCATTGATTGTTGGACATGACACCGACAGAGAATCGACAGCAACTAGTCGGTTTTTATGTGGCATCTACCCGACGCTGCGTACAGGCGGACCCAACAGCTAGTACTGGTCAATTCACTGCCTTGCTA
This sequence comes from Gymnapogon annona, assembly GCA_029814585.1. Taxonomy (NCBI): domain Eukaryota; kingdom Metazoa; phylum Chordata; class Actinopteri; order Kurtiformes; family Apogonidae; genus Gymnapogon; species Gymnapogon annona. The sequence goes on along the minus strand of JAPTHA010000011.1, from coordinate 8,138,434 downwards.
TTACGCGCGGTTATTCGCATGCTCATTGATTGGCTGGACTGACTGTCAATCAAGTGACAAATTTCCATTCACTTCACTATGATAGGTTGATGGCGAAATTGTAAATGCCATGCGATCTACCCACAATACCTTCGTGATCGACTGGTAGATCGCATTCGACATATTGAGCACCCCTGCTTTAAAGATAGTCCAGCTGGAATTAATCAACACTGTCAATGAGAAAGAACAGAGAACAAAGAACTGATTAACTTGCACCAATAGGACAGAGAATGATTGCTATAGATCATTGGTACAGAATTTGGCTCCTGTAGGATATGAATGGTCATATTCATTATCTCAGCTGGAAAAAATATTTATCATCACCATCACCTGGAACAAATAATATATGGATCAAAAAGTATTTATGAAGGGCTTTTTTTTTTCCTTTCACAGCACTGAAGAGACTTGTTGCAATACATTTCTTTTTAAAACCTGATCTTTTACTTTTAATGCAGTGCTTTCATTATAGCTGCACGATTCAGTTTACTTTGATTATTGGGTTTTGTTGCCATTTTGTATCAAGAACACTTGACATTGATCTTTCGCTCTATATAGGGATTCTTTCCAGTGGTCTATATCCACTACTGATTTTAACCCTTATTCAGTTTCTTATCTTTATTTTCTTCTTTAGTCTGTGATTCTGAGACAATCTTGTTAATCAGTGTGTGTTACCTGACGAAATGTTGGATGCTAATGTGTCTCTGTGTTTGTGATGTTACTGTATGTCGGTGACAGACTGTGAAAACAAATTTCCCCCTGGTGGGAGAATAAAGATCTATCCATCTTCTTATCGACAATTTTTTGAGGGTTTAACAGTCTCCAAGATAGAGGTAACCATGTATGGAGCCTATGAAATAAACATCAAAAACGGCATTTAAAATTCTTGAATGAGGAACCACTTTCTAAATTATGTGGAAAATGAATCCAACTGGCTGTTATTTCTGTTCTGAATTCATTGATCGATGGGTTTCACTCCAGCGTACAGGCTCAACATGTGGCTTTGCATCAGAAAGAAACACAACCAAGTGGAAAAACACCTGCATGTGCTGACATATGCATATTTAATGACGAGTATATGGTATGGCCTGTCTTGGTTACACAGGTGACCACCAGAGCACAGTCGTATGTCCAACAACACGATGGCTCAATTAGCTGTATTCAGTCGACAGGAAGGAGTGTATGTGTGTGTTATTATCTTTCAACAGGCTACTTTAGAGCGTTTCACCAACATGGTTGTCTGGGCTCGCCTATTCTTCCTCTAATCCTGGGGCTGTTAGCTGCTAATCCCCGTTTATCAACTGTAGGTGTGGGGTCACAGCCACGTCTGAGAGACAGAACGCCAGGCTTACCGTTGCGTGACATAATGGAAAGTGCTTCTCCAATCAGCGAGTGCATGGGCTGGATGTTATCTGAGCCATTTATAGAATTGTAAGGGATGGCGCAAACCGCGTTTCAGAAAGACAGACAGCAGATCACTTTCTCTGTGCATAATAATGAACCAGTTTTAAAAAATGCAGGGGTTTCACCGTCGTTAGCATTCTGGCTAACACTCAACCCAATTTAATGTCAAATCAAACATGGAGACGAGAGCATCAAAATTAACTGAAGGACTGTTTCCAGATCTAATTAAGGTATTAAGTCTCAGCAGACCTCTTCTTGTCAAGTTTAATGTTCCGAGATATGGTAAGCACTCAGATGATCGTATGCAACCTGTACATTAGACCATCTTTTGCATGCTCATGGAAACATGGAATGGTACACCTCATTTCACAGAAGACGGGAGATGGCCTTCAGCCCAGAAGCTCCTTTCACACGTGGTCTCAAGGCTTCATTGTTATACATTGTTAATCACCAACATTGTGTCTAGACGAGCAAGTCACATGAGTGTGTCAGGATTCATTTTCTTCAATCTGTGGAAGTTGGGGTAAATTTCAGGGGGGTGCCGATGCCATCGTAAAAATGGAATTCAAACCTGCCCTCCAATGTATTATGTTTTTGGGGTTTTTTTTGTCAAAACTGCATGTTCTTGCAGGAGGACCTACTATTCACAGTAGGCAATTCAGAAACTTGGGGAGGGTACTGAATTTATTTTGAGCAGACTTCAGATTAAGATAATCCCAAAAGAAGAAAAATAAAGGAAAAAATATGAGCTCGTCCAGTACCAGAATTTTGAAAACTTAGTTGTTCTATGTCAAAAAACTGCAATGCATCACTATGTGGGTCAATACTGGAAAAACTGAAGATCTACATTACCCAACTTCTGCATTTCATCATATAAATAAATGAAAGTCACAGGCCAGGTTTGTCATAATTGTGGCAGAAACAAGTAAATGCAAGCTGTCCAATATAGTCTGGGAGAACGTTACAATACATTTTACCCACCGTAACAGTAGTGACCTTTTATGGTGAAATTATATAGGAAGTGTTGCATTTGTCAAAAGGACTATTGCAACTATGAGTGTCAAAAAATGTTGTACTAATTATGACCAATTCAACTGATTAAACAGAGGAAATTTAAAATTGCTGACTTTCTCTAACACCAGCCTCCTGGAGTCTTCCACAGCTGAAGTTAATAAAAGGTAGAGGGAAACTATTTGAAGAAATAGCGTACGTTAAAGTACATATAAATCCCATAGTAAAATAGACTGATCATTTATTACAAACAGAGTGCAAGTACAATAAGTGTTGATGGTTACCCTTCTCAAATGGTTGATTAAAGGAGAAGAAAAAGCTTCAAATGCAAAAAGCACTGAATATGAAATCCATGAATATGCACCGAGGCACAAGTGCAACATTCCTGTCACTGCGCTTTGCCATCGTCAGCTCTTTGACTGCGCCTTGTAAACAGCTTGTAGTATTTTTCCTCAGGCTGTCATAAGTACCAGAGCTAAGAAAAAGATTAATGACGGGGAAAGGTATCGCTGTTGGATCCGTTCCCCTTCACTCTCCAGCAGCTGTTTTCGCAATGTATGAATCAAATGAATGACAACAGTAGGACACGTCTGCCTCTCAGCATCTCACAGGCGCTCGCTCTTCTTCCACCTTCCTCCAAACAGAGAGGCTGCACGCTGCTTTAGCTTGGCCTCTAATCTATCAATGCCTCTTCCCCATTTCCACCTTGATTCTACACAGCGCTGCCCTCTTGACCAAATGGAAAAGCAGACTCGAACTCAAAGTGCATTGCTTGTCGGACCTGAAGCTGGATGGTGATTTGACTTTCGGAAACGCCACTAAACCTGCTGCTCAAGGACGTGCACCCCAGGACTCTCATAATGATATTTAACATTTCCTCCAAAGTAAAGCACCATGGTGACTGACATTATTTCACAAGGTTTTTTACGGTTCTTCTTTAGCGATGCATCACAGCATGACGTGGAGCTACTGGATGAGGCGTCACACTGCGCACAAACGCAGGGCAATTAAATTCCAATCAGCAAGGAGCAGCGATGGGATTTAGACCTGAAGATCGAATAAAATTGAGAGCTGACTGACTTTACATGTTATTGGGATACGTAGTAAATCCCCCCTGCCCCCATCACCTCAAGCAAATCCTCTATTTGACAAAACGACAAAAACAGAACTGAACTTTACCAGTTTCCATGAGAATTTATCAAAGTTAAAAGCAGACCGAACAAAATTTCCTATTCATTTATGTGCCACCTGAAGGACGCGACCTCACGCCATAGTCTCAAGGTAGTGGGTTTCTGCAGCTTAGAGGTACATGAAAGTAAAGCAACTGAGGGCACTGGAGCGTACAAGCAGATAGAGATGAGGAAAAAAAAAGAAAAAAAAAATGGGGAAACAGCGTGTCCAGATTGCTTGTCTGGCTATCAGTAAGATTAAATTAAATGGCCCTGCACAGTATGCTCCCGCTGAGAAACTGTATGTGCAAAAGCAGTGGCTGCCTCTTAAACAACAGAGCATAAGTACTGATAAAACATCCGGAAAAAGGAGGCTGCTTCTGAACTAATCAGACGGCTATTGTGTCTTTGCTTCTTCTGAAAGTCCAAGTGGCCCTTTTGTGTAATCAAAACTCACGAAGCTTAGAGGAACAAATGCTCTCCACATCTGCCAATCCCACTCGAGAGGTATTTGCATCTGATGAGTAGCGATCCACCGTCTTGAATGTCCAATCATTAAAGCTAAAGCCATCGGGTGAGCCGCCACATTCAGATTTAACCCATAATTGTATTTTAATATTATGTGGTTCCATTGTCAGCAAAAGAGACGCCTGTTTTGCTTGAGCAAGTGCATCTGGGGCCACTCAATTACTACTGCAGTGCAGATATTCAGAGGATTTACGGCAACGGGAGACCAGTTCAATAATATCACAACCCAAGCAGTTGAAAAAAAAAAAAAGAAAAAATAGGGGTCGGAGTTACTGAAGGATAAAAAATATATATAAGATAACGCCAGCGGAGTTGATTCAGCACCTCCCTGCAGTAACCACAGCAGATCACAAATGCACCATTTCAAATGGTGTTGTATTTCATCTTTCATTGCATAGGTTTTGTCCAAGAGTCAGGTACAAATGTTCGCAGTAAAGTGAATAACCTCAGAATGCCATGAGTCAGTGTTGGTCATTTAACACTGACTAACAGTATACACATTTATTTTCTGTTGTAAAAGCACCGCCTGTGTACGGAGAATGCAGCAAATGGAATATATGGGCTCTATTACCAATGATTAGACTAGTGTCTGCTGCCCTCTCCTGACAGGAAAGACAAGTTGCAGTGAGATGTACACACATACAGACACAGACACATACTCAGGGATACAACAACAAACGTGTTACGTTGGATGAACAACAGAATGAACAAAGTGTAACGCCATATAAAGTGTGATTATGATATTTAACACGTAAAACCTGGTTCTATATACAATATGATACGATATACAGTAGACTGGTGTTTTCCACCACGAGCACATCTCCTGACCTATTTGAGTGTGATATAAAGACGGCGGGGGTTTGTAAAATTGTCTCTCTGAGGGGTCGTCTTTCCCACTGACAGACAACAGAACTGGTATATTTTTGGAAACCCCTGCTTTATTAAACAGCGACTGCTACTACATCCAGAGGGTGCCGTTGCCACCTGGCAGGTTTATGGCGCGATCACCCATACGCCAAGACGTTATTCTCAGTAACGCCGGTGGTTAAAGGCACCGCTGAGAGCTGGAATCTCTTATATCAAACACAATTCCACTGAGGAAACAACCCTTCATACTATTAAAATGCTACTATCGTGTGTGAATTATTCATACTGATCTTACCAATTAAAAAATATTTTTTTAAAAGTGCAGCACAGAAGTTTGCCAACAGGAAGTGCAGTTACATAACTTAACAGATGCATAAATGCTCTGCTGTAATGCTTTATCAACATTTAGTGTCCTTTCTTTATTGCACCGCACCACTGTGCTCGTTCCAGCGCCCCAGAGTGAGAACAGAAGGAGGTTTGACAATGCAGCTTGCTCCGGGAGGAGGGCAGCCGGCGCTCATTGAAAAAGAAGCAGTGAACGGAATGAAAAATACAAACAATCGCTCCATCTAATTCAGATGTGGCTGACAGAAACACCTGGGCCCCGGTCCGGCTCCAGCTGTGCCCGCCTGCTCACATGTTATTACAGGGACAGATTCAGTGATAACTGTGTAGTCGGAGGCACCAACCAGTGCTTTCATACATGCGTAAACAAGTGGAAGCCATCCCAAAACCCAAACACAGACAGAAACCACACTGATGGGAAATGGACTACACTTTTCTACACATTCATAGTGCCCAAAGTGCTTTACATTGGCCTCACATTCACACCTCATTGACACACCAGTGATTG
>JAPTHA010000011.1:8062017-8105421 GCA_029814585.1 Gymnapogon annona | reverse complement strand
GTGTGTGTGTGTGTGTGTGTCTCCTTCCCTGTCTCTGTGTGTGTGTCTCTTTCTCTGTCACTTTCTGTGTGTGTGTCCTTCCCTGTCTGTCTGTGCGTGTGTGTCTTTCTCTGTCTCTTTCTGTGTGTGTGTGTGTGTGTGTGTGTCTCCTTCCCTGTCTCTGTGTGTGTGTCTCTTTCTCTGTCACTTTCTGTGTGTGTGTCTCCTTCCCTGTCTGTCTGTGCGTGTGTCTTTCTCTGTCTCTTTCTCTGTATGTGTGTGTGTGTGTCTCCTTCCCTGTCTGTCTGTCTGTCTGTGTGTGTGTGTGTGTCGCTCTCTCTCTCTTCCTTTGGATTAGTTTTTCTTTTAAATAAATTTTGATATGCAGAGCTTTAAGGCTGAGGAAATCTGTGTGTTTGTGTCTCCTTCCATGTCTCCGTGTGTGTCTCTCTGTCTCTGTCTTTTTCTGTGTGTGTGTGTGTGTGTGTCTTTCTCCCTCTTCCTTTGGATTAGTTTTTCTTTTAAATAAATGTTGATATGCAGAGTTTTAAAGCTGAGGAAGTCTGTCTCTGTGTGTGTGTGTCTGTCTTTTTCGTTGTGATAGAATGTAAATAAGTAGTTTTTTGAAAAATAAAAAAAAATCTGTCTCTTTCTCTGTGTGTGTGTGTGTGTGTGTGTGTGTGTGTCTCTGTCTCCCTCTCTTTCTCTCTCCCTCTGGGTTAATTTTTTCTCTTCAGTAGATGTTGATGTGCAGAGCTTTAAGGCTGAGGAAGTGTACTCTGATTAGTCAACAGAAAATCAGATGATGTTTATTAATCTGCAGACACGGGTCATGCATCCACATTCCATCTCATCGGGTCTAAATGTGTTTCATTCAATCATTTTTAAAAAAATATCTGTGGTTCACTGACCCGAGGCTGTTGCTCAGAGTTTATCCAAGAGGTAAGTCTTTAGCAAAAATAAAATAATTTTTTTCCCAACACAAAATAAGTCATTATTGACACTCGCTTTAGTCATATTACTATTTAGTTTCTTTTTATTATTACATTTATAATTGAGTCATATATTTATCCTATCTTTATCTACTCCGTCTTGACCTGTAAAAAAAACAAAAAAAAAAAAAACAACCTTTAACTTCCTCTATATTTCACCACCAGGCATCTACTCTTTTCATTTTCATCACCGCAAGGCCATTTTCAGTGCATTTATTAAATTATCCACATAAAATATAGAAAACTGCTGACATTTTTATCATTTTAATTAGGGAGTTATTTCTGAAAAAACATAAAACGAACTGAATGTGGTGGAGAAAACTGATTAATAAGCAAATGCAAATCGAGCTTGTGCTATGAAAGTTATGTTTTTTGGACAAAGCCATAAGGAGCCACCGGGAAAAGGATCAAGAGCCCCTTCTCAGTGCAGGAGTCTTGGTTTGGGCAGATCCTTTCCCTCGGTCCTAATTAGGAAACTCTTAACGCTATGTCTGTATATTTCAGACATTTGTGTTTATGCTTACGCTCCACTCTTTTCCCCAATGTCCCCCTTGAAGGTGAACTTAACTACAAAACAGAGCTCCTCTTTGTGAATATCAATGGGGTGCTTTAAATTTTTTATTCCAGGTGGATAAATCTTGCATGCACTACTATGCACATGTACTACAGTTGTATTTTTGTGCACGTGCATAAAGTTATGGTGCAGTTTGTTTGTCTTGCCGTGGGCTATATTCAAATATAGTGTGATTCGGGGCCCACCGGGGGCCTTAACTGAGGCTTCATCATAAATGTCATTGCATTTTCCAACTTGCACAAACAGTTTTCAACAAATTCCAACATTTATCAGTTCCTGGACAGAAAAGTACATCTCTAAAAAAGGCTGGTTGAAATCCAAGATGAGCTTTTGGACACAGATTGTGGCAGTACAGTGAGACGAGCCACTACATCTGACAAAAAAAGCCCACAATGAACAGAGAAGCCCAAAATAAACCAGAGTGCTTCTTAGCAAGGCAAGACAACTGTCAGCTATTTTGAAGATTAGACACTTTTTTGTCCTTTTTTTTTTTTTTTAACTAACGGAGCACATCCGTCTTACAGCCTCACAGAGTTTTATTTTTTTTTTTGCAAATGACTAACTCTCACCGAAGCTACAAAAAGGACAGTGTGTTTTGTAGCCAAACAGACACAACTTAAGGCATCATCAAAAGCAGGAGGGCATTTCCTTTGTTGACGTTCACAGAGGAGTGTCACCTTGAAATGAATGGGATCTATTTTTGGCATTTACTGGAAATCATAGGTATTTTAAGACCTATATTTTTGGAGCAAACAGCACATGTAGTATATTAGACATTGCTTTAGCAGAGCCACATCATCTACTTTTTAAATAAATGATGAACCTGAAATTAAACCCAGGCTGAACTTTCAGGTTGCATGATGTATGTGTATGTTGATCATTACATATTCACTAAATTTCCAGCAAATATTTTTTTTATTATTATTTAAGACTCTTAACAGCACCTTTTTGGGGATTTCAGTAAAATACAAGTTTTTGCCTCAGAAAGACCTTCCATTATTATCAAACTGTCATCTAGATCGGTGATTCTCAACTGTTGGGCTGCGGACCAAAAGTGGGTCACAAAAAGGCGGCTGTGGGTCAGTCGGTAGTCACAGTTGGTGGAATCCTGGCTTCAACTGTTCACATGTCAAAGTGTCCTTGAGCAAGACACTGAACCCTAAACTTCTCCAGTGGTGCCTGGCATGGTGTAGCAGCCGCCTACTGGTGTGTGAATGGGTAGATGTGAGTCTGTGTAAAGTGCTTTGAGTACCATAACATGTGTAGAAAAGCACTATATAAGTGGTATTTACATTCCTGTTTTGAGTGGGTCACGTGCCTTTGGGTAAAAAAATAATGAAAATACATCAAGCCTACGTTTTATTTTTTTGTACCATGTGGTACATAATCTCCACCAGTAGGAGTCGGTAATGGACTATAATGCTAATTATAGCATTATAATTAACACCAAACATTTCACAGCATGAAAAGAACTCAGGTATGATGACAGCTGCATCAGGTATAATTTTACACACACAAAGAAGAAAATGGAAGTGTTTAATTTCTAAACAAGTGCATGAATGCACTTTTAACTGAGTGCATATTTTTAGGTTAGATTAAAATTGACCCATTTTCCAGCTGGATAGCTCAGTTGGTAAGGCACTGGGCTGGTGCATAGGGGACCGGGGTTCGATTCTGAGCATCCAGTGGGTTGTGTCAGGAAGGGTATCCGACATAAAAGCCCCTGCCAAATCAAATATGCGAATTGGATTCACTGATATGACCCCAGAAGGGAAAAAGCCGAAAGAAATCATCATTAATATTGACCCGCTTTAGTGTCAAAAAGAATATTTCCACATTTCTCATCCCCACCTGCTGGTTTATCATTGAACTTGCCTTCTGTATTGACATACTGTGATCCCATCTTCAAGAAGTTTTAATAGTTATCAATTTGGGTGGTGGCTTATCATTGAGTTGTCATAGTGATGTGATTTAATAGTGAATTTTCAGGTAACTTTTATTTTAGTGGATTCAAGGGCAAAGGGGGACCCTGGACAAGTCGCCAGTTCACGCAGGGTCATCATTCACACAGGGACATTGGAGGCATGGTGGGTGAAGTGTCTTGCCCAAGGACACAACAGCACATGATCAGGAGAGAGCGGGAATCGAATTGCCGCCGCCCCTCTATTTTAGTGGATTAAAGTATGCTAAGTACAGTATGCTAAACGTTTTTTGACTGTTACAACAGATGGGAGATTTGTTGTCAAGATGCAAGTGCGTGTATATCCAAAAAAAAAAAAGAAAAAGAAAAAAAACACTGGGAAGAATTTAAATGTATCAAAAAGTTGCCGAGCAATTCTTCACATTTTCTCCCAGTTTACAAACTCCCACCCACGCATGCTTAAAGCCTCATCTCAAACCCCGGGAAAATGACAGCGGAGACAAGACAAATACATTCCGATAAACTTTCAATTTTGGGAGACGTTTGTGTGAAGGCCACTGTCTCAAACTGTCACTGTGAGCAATGACGGATGTGGTTTTTGAGAGGGGCTATAAATAACGCCGCACCTGGACAGAAAGATGAAGCCAAAATCTGCTCAGACAGACTGGCACAGGTAGATGGATGGCGATGCGAGGGCATTAATGAGAGCACAGGTCCACCAACACATGGGGATGAGAGCGCTGCAGATGGCCTGATGTCATCATTACATAGCTTTATGTGTGTGTGTGTGTGTGTGTTAGTGTGGAAAATGGCGCCGGAGAGTGAATGACCCTCATTTTTTTTGGCATAGAACAGAAGTTGAAGTTTTACAAACAGGAAGTGGTATCAACTTTGAGCCTTCTCTATACATTGTGGACATTATTCTACACATGCAATTTTAATTTTATTAAAATCTAAAGACTGAACGTCAACACACATTCAAGGATTAATCAGAGTCTCAAACCTCTGGCTGAGATTTTCTCTCCTCACTACACCCCCGAAGCCCAAATAAATAAGCATCTATTTCTGTCCTCGTCTCGGATGGCTCCAAAACTTTAATCACGATGCATTTTTTTTTTTTTTGCTTCGCACTAGGTCATTGCACTCTGTTTAATGAGCAGAGGGTGCTGATATTACAACCCCATCACACATCCATTCATCTACAAACACAGTTTGAACTGAATACGAGCAACTTCATCAAACGCAAAGAAAAAAAGGGGTGGCACATCCCAATCTTCCAATTGACACAATCAATCAAGAGTCGGCTTAATGACACAATGGTAGAGCGGGTAATGGGGGGGCGAGGAAGCGGAAGCCGGTGTCACAGCCGTCGCGGGGGACTTGACAGGGTGAAGTGTGGAGCTGGAGTTGCCAACCAATGACAGGCAGACTCCGGATTTGTATTATTTAAGACGCCACGACTGCCGCTGAAAAGTTCTTTTGACACATTAATCAATCTGAATGAGGGAAGACATGAAGGTAAAAGCATTCATCTTATGCAAAGCCAGAGGCAAAGTATCACAATGGCCACGTCAGAGCCCATTAAGGCGTACTGTTAAGGTGATAGACCCACTATCTGTCTGTGTCTGGGCAAAGTTATAGAAGCGTCCAACACACAGGCTGAAGGAACACGGCTCCATTAAAATCACAGCAACCCCCCAAAAATAAATCACACACCCCCCCGAACTTTGACGCAGATGATACTGTAGCTGTAGCCATTAAAATGTAAACCGACGCCATAGTTCAACACGTATCACCCAAAATCCATCACTTCCTTTTGTCTCGTGAAAACCAAATGTGACAGGCTGCCAGCCCAGAATAATCTGCATTTGTCATCTGTGTGAGGTGACTTGATAATACGGCTACATTTACTTAAATCACATATAGAATGTTGATAGGAATGTGGAGCTTTGCGCACCATGTTGGTTCTGCTGTGTTTATCTGAGCAGGGCTTGTAAGGACTAAAGAGGTCAGAGGTCAACATGTGTCTCTCTGTGACTCATGTGGTTCCCTTATTAATGTTATATTTTGTATGCGTGTCATTTACATTGCACCCGTTTTGTGTTTTTTTTGTGCTTTTCATGTTTAGCTTTTGTTTTGTTTTTTGTCTGTTGTCTCTGATCCGCTCAGCCATCTCGTAGTGTATGAATGTAAACTGTAATATTGTCTAATGAAAAATCTAAATGTTAAAAAAAAAGGGAGGGGGGGGTTAGTTTGATCTTGATTTATTTTTAGCATTATCATCATAAAAGCTAAGCGGTAAATATTGCACTATGGGAAATTGCAGACCATCTCATGATGTACGTATGAGGAAATGATGAGGATTTCTTTCGGCAGGAGTTTTAACATCTGATGCCCTTCCTGACACAATCCACTGGATGCTCATCCCGGGAATCGAACCCAGGTCCCCTATGCACCAGCTCGTTGTCTTACCAACTGAGCTGTCCAGCCAGGTGAAGGAATGTATGAGGACAATTCTGTGCAAATATGACTGTAAATGTAAAGTTTTAATTAGTCTAATTTTACATCAAAGTAATGGGAAGGACAGTTGATTGGGCTTCACTTGTGTTTTTGGGAATGTGCAATATTATGTAACGACATGTTTACCTAACAGATAAAACGTTTGCAAAAACCACCACCTTAGCCGGAACGTCTCTGGAATACTGTTGTGCGTTTGTATTATTTGTACATATTCAAGTCCAGATACATTTACCAAGCTGCATCGTCTCCTCCCACTGTTTCTGATGGTCTGGATACATGGGTTTCTCCTGGACAGCTGAGGCGGCCTCATTACAGTCAGCATCAGATGGCTTCACTTTAGAGAAAGGATCTATCTTCATTCCAGTGACGAGTCTCCATAGCAGAGCAGATGCTTCCTCCAGGCACCACGAGCAGCCATTGGAAAATGTAAACAACACATCACTTGTCTGATGTCGATGGTCCCGGTAACAAACTGCGCTCAGAATGATGTGCACCGGGAGGGCAAACGGTGCAGGAGAAGTATCAAAGACATCCCAGAAAAGTGAAAATCCACCGTGACCTCTTGGTGTCATTGATGCTTTCGGTGCCACTCTCTTGATGTTTGACCCGAAAACATTTGGGTAAAACAAAAAAAAAATAAAGATCTAAGTGACTTAATTTATTTTATCTTAATTTACTATCGATTTTCGCCCAAGGTCTCCCTGTCATCTTATAAGGCAAAGATTTTTATCAGTTTATTTGCCTTAATGAGCTTTTTCTCTCTCTCTCTCTCTCTCTCTCTTCTCCGCACAGATAGCAGAAACAATTGTCATTCCCACGTTGTTGACAACCTCAGATGAACTTTGTAACAGATGGGAGCGCTAAAGAACCTTGGTGATTATTTGATGATCTCTCTCTCTCTCTCTCTGTCGTGCCTGGAGGGAATCAGTGAGACTGCCACTAATCAAGCCGTAACCGCTCTCTACATAATTCAAAAGTCTTATTACAATTTGTCATACCCAAGATGTCTTGGCAATATATCTATGCCTGAGTGAAATATGCATTTTATTAATATGCCATTAATGAGAAATTGGAGTTAGTGGAGCTGCGCTTCCTTTGGACGAGTTGGAATAATCACAGGGCGACGATCACTGATCACTTTCTTAAATCTTCAAAGTGTTCAGTGTGACCATCAAAAACTTCAGCGTGGTTTATTATTGCTAACGGGTGGCATTATATCGCCGTCGTAAATTGTAAAACTGAGAATATCCCACAGCGTGGGCATGTTGTTGACTGCTGAATGCGTGCATGACTCATGCATATGCTACTCCGACTTATCTGTGCAGACTTGAAGTCATCTTTAAGCCTCGACTCCATATGTTAAGTCTCACATCTCCACGCTTCCCGTCACTGAGCCACCCACCATCATCCTGGTCAGTAAAAGGTATTTATGGCTTCTTCCTGGGACGGATCACGTGTGTATTTGGTGGCGGTGAGTATAAAATGCACTGACAGGGAATCTGCAAAAAAATTGTGTTGGGAGAAAAGCTTTGATGCACCAGGAAGCATGACGTGGTGTAAAAATAACTAAAACCACACAAGAGATGACACCACAGCAGACATATGCACCTTTGTCTGCATTTGTTGGTAACATTTTGGGGGAAAAAGCCCTCTCTGGGCTGTGGACCAGGGTCAGTGTGGACACGACCACAAGATCTTCTCACACACGGACAGTCCGACCCGTCTGCTCTCCACCAACTGACAGTGGTGTTTCAGAAAAGTGAAGCTCCTCATTGTATCACTTAGGGCAGAGGTGTCAAACATGCAGCCCGGGGGCCAAATAGGCCCAATGGTTTCAATGTGGCCCCTGGGATGAGTTTGTGAAATGCAAGAATTGCACCAAAGATATTTGCAAAAATTACAGTTTGTGTTCCACATACTGACTGGGGCAAATATCATCACTACTACAATACTTGCAAAATTTCCTCTGGATATGTAAATATTTTCATGTAATTTTCCTGTAGTTACACTAAATCAAAAAGTATTTAAAAAAAACTAAAATAACCAGAACAAAGATAATGTAGTGGTTTTTGACTGGGTACATATATGATTTTATAATGTGGCCTTCATACTGAGCCGAGCACACACACACACACACAGACACACATCCTCACTGGACATGAAATCCCGTCACTTCCTTACACATTTATTCCTCCCTCTCAGTTAAAAAGAAGGTCCTGAGGGGAAAGAAGGGGCTTTTTGCTTCGGACACGTTCTGGCTTCACTCTGGGCTTCGCTTGCTGCTTCTGCTTGTGCAACACTTTTGGAGCTGAATAATATGAAGGAATAAACGGTTTTATAAATATATCTCCATTGCTTAGTTTTAATAGGAGTGCGGGGGATGACGACAACAATACAACCTGGAATGTCTGAAGAGAAGTGTAATTTTAACAATATTCTACCCATTACTAAATGTTTTGTGTATTTGTAAATCCACTGTGATCTGTAAGTTGTAAACATTTTAAACCCAGGTAAAATACTGTTAAAATGACACTTATTTTTGTTAAGAATTTTGAGGTTGTTCATTTTATTCACGTTATTTTAAAAAGGCAGTTTGTAGACGTAAAGAACATCATCATACAGGTAGAGTTTGGAGTCGACATTTTTGATATACAATTCTGTAATCATTGTACAGGCCCCGCACACTTCAGACCAAAACTGACTGAATTTGGCCCCTGAACTAAAATGAGATTGACATCCCTGACTTAGGGCCGCACAACACGATAATTACCCAATGAGAGGCCATTCCAGTCTACTGTATAACATCGTTGTCATAATTAGTGTATGGACTCTCAAAAAGGTAAATCATGTTGTAAAATGTCCCTGACAGTGAAATGTCAAGGAATCTCTTCTTGGCGTTCTTGAAATGCTGTATTTATTCTAAAATATGAAGCACATCCTGGTTCACAGACTCCCGTTTGACAGTCTGTCCATATTAATTACGGAGTCGGTCCCGGGTGAGACAGTGTGTAGATGTGGTCTCTAGCGGTTGACACAGGTCAGATCTATGGCATATCCATCCAGAACAACCTACTAATCCATCTCCGACAACACACTCCGTTGTCTGTTAATATTCTCACTCCCCGGTAGCAATGTCAAGCTGTGAGTGGGACTACAGTTCAGCTGTCGGCTGTGGAGGAGACAGAGATTGGAAGAAGAATGGATGTGGAAGGAAGTTACACTCATTATCGTTTCTTCTCTCGTGGCAGATTTCCTGCCCCGTGAGTCAGCTGTCAGTCACAGCCTGGGCATCAAAACCACTGGAAAACACAAAATGAACAGGACACTCATCAAATCTGCCAGCAGGCAGGCAGCAAACACCTACAGAGCCTAAAGCCTCAGTCAGTTGCAATTAAAGTGGTGCTCCGCTGCAGAGAAAGGTACTGGAGGCCACCTGAAGGTCAGTGAAAAAGCCAATTACCAGCTTGTCATAGATTGTCAGCGAGAGGAGTCCTGAGGGTCCTATTTTTGTGGCCGCACTACAACCCAAGTGTGAGGAGCGTACACAGACAGTTCCTAAACCGACAATCTCCTGTTTGAATAACCTCCCTCTCGTTGAAGATGCACGCAGAGTTCCATTCAGATGAAACGGAGGTGGTAGGTCAGTGAAAATAGACATCCCATAAGTTTGTGTCACTGTTGCTACTCTGAGAGGGGACTTGGTCCAGAATAAAACATGTACAGAACCACAATGGGGGTAATGCGCAATGATTATCACAAACTACAACCTGTACGTGTGTGTAAAAGAAGAGAAAGTGACCTGACAGTACGAGTTCAGCAAGTATTTGAACCCAACAGGAAAAAGATTTTCAATACATCTGCAAAATCCTAAATTACATTTCCCAGAATGCATTGCAACAGCGACATGTAAATGACAAGAAATGACTATAACTCTTCATATGGACAGTAAATACATCAAACGGTGGTGTTCCAAGTAGGACTAACCAAATGATGGTGATGATTTCTTTCGGCTTTTTCCCTTCCAGGGTCACTACAGCGAATCCAATTCGCATATTTGATTTGGCAGGAGTTTTTACGTCGGTTTCCCTTCCTGACACAACCCACCGTGCACTCATAACGGGAATCGAACCCAGGTCCCCATATACACCAGCCCAGTGCCTTACCAACTGAGCTATCCAGCCGGTGGGACTAACCAAATAATTATAATTTAAAAAAAACAAACACTTTTTAAAGTTGTTTCCCCTCACATTTCGTATCACACACCCACAAGGATACATCACACCAGTCAGTCCTGAAGCTGCAGCAGAATCTGTAACACACATCAGACACAACTCTGCTTGTGAGAATTAAATGACAATTTCTGGACTATTTGCAAAAACAGCGAAGTGCAGTGGCCTCAGACTCAACAATAAGAAAAGCACATGCTGCCAAAATCAATGTGATGCTTTTTGTGAACAGTACAACATCTCTGCTAAGAGATTTGCAGCAGTATTGTTTATCCACTTCATAAAGTTGAATGCCGTCTCAGGGCCTCGAGCAAAACTACAGAACCCAATACAGTCTGTCAGATAAGGAAGTTGTGTTTTATTGGGACAAACTATACAATGGAAAAGCCCGTATTAGCGGGTCAGAGCTCAGAACATGCAATTTCACGTACAGAAATCACAAACGATATAAAAAGGGATTAGAAGTTATAAAAAATAGACAATTTACAAAACAAAATATCTACAAAACTGAGTGGCAGCGACGTGGCTACGTGTCCAGTAATTTTACTTCTCGATTGTATTTTCTTTTTTTTAAAAACAACATTCACAGTTTCAAAAGGAACAGAACGTTCAAAGATGCAGTCTTTTTGGGAAGGAAACAGTCACTACACAGTAGTCTCGTGTTTCCATAAGCCCGTCTTAATGCTGCCTGTGCTCTCTGTGTTAATTAAAGGCACTGCTTGTCCGTTGTCTTTAAGTGTTCCGTTCGGCGTCACCAGGTTCAGTCCGTATGACTTGGGCTGACTTTCCAGTTCTGTGCTGCTGGGCTGCTTTGCGTTACTAGAGTCTTTACTTGAGTTCGATGCTGCAGTGGTCGTCACCCGCTCCGCCTCTACCGTCACCAGTGACCCGTTCGCCAGTGTGCTGCCGCTCCCCTTATCGGTGTAGCGCGAGCGGCGTGGAAGGCTGGTGCTATCACTGCTGTCCTGCTGCATCTGGCTCTGATGCCGCTCTCTGTAGGCCATATATGCTGCTCGTCTGCTGTTGCGCGCTGCCATGTCGTAGTGGTGGTGCCGCCGGTGGGGAGCGCTCTGCACGCTGCCCTCTACACTGGTCGGCACATCGTAAGCGTACTCTCGCAGCACGGTTAACCGGCTGGCCCGATGAGCTCGTACTCTGTTTTTGTGATGCCTGCCTGTGTGCCCGTTGGTGGCAGCTGTCGGATTGTTGATGTTGTTCATGGGGCGGAACTGCACCTCCACAGGTGATACGTGCATTTTGATTTCATTGTCTACTGAGTGTTCGGTCAGGCTGTTGTCCAGAATGGCCGCGCCATTGGACACCACCGGCGCAGAAGCAGACTTGCACTGAGCTGCTTCTGCGTGCAGATTGGTCAGCTTGCTCCCTTGGGCAGAGTTGCGCATGCTCGGAGCAGCACTTTTGTTGGTGTAGGAAGATTCGGCGCTGCTGTGGCCACACTTTGCTGACTCTCCATCTGCTTTGTTAACAGTTCCTGCCACGGTGGACGTCATCGCCACACCTGGCTGTGGCAAAAGGACATCCTCCTGAGCCGAATAGGCTCGTCTCCCTGAGCAACAAGCCTGCGACCAATAACGCCTCATGTCCTGCCTGTTGACACAGTGATGCGCCACCATGAACGCCCCCAGTGCCAGTGCAGCCACTCCAAACAGACAGGTGAAAGCTAAATCGAAGGGGTGGTCCTGTGAAACGGCCATGGCCCCGAACACCCACAGGGCCGCGTACAGTCCTAAGGCGCCCGCTGCCCCCATCAGCTGGGCAGCAAAGGTGTGCTCGTTCTCCAGGGCAGCCATGGGCACAGTGTGTGGGGGGGACTCTATGGAGGAGGACCCCTCATGTGGCTGGAGCTGGAGAGTGAGGGGTTGGTGGTGGCTGCTGGGACCATTTAGCCCAGTGTCAGCGGTGGCCGACTCCAGGTGCTGCTGCTCCTCAGTCAGCTCCTTAAACTCGTAACGCCGTTCTGGGTGACGGCGCAACTGGAGCAGAATGCTGAGGAAATACATGCAGTCCACGAAGGCAATGAACCCTACTGGCCCATAAAAGGCCCCGATGCTGGGCTCCCATGCCATCCAGCAGCTGGAAGTGGAAGAAACAGAGGAGAATAATTACACCAGTCTTATATAGTAAACAAACAAGCAATCGTATGGTCCTGTAAGAGATAAAAAAAAATCTCTTAGGAATAATTCACACCACATTGCATCTTCTGACAGATAAACGGAGCTTGTTAAAACAATACCTCATCTCTGCATCATAATCTGTGATCATCATTATTTACTTAAGAGACTTGAAATAGCGTTTTGATGAAAACTTTGGTACTTCATCGTACAGAAACTGTCCCGTTACATTTAACAACACAGGCTGGAATCATCTTGCCTGCAAAATATTAATTAATCTCCAATGACTTCAAACAGATACGGGTCCAGATTTCTCAATTAGTCAGCCGCCTTGCACAATCTAAACAGCTGCCACTGTAGAGGAGGGGGTGGAGGAGTTTGCTGTGATCTGGCAGCGTTTGCTCGGTGCTTGGTTGCGCACGCCATTAATAGGCGTCTATAATCAGAACTTCGGGAAATCAACTTTTCCAACCCTCATAAGAATATGTTGTGTTTCCTAAAGCAGACCAGTCTATAACAGCCAATTACACCCGAGGACTGAGTGTAAACGATCTTGTGGACTCTCTCATTAAACATGGCTGCCGGAATAAAATGACACAGCGATTCAATGAGGGCACACCGCACCAAAAAATGGTTTAATTGCTCTTCACACAGTGTTTTGCCCCAGCAGGAGCTAGTACTCACTATGGTGCATTTGTCCGGCTGCCATAGTTTTTGATGTTCGCTGCTGCAGTGATGCCACAGACGATGATGGGTATCCCTCCGCCAATTAAGTAGAACCTTCAGAGTAAAATGAGAAATATTCTGCTTTAGTCACAGTGGGTAGGAAATGGGAACAGGAGGACAATCTCTGACATTATTGGACAGTACAATGCTCTACACTGACACCGTGTGGCAGTTACATCACCGAACCAAGACCCAAGATTAGCGACATCACTGGTTCTTTCCATTTATATCCTGTAATATAGTCAAACACATCTTCTCTCTAATTTATTTGTCTCACAGTAAAACTACACCCACCTAATATCTGGATCTTAACAGAAGAGTATGATATACTGCACTTCCTTACATGTATCAGGTGTTACATACAATGAAGTTGAAGCAAGCAAAGTAGAAAAAAAATCTGCCTTTATTAACTTTAGCACCTCTCATGCCCTTGATGGTCTAAGTGCAAAGAGAATAAAGGCGTATTATGCAAGTTTGCAGATGAACTTGTACCTGAGCATTGGCCGTGGTGGAGGCGGTGGCTCGTCCAGCTCTTCATAGCGCTTGGCCTTGCGCGTCACCTGTTTGTAGATGTTGCGTGCGGTCACACCCACCCACAGAGCTGTAGCCAGGGTTGAATAGTGCAGCAAAATGCCCACCTGCGAGTTTGAGGCATTTTACATCATCGTTTAAAGCCAACTGGATGCAGCAAGTCAATAAATCAAGGACAACAGAATGCACCTGTTCTGTTATGACAGTTTTCCCATTGTAAAAGCTGGTCAATTCTGAGTATGTTACCTCCAGCCTTAACCCTATAGCTGTAGCGTCAATTACTGTAGAGATGTGAAAAGTAAAGTAATAGCTTGACCAATAATAGAATAAAACACAGTGACTCACACTGCAATAGTATTTTTGTAGATAATTTAAAAACCTGATTCAAAGGGATTAAATCATCTTCCTTGGTTGTCCCTGTATGTCGCGCTCTCTTCTGCACCTTGTTTATTGTTTGGTGGTGTCAAAGATCTGCTCTGCCCTAATGGAAGGCACTTGCAAAAACAAAACAGAAAAATTCACTGCCCTATGAAAAAGATGGCAGTCCTAAGGTCTACCATTCTTGACAATGGCACACCATCTGTTGTAACTGTACATTCTACAAAAAGAGTTTTATTAAGAACGTGTCAAAACTCTTTCCTATGGTTATGCTGTTTATAATAACTTCACAGTGTCAGTCAGCACATTTCATTCCATGAGTCGGTCAAGCTGTTATTACGTTTTCCATGAGGTTAAGGTCGAATTTTGTTGCCTTTTCAGGAAATTATAATACAATGGGGAGTTACAAGGGATTAAATTAATAAACTAAATGCTCTCAGTCAAAACCTTGTGCATTGAAAGATGAATAAGCCATGTGTCTCGGTACAATACAACATGAGGAGAGGTGGAGAAGTGCCTCAAGCTACACAACAATCTCCTTCATCTTAAAATCCAGTTTCCACAAGTTTTTACATAGTCAGCTTAGCCAATGGCAACTTTTTTTTCCCCCAGTGAAAACATCCAAAAAGTTGTTCTTTTCTAAGTGCTGAGTGAATCGTTGGGGGAAAAGCACGCGCAGCAGGGGTGCAGGATACATGCAGGTGGTCTATACTCACTGCCTGGCAGACGCTTGGATAGCTGGTCTGATTGATGCCACCTACAAAGACCCCGCAGGTGAGGGAGATGTGGAAGCAGAGGTTGACCAACATGTGCCAACACTTGCGGCTCACACGGACAGATCTGAGGTAAAAGATGCATGGCACATGAAAAAAAACCCCAAAACATTATGTAAGGTCTTGAGTTAAGTCCTACATTGCTTTGTTCTAACCAGCACCTGATGCATCCTCTCCATAAATGAATGATAAGTCTAAACCCAGTCTTAGGATTCTAGTCTAAACCCAGCCTTGTGACTGGTTTTAGACTAGAGGAAAAGCCCACTGTTTGTCAATCAGAGCTTTAGGTGCAAAGGTCCTACAGGCCACACAAAAGCAGAGGGAATTCCCTTACCTGTGATGGTAGATGTAGCTGATAATAATGGTGAGCAGGCAGAGGAGCAGTATGATACAAGTGGCGTAGATAACTGGGTGCAGATGGATGCTTGGAGGGAAATAGTCCATCTTGTTCAGGTCCTACAAAACAGATGTCAAGTCACAAGGTTAGGTGGTGTTGGTGCGTCACTATCCATGAACTACTTGGAAAAACTAGAAAGGAAACCAAAGGATACCAGGTGTTGTACACAAATATAGCTTTTGTGATTCGCGCATTACTGAGTTTCAACAGGTTATAATTGCAATTAAATGGAGGTTAACTGCGGTGCTGTTACTGAACTGAAAGCCAATGGAGTCACTGTAACTATCTTTATGCCTAAGTTCTTGCACAAGGTACCATTATATTGAAATGCATTATTTTCGACAAGCTTCTGTCAAAACTGCCTGTTGTTAAAAAGACCTGAAGTCCACAATACTGTATTGTCCATAAAACACCCACCATGAGGAGGCCGTAGTTGCCCAGTGAGTTGCAGGAGATGGTGGTAAAGTTGTCGTGGTGTCCCAGTATGCGACAGCCGTCACTCTGCCATCCGCCCTGCCCTCCCACCAAGCTGAAGTTCCAGCATGCGGACACAGGATCGGAGCCACGTGCGAGCCGCCGCAGGGTGATGTTAACAGGGGTCCGTAGGCCACGTAGGGACAAGCCATCTAATTAAGGACACACACGGAGGCAAAGGCTTTAATTACACTGTGTCATAGTGTACCTGACTGGAGCCACCGTATAGTTCTTCTCTTCTGACACTTTCCGCCACAGATTTCTGACACCCAAGTGTTATTACTCGCCTATCTTGGCCATGATGACAGGAGTGGTCACAGTCCTCCTCTTCCCTCCGTCAGCCAGCTGTGAAGAGTTGCCAGTGGAAGGAAAAAACTTCCCGTTGCGGAAGCCCAGCAGGTAGAGCTTGTAGACGGTGTCTTCAGCTGGACCGGGGGGGGCTGACTGGGAAAGCAGAGACTGAGGAAGCTGCAGAGAAGCCTCAACAACGGTGCTCTGTGCAGACAAAACACATCCAGGGGAGAATTTTAGGACAAATATGTCCATATCTTTCATGATGGTACTTTGCTTATCCGTTTCTAGCCCATATGACAAAAGGTCTGAGTTAAAAGCAGTTTAGAGCTTATGACTAGTAAAAGCATATTTTCAGAATTATCATTAGATTTAACAAAGCGTTCATTTACAATCTAACACATATTTGGAAAGAGATGAATCACACTTTAAACACAACACAGGGGCTGAATCAAACATCCTGACCAAACTAATATCTTCAGAAAAATAGTTAATCTATGAACCTATAAATTAATCTATAAACCTAACACAAAACTACTACCTACCAGTCAGACAAATATTTCCACCACACTATACACTATTAAATATGAACTAACACTGGGGCGTTTTCCACAATGCAGTGCACTGAAAATACTCTGGTCTACAAACTGACCCAAAAGTTACTGGAGGAAACAGGAGAATATTGGATACATTTTTCCAAGGCAGTGCAACATTTTCCATGATAGATTTCCCATGAGGAGAAAAACTGCGCAGCCGTTTCTCCGGATGCCTGGGAACCCCGTCTCCACAGTTTAATGATTTCTTAATGATGTCTTCATGACATACATGCTATACCTGAAACCTCAAAACTGGCAACAAATCTTAATTATCTCCTGACTTCCTGGGCCGGCGCTGGGCTCTGACCTTGTACAGGATGCTGGAGAAGGAGCTGGTGGTGTTGCATTTGAAGGTGAGCTGGCTGGGTGTGCGCTCAGGGCTGGGTCTTTGGAACAACATGCAGGTCATGCCGTTCCAGTCATTAACCCTGACAGCGTGGGCCTCCATGGCTATGTCTGGAGATGTCTGGAGGAAAGGCACAGATGAGTGTGATCAGTAGGAAACAGTTTAACTCAAATATTAGCCATAAAGTGGCATGATGTTGTTTACTAACTAGTGAAAAAGCTTGTGCTGTGGCGAGGCGGTAGACCGCGATCTTCTGGAGGCAGGCGATGATGCGGGAGCAGGCCATGGCCTCGCGCTGCGCCATCCACAGCACCTTCTCATCAGCAAGCATCAGGTAACTCACCATGCTCAACATCACCTCACCCAGCTTAAACATGGGGAACGAAAGTGTTGGAATGAGTGGATAAACACACAGACGCAATCTTGGATTATGCTTACTCAGGGGAAACTGGAACAAATGTGTATTTGCAATCAAATAATTGGAAGAGAAGTGAGTGTTTTCATTGTGGCAGCTTGAAATCTATGATAAACCTTCAGTGTTTCTTGCTTACCACTTTCCTTTGCACTGAAAGTTGTGATAGGGCATAATTTCCCATAAATTAATGTGACAACAGGCAGCCGCTGAACATTAATGTAGTGGTACTTGAGTCCTTGAATACCACAAATACATGACCATGCAGGCAGGTATACCTACAATTAGCATATGGAGACTTCTGCTGTGTCACTCTTATAAGAACATTCTTGGATTAAAAACAAAGAGCAAGCCTTACTTCTTTAAACTTCTCCACAAACTTGCCGAACTTCTCAATCATATCGGCTACGAAGATAATGTCCATCTTGTCTGAGAAATTGGCAGCTTCGGCAGTGTAGACCAAAAGGCGCCGAGCCCTCTCAACCACATTACTCTCGTTCAGAGGCATCTAACAGAGCAACAGGGATGGACACGTGTCTGACTCAGACATGCAGTTGTGAACGTCCTCGCGGAATGTATATCAAATCAAAATCAAAATACACACTTGGTTGATGACATAGAGAAACCTGGTGACATCCTTCTGGAATTGACAGCGGGTATAGTCCTCTTCAGCCCACAGTCCGTCTCGGTCGCAGTAACGCCATGCCCGTTGGTCCTCGCCAGAGCTGCCCGAGTAGGTGGCTGCACTTGAAGACAGTCTGCTACAGGGAAGGTACGCTCTGATTCCTGCCAGGGTGCGCGGCCACCTGGAAGAAAAAAAAAGAAAAAACAAGAAAACAGAGGCACAGTTTATATCATCACTCGTAGCCCCGTTTTCTTATTTATATTTTTGCTCAGTTTAAGGTTTGCAGCAACTGTGTGATGGATTGGTTCCAGTGCAAAGGCCATTGTAATTCCTCTGTTCAGCCACAAGGGGGTAGTGTCTGCACAACAACTGCGCACTATCATCACCTCAAAAGAAAAAAACCCTCATCTTACTTAAAGTAAAAAAAAAAAAATCGTACTCACTTGTCAATGTCAAGTTTTCTTTTTCTATAAGTACATTTTTTCTTGTTGTTTTATTTCACAGTTCTTAAAGAAATGTATGAAAAGATGGTTGCATTAAAATATACCATTTAAAATGCTTCAGTGGTTTCATCAAACCAATCATGAACCTAATGAAGGCTACTATTTTTTCTTGTATCACTGTTCATATACATAATAAATAGACTTTATTTTGGAAAAGGCATTGTTTTCTTCAATAAAATTGTCAGGAATTGCAGCTCTCAGCATTATTGGTATTATTGTGAAATGTAATTATTATTTTGACAAAATCAGATTTATAAATGTTCAAAACATTTTCAGAAATTAACATAAATATCAAACAATTTCTTCAACTACAACTATGTAATATTTTTCATTCAGTTAAAAAAAGTGTTTCTTTTCAATCAATCCCCCGATGGGACTGAGTTCACTTGCTATAAACTGGGTGTTCAGTGAATTAAGGTATAAACTGTGCACAGCCATTCTAATGAGATATGACACATTTGGACACTGGGAGGCTCTATAGTGAATGCAGAAAGACTCATTTTCTGCAACATTGATTCACCAACAAAACTATAATTTGACAAATGACAGTGGCTATAGATGCTTGTGTCTTGACTTTAAAAATGCACTGACCTGAACTCCCCCTTGTTGTTGGAGACACGTTCAGGAGCGCAGTACTTGGCGGAACTCTCCAGCACAACAATGTGGACGGTTCTGGTGGTGTTGCCCCTACTGGTCCAAACCCGACACTCCCAGTTCCCGGTAAAACCAGGCTGGATGTTTGAGATGGTCAAGGCGCTGGTGGACAACAAGTAACAAGGACAAAATCAGAGTCTTGGTCTGATTGTTGACATGAATGTCAAAACAAAAAGTCCCTCAGCACTTGCATACACTGTGTTTTGTACTTTTTGGCTTGTTTGCTTGACAGAAACGGTTTATTCATTCTTGTGGGAAATTAATCTATTACAGCAAAAACAACAGAGACAAGGCATTGATATATGGCAAATAAAATGCTATTATGAAGGTTTTTCAGAAACTACACTCTGCAGTGTTATGTAAAATGGTGTCAATTCAGTGATAAATGACTTGTTTTGTGTACTGCACAAAAAAAAGCCCATTAGAGAGTGTGAATTAATGTGCGTTGTCATACCTGGCAATCAGAGAGCAGTTCTGCACCATGCGCTTCTCGATGAAGATGCCTTGAGCAGCGTCAGGCTTGACCATGCGGCCGTTCTGGTACCAAAGGACCTGCATGTCCTCCGCAACAAAGGAGGCCTGGCACTGGAAGGGAAGGCTGTCCCCCTGAAAGACCACCTGACGCTGGGACGGCGTCAGTTGGAATGATGGCAGTTCGAGTGGTGCATCTGAAAATGGAAACTACCGGTAATACCCCCAAACTAGATGAGGAGAAGCCATTTGAGTTACATGACACAATATTATGACTGTTGCCTGGTTCATATTTGCTTCACTTTTATTAGAGCTCCAGAAGCCAAAATCAAGAGGTAAAAAAAAAATGCAAAAAATTGAACATACCTTCCTTCTCTATTTCTCTCTCCTACGTTCAACTTAAAAGACTAAGTATTAATACAAATGAACCTGGCGTACTATGCTGTTAATGGAAAGTGAAGCCAGAGTGGTAATTACACCTGTGAATCACATGTCTGCATTGTGATTCCTTTCAAAGTATATTTCCTATAACCCAAACACAAGAAGAAGACCTATGTCCTCTCTGACCACATAAATGATACGTACAAAGTAAAACACCATTCCCCCAGAAAAAAATAACAAATAGCAAATTTACAAATTTTGAATATTTGGGTTAAGTAATTATTAAGCAGGCACATTCAGCATTTTAGATAATTTAATAACAGTTATTATTATACGATAATAAGATGAATGTAAATGCCCAAAAGGGAGTTTCTCTCAAATATAGTCTCTTGAGCTCACTGCGTGGGATAATTATTACTTGTGGACCTCAGGTAATTTGCAATAATTGTAGGGATTTTATGCGATCTTAATCCTGCGAGACTCAACAACGTCCGTAATTTGTTACATAAAAATCCCACTGCGTACAAACCTACCCTGATTTAGCAAAACGCAGAGGTCCCGTGGTAATATTGATCTAGTGAGAATTGACAGCTCTGTGTTTTGCAACAGTATTTGTTTTCCTCTGCCTGTTTACTGGTTGAGGACGACAGATGCTGTGCTGGTGATATAAGAACGATAAATCAAAGTATTCCTGATGGACATTCAGGCTGTAGTGTGGATATTGACTGAAAGAGCAAAATTTAATCTTTCAAAAAGGCTACATCTCAAATGATGATGAGAGGGAGGTCTATAGTTTATCCCAGTCCTGTGTCTATAGGGCTTTACTGTTTATATACAGTCTATAAATAAGAAGGAATGACTGGCCTTGTGTGCTTATGGGAGGTGTGTGTTTGAGTTAGTATTATACTGGGCTCTGGTCTGGACATAAATTGTAATCAGCCAACTTCACGTCTAAGCTTACAACTTCTTTGGATGCCTACATCCACAGTAAGAGCTGTACACCAATTCCATGTTGACAGCTTGTGGTGATTTTTTCCACATAAATCCTTGAGTGTCTAAGTGCCAACATCTGCCACTCAGTAAAACCCATGCAAATCTTGAATACTTAACATTTAATATTTGTATCATTTGAATATAAAAGCCCAAAGAGCAATTTTACCCATATTCATAGTACTTATTGCTCTGAATAAGTTGCTCAGACAGTACCATAGTGACAGGAAATGATGGCATTGCTTGTGAACCTTCACTCATTTCTCAGCTCAGTGTCTTTGCACTTTATGGACATACGGGAAGGTAGAACAGTCCTGTTAAATCTGGGTATTAAAGTGCTGTTTGCCATTCATGTCAGGCCATGGCTCCTGCTAGTTCTGTTTCATAATCCCTCACCGTGATGAGTGCCAAACTGATAAGACATGAGCAAGTACAAACAAAGGCAGCGCTGGACCTGGGCAGCCCTTTGCTTATCTCTCGTGTCATTGCGCAAGCCCCTGTTCCCCCAACACCAGCTTCACTGATACCAAAACAAATTAAAGAGACAGTGTTCCGTCCTGAGAATTCCACGTACGTCTCGTCCTACATGGGACTTTACTTACACTTGTCAAAATGAGACTGGATGATTGCATGGGTGAAACAATGAAGGGCTCTGCTTTTGGGCTCTAGTGTTCAGAAAAAAAAAAGTTTGTGTTCATACCGCAGGTGAGGAGATCCAGCTTGATGGAGGTTATGAGGTGGCCCTGGAGCGACTGAGGGTAGGAGCACTTGGTGTTTTTGACAGCGATGTTTCGGTCTTTAATCCAGCGCAACAGCCAGAGAAGGTTGCAGTCACACAGCAGGTACGGCGTCTGAAACTCCCTGCCATGGGACAGATGTAACAACACAATGCTGCTTCTTTTAAGATGCTAATTTCCAGACCACACCATCTGGAACGAAAGCATGATGTCAGCGCAGTGCAACGCGGCTACTACTCAGCGTACTTACAGGAACTTCAGAGATGCCAGGCTGTCAAAGGTTCCCTGAGCCAATGAGGAGAAAATGTTCCCTGAAAGGTTTCTGAGGAGAAATGTAGCAATAAATACACATAAGAGTCAGACAGACTGAAGATGAATGGCTGAAGAAAGGCCTGTATTAATATATATAGTAGAGGGATTCCTCACAGCTCTCACAGTCCTCACGCAGGGTATATGCAGGTTTAAGAAAGTTAAATTTAAGACTTTTTAACACCTTTTTTAAGGCCTCTTTAATCGAATTTAAAAGCTTTGATCTGTGACATAACAAAAAGTGTGACCACATTGCAAACATTTTTGTCCATATATTTAATGCAACTGCTGAAAAATAACAAACATCAAGATTACAACTCTGGAGCAGAACATTGGCAACTTGTAACAGTTTGAAAGATCGGACAATCTTTCAAACAAATATGAAAAACTGTATGTAGCCCCTCCCCCCCACAACCCAAGGATTGCTGTTGGTTCCACTCCGTTGTGCTAAAATGCCCAGCAGTAATTATAAATTTGCCAGATTCTTTACAAAGATTTCACTGTAGAACATAAGAAAATACATTGCAATTTTGTTTATTATGTTTGTGGCATCTTTAATACCTTTGAAAGGTGGATTTAAGAATTAATAGTCATTTTTAAGGATAAGTAAGGCTTTAATTCTTGACAGATATAAGACTTTTTAAGGACCTGCGGATACAAGATTGTGATTCTGTAAAATGTTTAGTTGGGCTGTCAGTACACCGCAAGTCTTTACTAAGATTTAAAAATAACTGGTCACTTTAATTCACTTGTCACTTTGTACTTTCCTTTGTGTGCCTTACATTGCAACTTTATTCTGTTACGCATCTTAAGTTTTACTTATTTGTTTCTTCGGGCATTTGTCATATTCACATTAATAGTTATACGTATTGCTTGATCGTTGCTGCACTGTGGGCCTCAAGAGTGACACAATTTCAGTATTCCATTTGTGCTGCACATCTGAAAAAAAATTACAACAACGCTGAACTACTGTTTCTCCTTACGTGCTGTGTGTGTTGAATCTGGAAAACAAAAAATAATTGCTATACTTGTGCTTCAACTACTTCCTGGTTAATTATTACTTTGGCTTGGGTAGATGCATGTGTTAACAGTGATGCCAACTTAATCAGCTGACATTGGCTTGATTATTATGTTTCAAAAACTAATTAAAATGCCCATCCCTGCACAGAACCAAAATGTGGTGGCAAGCAATTGCAAAGAAACTTAGATACCAATCCAGATTATGTTCATTCAATTCTGACTTCCACAGAAACATTTTGCATAAATACACACAGCAAATCGTCACTTGTTCTTGGATGTTCTGTGCAAATGTCAATCTTCTGAAGAATATCTTTATAGAGAAATTAGCGTCACTAACCATCTAGCAACAGAAGGATCCACACTAAGTTTTTAACAATATCCGTGACCTGGGAGTGCATTACCTTATTAACAACAACAAATACCAGTCACTTACAGTCTGATGAGATTGGTGAGACCTTTGAAGATGTCCACGTTCAGACACCCAATGCTGTTGTTGGACAAGTCTCTGTAACAGACACACAAAAAAATGATTCTGGTTTATTTCTTCTCTGTTTCAGAGCTAATGCAACATGACAGCTACAATAGTGTCAGGGGCTATCAATTAATAAGCCGCATTGAGGGTGGAAATATTTTACAGCGAGAATAAGGCGTGAAAAATTACGTTCCGTCATGAAACAAAAAAAATGAACTGTGTGGCTCCCGCTTTGCATGAAATGAGACG
Source organism: Gymnapogon annona (assembly GCA_029814585.1). NCBI lineage: Eukaryota > Metazoa > Chordata > Actinopteri > Kurtiformes > Apogonidae > Gymnapogon > Gymnapogon annona. The sequence continues at coordinate 8,081,742 of JAPTHA010000011.1, read as the reverse complement.
TAACAACGGCCAAGTTTAAACAGAGACAGGTTGAGGCAAAGAGCCCAAAAATTCTGCTGACAGGTCTACAACTTTCAAGGTGATTTTAGATCATGTCTGTGTGAGCCTCTGGGGGGAGAGCCTGCACATTAAAGGCTAGAATAACACCCCGGGAGGTGATTAATCACCTATGATTAATGTCTAACGTCACATGTGTGTGTTTCTTCGCTGTATGTGACCTGACACGATGTCTCTGGTAAATATCAGATGGGAGATGCGTTCTCAAGGAGGATCCACTGATGATTTCAGGACCTTACATGGAAAAGGCTGGTCCTGACACTGTGAATTACACCCAATGTGCAACATTTAGGAATGGTCTGAAATATTCACTGAAGGTTCCATGTCCACTCTATAACACTATGCACTTCACATGGGCAAGGTTTGAGCAGTGGGAGGAAGGATTTAGCCCAGGTTCAATTTGGGGAAAACACGTGGATTTATTAAATGCTTAAACTAGGAAAAAAAAATCATCAGTGAGCTCTAAGACTAAAATAATAAACATATACCCAAGACCCGACAATGGTGATATTTGTTAGTGATGTTGTTTTAGTTTTATTGAATTTGCCTGGTAATAACAGAGGTGTAGTTTCAGGAAACTGCCCCTTGAAGCAATTTACTTACTTCAGTTTGATTTATATGGTACCAAACATAATACCTGATTAATTCAAGGCACCTCACAAATTCAGGTCAACACCTTAAAAACTATACAGAGAAGAAACCCCAGTCCTCCATGAGCAAGCCCAAGGCGACAGTGGGGAAGAAAAGCAGATTTCACAGGCGGAAAAACCTCGGACAGAACCGAGCTCTGGGCTATCTGTCTCGACCGGATGAGATTTAGTGGACGGGGGGAGAGAGAAAAGGACGAACAAAGAGAAAGAACAAACAAACACAGACACTGAACGGGGTTTATCTCGGGCTTTTACAGACAAAACAGATGGACATTGGACAGACGAAAGAACAACAGGATAAAATCGCAGCCACTGTGGTGGAGGAATATTGAATTAGCTTCCAGTTATGGTGCAGAAACAAAATGATAACAGACAGATGGACATAGACTGAGGAATACATGTAGTGTTAACTAAAAATAAAAATACTGTTGGCAAAACCATCGAAAACCACTATGGACAGTACAATGTGAAGATTCGGTTTCATTTTCCACCTAGAGAGCAATTTTAACCAATTTTTTTTTACACATCTGACATGCAACTGATTCAGTCTAAGAACATATTCTGCAAAACATCTCATTAACAAAATACAGAAGAAACATGTTTATCTTGTGTTAACATCCACATATACACCCGTTTTGGCCTCATGTTAATAGTTAATATCTGCAACGTTGTTTGCTATCAGTGCAGACTATCACTAACCTCTGCTGTAGGTGGAGGGGTGAAGCTGGTTCTGCTTCTAGAATAAAGTGGCGTTGTACAATATTGTTCTGTAAAACTCATAAGGCTAGGCTTTCTTTAAACTATAAAACTGTTTATAATATCTGAAAATTGACTCTAAAACTAAACAAAACAGCCAGTTGCACAAGATGAAACTTAAAGCCCCTGCAAACTTGGAAAACTTTTTTTTAATCTGAAATAAAACGAAAAAAAAACCCATGTTATTCTACCTTGTGGTGTTTACTTACTAAAGCTACATTTCTAAAAGTGTCCCCCTGTTACATGTCGCCCATTTCCAAAGAGCCAGAACATCCTGGCAACAGCTGTAATTCATACTCTGGAGAATGATCTAATCTCTGAAAAGTGCCAACTAAAGAAACAAGAGCCAGAGCGAAACGACAGATCATTACCGCAACCCGGCAGCTAAACTGTATCCTGCGGTGCTTTAGGAATAAGATGCCGACATCAAATGATACCTGGAAAATGTCTGTTGGGCATATGCCAACATCCGAACGTTTATGTAATTATTGGTGTTGGTCCTTAAGGTACCAGCTGGGGGAATTTACTGTGTGGGGTTATTAGTTCCACTCGGAAGAGAAGAGAAAGCCGCTTTTTGCAATCTTGCCCATTTGTGTGAGCATTGTGTCAGGGGAAGGATAATACAGACGAGATTTGGGGGGTGGGGGTGGGCTTCCTTAGCTTAAGGCAAGCTCTCATCTCACTTTATCGCCTGGAATCAAATAGTTCAGTTACAGTGATTGCACATCAAGGGAATGAAAAGCTCGGGCATACTTAATTAATTTTCCCTTTAGGCACTGCGTTAATATAATTTATTAAGAACAATCCAAATAAATCCCCGATTCACCCATTTGTCTTATATTTCCAGTGACTAAAGTTTCTCCTCTTCATCTGCTTTACCCGCATAAGTTTGTTAGATTAGTGTTCATAACCAAAGACCGCTCTCTAAAACACTCCTTTCCGCCACAGGCACACAAATTAACCGCACTGAGGACCGTTTGAGGGCAGTGCTTCAGTTGTCGTCAATGATATGAGGAGCGGGAGCAAAAATAGCCTGATGTGATTAAGCTCATGCAGAGGACTGTTCAGCTGTCGGCGGAATGCAGAGTAAAGAGGTGAGAGGAGGGTAGAGGGGGTATGGGATGGCTTGAAAACACTCCCTCCTGTCATCCACGGATATGGAAACACTTCAATGTCAATAGGAAAACCTAATAGGAACATGATAGGAAAAAATTAAAAGAGCTTACGTCAGTAGCTGCCAACTCTTGATGCGGAGCTTGTGTGTTTACATTCCCATGGTCCATCACTGCCTCAGTCACTATGTTTACATGCACTAATGCTCCATTTATACTTGATACAGTTCTCGTAAACAGTATATTCCATTTAGAGGTTCCAACTTAGACCTGTGCTGGTATTATTCAGGTTTTTAGGAGCATGGTTGTAAAATGGGTCCCAGTTGGATTTTTTAAAACATTTTTTAAATGGCAAGCTATGACACTTAATGGTTCGTTCGGTGCACTACGTGCAACAAGTATCAGAACATTTTTCAAGCAGGAAGAGAATTGCAAAAACCTACTGTACTTTTCTGATGGAAAGTTGAAATGGTCCAAGTTTTAAACACAATGAAAGAACTGGATACAAACAGGATTTTGGTTACACGCAGTGTTTACACCAGTAAATCTTGCACAAAGCAATCAAAAAGCGAGGCTCTGACATTTTACTCTTCCAACATGAACAAATGTTATCATACAAAAGTGCAAAATGGGACAAGCAGGTACAGCGTTGTTCCCAAATTTTGGCATGATCAACAACTAATTAGAACACTTCTAATCTGGGTCTGCAGAGCTGTGAATAAACAGGAATTTTAGGTGAATATTCAGTTTCACTAGCTCTGTACACAGCTTAAGAGTTTACTTTTTTTTTTTTAAATACAAGGCAAAACCCAGAGTATTTTACACATGATAATGAAACTCAATGTAGCTTCTGTGTTTATATTCTCCTGCAGAGGCACTGACTTATAGTCAGCTTGGATCTTCTTTTTTCACTGCTTCCTCCCCATTGTGGTTGGTGACTGACAACTACCCCTTGAAATTAACTAATACATGAAGCAAATTAAAACGTGGCCAAACCAAAACTCTGCTACAAGCTTTTCCACATGCAGCCTCAGATCACTCTGCGGTGACAAGGGAATCCTTCATGACTGTATCTATGAGCATTTTGTGTGTGGGCTAAAGGTTTCAGATGCAGGAGACATATAGGCAGGCTGGAGTGTGGCATGAATATGCAACAAGAGGAGGGGGAAATGTGGCGGGGTTTGAGCCAAGGAGTTGACTGCCTTCCTGTCTCACTCTTATTGCTCCACAGCAGCAGCCAAGCTCAAGTTTGTGTTGGCAGCGGCTGGGCACTGTCGGATGATTCCAATTCACGCTGTGTTCTTGCTCTCTCTCACACGCACACACAAGTATATACGCTTATGTTTACAGTCTGACCTCCCACAAGCACACCGCATATTTCACTATTCAGGCTTAGGTTCATGTATTCCCTACATTTGGAAATTATCCTCACACATATATTTGGGCTCTATGCACACAGACAGGTCTGTGCTCTATATTCCCCTCGTTTTTTGGTAGTGTGTGAAAGTACACAAGACTTCATGCTGTTTGCAGTGGTCTGTGGCACCAAGCCAGAAAAAACAAGGCCATAGGAATAGTCTGGGGCATGTCCATACTCCCTTATGGACATTGGATACACTCTAGACCTGCATAGCACGCTACAGATATAGATACACACAACAGCTGCTTAACACACAATATGTGCAATCGTAGATGGTCCTGAAAATGGTCAACTAGTCACTGGGGAAAAACTGTAAAAATAAATGGATTGGTTTTAAGACAAAATGGATTTACCCACACTTCAAAAATTACAAAAGTTCAACAAAAGAGACACAGAGCAAAAAAAACCCTCATACGTTTCATTTCCAACTTTCATACATCATTGTGCACTTAATAGTTACAGAAGGCACTCTATGCTGGCTGGATAAAAAAGTGGAATTTAGATCTGACAGTAAGAAAGAAAAAGAATACTTCAGTGTACTCCCAAGAGGGGGATTTGTGTGAATGCAGCGTATATAGAGACTCGCAGGAACCACATTAAAGAGCCAGTTAAGCTGCAGAAGCCTCGATGCTACTTACAGTCGTTTGAGTGATGGCAATCCAAGGAAAGCTCCTGGTTCAATACGGCTGATCATGTTACTCCGCAGGTCCCTGTCAAAAGCAAAAAAGACAAGTTTAGGCCATGAGCAGTTAATAAAGAACCATATTATTAAGATTGAATGTTTTCTGCTTGGCTTGCATCTTTGCATACCCATTGCAGAACAGCTGTTATCCTTTTCATCCAGAGCAGCTCAAATACTTAACTTGATTTATTCAGAAAAAATACATTATTGTGTCTCCTCTGGAAATATGAGTTAAATGCATTCTCTCAACACACACAGCTAGTTTTAATTTACTATGCTACAGTATACACCAAAATACATCCTATGCATGTCCGGTTTGGTGTTGAAGGGATTGAGGCAATTTAATGCACACTTTTCTCAACACCGTGTTGCAAATGTACAATTGTAACATCCTGTGTTCAACACTGTCCAAGAACTTGCACACACATTTTTTGCCATATTCCAGACTGATAGTGGGTGGTAACAGAGCTATGCCTGCCTCAGTGCTCAGGAAGTGTGGAGTTAATAATGTAATATAAGACGAACACACACTTGCGTGCATATGTGAGGTTTGTGTTGGGGCCTGTATAGTGCCGGAAGCGAGCTGTTTGTTGATGCTCGTTAAAATGGTTTCAGTTACCTATACCCATGATAACATCCTGTACAGTCACAGTCTTTCTGGAAGAATTTATGTTTGAGTTCTTTTCCGCCTTGCTTCTATTCTTCTAAAATGTCAGAGTTGGAAGTGGAAAGTATTGTACCAAAGGCTTAAAGAGCAACACTGCACAGTGGCAATACTGAGCAAACAACAAATGACCAACTCCGAGCACAGAATTTCATCACAAACTTCACATGGACACATACCTGTGTTTGAATCTTACATTTCAAAAGACATCTCCGTGGCGGTAGCGTACTAGTAGACTTGTACTCCTTTCCTTTAAAGTCTTGTCAGTCCCAAGCTTTGTTGCCTCCATTTCTTTCTTTTTTTTCCTTTTTTTAAATCTCACAAAGAACAGAACGCGGCTGAATGATTACTACACAGACGTTGACAGGGTTGACCCCTAAAGCAGTGTTCCTGCTCTCACACCCACACATAGAGTCGCCCCTCCCTAGAGGTTCAAAGGCTTGTGGTTGCAGAATTCCTGTGGTGCTCACCTGCACTGGCACTGCCTAGCCACTCATTATAGCCCAGGTTCAAGAGGCTTTCTACTCGCCACCTGAACCCACACAAAGGGCCTCTGGGTAACACTGCCTGTTTGATGTCGAGGACCTGTCAGCTGAAGGTGGGTAGGTGGCCATAGATAAGTCATAGACAAAAAAATCTATTGCTTGTTAAGACTTTTGATGTGAGCAAGCAAAACTGGCTTGTGATGACAGAAAAATGAGACGGCAGGGTAAGGGAAACAGCCCTTAAAAGATAACCACTCTAACATCTCATTGGTTATTAGAAGCACACACACACGCAAACTCTAAGCCATTTGGTCCATGAGAACACTGAGATACAGTTGTTTCAGATGAAGGAAAGCAGGAGACAAACACAAGAAGATGAGACTCCCAAGATTCAAGTGACTGGGGAGTCACCAGAAAGGCCTTTCAGCTCCAGTTGGATTCACTGGTCAGATGTGTAAGCCATGTAACTAGTTTCAAAGACCAGCCACAGTCTGCTTTTCCACTAAATCTCATATTTTGACATGTTCCCTCCGAAAAATTCCAGTCAAAAACAAATAAAGAAACATTCTTTGCAGAAATTAAATATCATTTTAACATTTGAAACTCAAAATTAGATAAATCAACTCAGTAGGTGGTGAGCAATCGGACAGTTTGATATCATGAGGGATTTTACAAGATGCTGTAATCTCTCATTTCAGGAGATTGCGTCATTACATGTCATGCGTCTCCTGTTTCTAATCTCCACACGATAACTTCAAAGAGCATTAATAAAACATCCACAAACCAGTAGGGGTGTGGAGACTAATATAGGGTTCTGCTGATTGAAAATAATTACTTTGCGGGTTTCTTCCTATCCAGCGTGACATGCATATAAACACACCTTGAGAGAGTGTTGGTGCGGCCAGCAGTAGTAGAGTTCATGAATAACTGCTAAAATAAAACGCCAAATCTTGGCATTTGAGAAATAAACAATGTAAAACCAAGATAGGAAATGCAGGACAGAGGGGATGGAAGTGGCCATGTGGATTTTTTCCAAACACACGGTGCTGTTAAAGTTAAGAGCACGGCCTTAAAAATGATAGTCTGCCAATCAGAGACAGGACATGTCGAGAAGCAAATATTTTTTTATTGTCAATGGTGCCTTGACTTTACAACGACCCTGCGTGAAGAGAAAACCAAGCACATTCAGCAACCTCTTAAAACATGTCTATTTATTTGGATTTATTTTGTAGGATGGAAAAAATGCCCTTTCCTTGATGAAATTGGAACTTTCATTTCTTAAATGCTGCCTCACAGGCTGGCCTTAAAATTCAGTCATACAATAACCCACCGAGTAGCCACTACTAATGGCAAAAAAGAACATTCCACTTCTCCAGTGTTGGACTATTTGTGGAGTTTCAGAAGAGAACCGGTTCATGGTTAATCATCCATAACTGCATTTGAGAATCCAATGATCTCTGCCCATACAGAACCTGGCACCTTTTAAATGTATCTGCAGAAACAAAAATGCCAGGCTGTCTGAATGTACTCGTATTGAAAAAGCTGGCTTGAAAGCTCCAAGTATGTTCCAAGGCTCTTCTTGGAACAGAAAAGGCAAGTTCTGCAGCCGCTGCCAGTTTTAGCAATACATACAGTTCTCCAATTTTCTTTTTGTTATATTGAAGAAACACCTGACATGAACTGATGCCGGTTTTCACCCAGATTTAATGATGGAAGCATCTGCTGGCAGAGGATTATACATGCTGGGTCACTGGCATTTCATTGACATTCCTATTGAGAAGAATCAGACTAATAGTGTTACAGTTGCCCCAGAGTACAAAGAATGATGGATAAAACATTCCGCGGCTCCAATGCAATTTTTTTGCAGTACAAATTAAACTCACCAGAGAGTCCATGAATAACAGTCCAGTCTAAAATATGGCTTCTGTGCACTGACTATTTCAGCAGACAGCATTCCTCACAAAACAGTCACTGCAGTCGTTATCTGTCCTCTGTTTTCCACAATAAGCATTCCTCCACAGCAGTGGATTTAGTAAGGAATTAGCATGTGACAGTTGCCTAGCTTGGCTCCCATTTCTATGAGGAGAAGAGTGATAATGGGGATTCTGTGTGGCTTATTTCCAAGCAGGGACACCTTTGGCCCCTGACAAAACACAGCGGTCTCCACAGTTACTTTGCAATTTCACGCAGAGTGCTGGATAGGAGTAATCGATTCTCTAGCCCTCTCCCGCACTCACAGCCAGCTGCTGTCTCAGTCTTCATGACTGCATATAAAGAGTCCAAATGAGGGAGGGCTTCTTTGTGGACCAAAAAAAGAAAGCTGTGAAAGCAAGAGGAGGAGGAGGAGGCGGGGGCAAGCCCCTCAAATACACTTGTGTTGAATTTTTATCCACTTTGGGAGTTTGAGGAGAAAAGAAGGGGACAGAGATTGAAGGTGGGGTGGGGGCGGTCCAAAAACATTTTGGGGAGGGAGAGCCTTCAACATACAGACAAACTGTGAGAAACTTACTGCTGCCACCTATGGCCTTAGCTTGGCCTCATTACAATGACAAAGCGGGCAAGCCATCTAGCAACCTCGCTTCACTGGTTGAGGGAGTGGGGTGGGGTCTGTGGGGCACAATGGGAGCTGCTTTTGGAGGTAAACTTGCTCGAGGATTGATGCTATGACAAGGAAGGGGAGAGTTTACGACCAAATAGACTGGCCAGTCAGACAAAGCATATCGGTGCTTTAAAGGCTTTCCTGGTGGGGAAAGATCAAAGCTTACTTTTTTCATTCACATTCAGTACACAGCCTCCTACCTCCTGTAGGCTTGAGCTGTAATACTAACATCTGACCCAATTTGACAGTCTACAAGGACTTTTGCTGCGAATCCAGGGGCAGATGAACGTGTTATTAATACAGGAGTAAACCCAAGGGAAGTGCAATGTTACACAACTCACACCCTGAAATTACAAGCACAAATCGGGAAAACTTCAGAATACAGTAGAGGGTTTACCCTGAGTTGAAAATTTACAGTAGGTGCATTAACAGCAAAACAGTCAATATCTGTATTTATCACCTGAATTTGCCCTGTGGAAAACTAAGTTAGACTCTTTTTTTCCCAACAGGAGAAAAAAAACAAAAACCAAGGTGTTCTAAAGGTTGTGGTGGTATGCATTTTGTTCAGCACTGATACCAGGAGGCTAAATAGGGCAAACAAGTTCTCATCTACCTTCTAGATTTCCAGTCTTTTCAACCAGCCCAGGGAGAATGACAGGGAAAACATGCCCTTAGAATTCCATATCAATGCAGTCATGTGTTATCATAGCCTTGAGCAAAAGCAGAGCCATTAATGGTCTGGTTATTTTATCTGCATGAATCCATTCCGGAGTGATAAATCACCCATGGCCCCATATGTACAGGCCCCAAGCCATTTTCTTGAGAACTCTGGAGTAAGGAAACACTGATGGTGACATTCCAGTCTGTAAAGAGTCACTGACAGAAAACATACACTGGAAAAAAAACTAAAACATCTCTTTCCCCTTTACTGCCTTGTACGGCTCTAAAAAACACATCACAGAGACTTAGAAGATTTGGTTCTAAATTTGTGTTACTGTAGCAGATGCAATAACGTTACCTATTACGCCTTGTAAAGTGAACGACCGCCATCTTCAAAACACTGCGCTGGATATGGGGAGTATGTCACCAGGCAGACAAATAAAACAACCCTTGGAGCTGTACCTATAATTAGCCTTTTCTAGTACTGTCTCCGGTCATCTATCACAGACTGATATTCTTAACTAAGGCTAAGTGCTGCATGGAGGCCTACTTGTTTTCTATGACCTGGACGTTCTACTGGCATCAGGCCAAAGTGTGCTTTACAGAACTCTTGCTTCTCCACTTCGCTTGTGGAGTGATAGATAGCTCTGGCTAATGCACTGGGAGATTATAACTGGAGATGTGGCAAAGGTTTGACAACAACATCGGACCTCCAGCAAGTCTGAAGTTTACACGCACCTTGCTAAAAGCATTCAAACTCCATTGGTGTGCATTGGATTGTTGAATCTTGCAACCGCATAAGGCGCCCACATTTCTATGTTTAAACCTGCTGCTTTAGATTGGACCACAAATTTTGTAGGCAGAAGTTTGTTTTGATTATTTCAAAAACTATATTTCCCTGCCCTTAATCAATTTCTATACCACTTTGAGAATGAGAATAACAATAAATGTCGTCTCTCTCAAAATGCCAGCACTACAGATGGTTGACTAATCTAAACTTTTAGTAATGGCCAAAAATAATTCTGGGATCTTCCAGGCTGTAAAAAGACACAGTGAGGTTGCATGTAAAAAAACCTTAAATTGAAACCCGTTATGAAATATTACATCATATCAAGTAATTGAGAGAATATCTTAAAGAGCTATCCTTGTGCAACGTAAAAATGCATAATAACTTATATGTAGGTGTAAAACCTTCAACCATCTCCATAATTCACAAGAAATAAATTAAGGAGGAACTGAGATGAATGGTGAAGTGACCAAAGAAAATTACTTACAATTTCTCCAGAGTGGTCAATCCGAAGAAGGAGCCATTTCTGAGTTCTTGAATCTTGTTGTTGCTTAGAATTCTGTGGAAAGAAAAATACATATAAATTGATGAAAACTGAAAAATCAACAGATCAAGAAAACTTGGGAACGATAACTTTAGACTGTTGTTTTCAGTGAGACACTGCAATTTGTTAATGGACAATCAAATTATGTTTTCCTCTTTGTGCTTCAGCTTCTGTTTAGTTACTAGCAGACACACAAAATTCCTTGTCACCAGATCAGAAGAAAAACAAGTTGGACTTCATCCCAGTTCTTTCTCTCCAGTTATTCTGAGGACAGCTAACATTACTATCTTTTATTGTGTAGCCCCTTTAATTTAAGAAGTAGCTGCTTCATGATCTCATTTCTTGCAGCAACTGAACATTTGTGGTACACTCCAAATAATGCTGCAATAAAAATCTGGTACTTTTGCACTTCATCCCCAGAAAACAGTTGGAGAAAACCTTCAAGTCCATGTGTGAATTCTTGGTTGCTGCCTCCTTGTGCAATAAACTGAGTTTTATTATCCAATTTATTCGCCAAAGTGATCGACTACAAAGCTGCAGAGTCCTACTCCATACTGTGTCCATGTCCTGTAGAGTTCCCCTCTTTCTCCCAAGCTACTCCCAAAGGATCTGGGAAATCAACACCACTGTTAAGTCCCAGAGGAAAACCCAAGCAGGGACTTGTGGTTAGCATATGTTCTTGGCCGGCAGGGAGGGGATGTGGTGGGTGACATACATGCTAGTGGCACCCACAACCCAGGGCCACATTGGAGTCATTATGGGGTGTTGAGGAGTTCTTTTATTACAGGGTTGGACAGTGGAGACTCATTGGAGAACTGCTGCTTGGCTCCCTGCCTCCCAGAGAGAAAGAGAGAGCACACACACAAACAGTTCCTGTGTTTCTAAGCTGACGTTTTGCAGGTTTCGGAAAGTTGAAATGCCATATGTTTGAACTTGGTAGCATACAAGACTGCAAATTCTATCACCGCTGGTCTACACACGGTCTGATGACACTTGCAGAGATGGTGGGCCTCCCAAGAATATGGCCACAAAGATCTTATTTATACGGAGGAACATTTGGCATGCAGTAGGAATGCATTCAGCATGTTATCCCTCCTCTCAGTCCATCCATCCTTCTTGTATTAAAAACCAATTTACAGAGGCACAAATAAGAGGCTAGGCAACTCCTGCATGAACAGGTGAAGCAACACGTCAAATTTTCAAAAGTGAAGTAGTGACAGTGATATATAACAGAGATGACTTTTGATTAACACTGGAATAATTCAAACCAGACCTGAATTACAGGGGTTTCCAAATCAATCGGGAAATAATGTTATATAATCATACACATAAGGAAAATCTTTACAAGTTTTCCTCTGCCTAATATTTAGAATTACACGCATTACTCACTACATGACACATTTAGGTTGTTGTTCTCACATGATCTTATATGTATACAGGTTTAAAAAAAATAAGGATATACAGTTCAACAATTGGTAATGGTGATTAAAAAAAAACGAAATAGAAGGTTTAATGAGTCAGAATGATGGAATGGTTCTGGAGATCCAGTGCATTTTGTCAAACACCAACTATAATACATAAATGGAATTGCTAGCCACAGTAATACCAAGTTGGTGATCTGAAAATGTTTGTGGTTATCTGTGGCTTGTCAGCGCTGAATGTGATCAGTTCAGTCACTTTGACCTGTAGAACGTGGTGTGAAAACTTTGTTCTCACTGAACACATTCAGATGCTAATGTCCATTAGTGAATATATAACCAACTGTGTATCTGGATCTTGAGTAAGATGTGTCAGATGACATCAGACTTCACTTTATCATGTTATCCATTATTTTCACACAGAATGTTAATGTTTGTACTCAGTGCACATTGAGTGGACAGTTGCACTGGAAAAAAAAGGGATGTTACTCTCTTGGTTGGGCGTATGCTGCGTAAAAATAGGAAACCTTTATAATTACAAAAGTTTAGATTCATTGACTACCATTAGCAAAGCACTGAAGCACTGAAAATGCACCTGAACCAGCCCTGTACATACAACTATATCCATTTTATAAAACAAATATTTATGATTACATGTCTCTCATTTTGTTTGATAATCATTAGCGTTCCTCCAATATCGAATGTATAATGAAACTGCACCTGAAACATCAACTCCATGTGCATACATCAGTGTATGACAGGTAGTAGATCAAGGTCAGAGATGATACCTTAGGGAGACTGACTACACTAGTGTTAAGATCAGATCTACATAATATAAAGAATACAGTACTGAAATAACAAAGGTACCTTCAGTTAACCTGTTATTACTCCCACATGACATATCATGAGAATCTACAGACCTCTTACATGACTATATAATAGAAACTAAACATCAGAATCTACCAAGGTGAGGGGAGAGAGAGAGGTTAATCTGGGGTAAATCGTACAAAATCTCCTGCAGTCTGAGCTCATCTTTAGAGGAAGATTCATTATAATGGATGACTCTACAGCAAATAAATCTGGACTTTTGGGAAAAAACTTTGTCATGGCAGCCTTTTTATCTCCACTGTAAATTTTATTATGTACTGCCCGGTAGCATAAATACACCATTTCTTGGCTTGTGACTCTCTGGATCATAAAACTAAATCTGTGTCTGGGAGTTCTCTCGGGAGTCATGAGGGCTTTTTCCTGCCCTAGTCACATTCCTCCCTCCATTACATGCTAACTTTCTTCAGGACAGTAGTGTGACCATGGTTAGTAACACTGAAAGAAACCACTTTGGCTGCAAGAGTTTTTTTAATCAGCTCATAATGGTGAGACAGATACACCTGCAGACTTTATACAACCAGTGTTTTTCTTCAATACAGATACTGTTAAAAGAAAGTGCACAAAACTCTATGAATATTACGGCATATTCAATTGAATAATTTGCCCGAAACAAGGCTCAAGGTCTGTAAGAAGATCATTACCTCATTTCTGCCACAATCTGCAACACCCTTAGGACATTTGTAGCTGTAGTGTCTGCTTCCTCAGTGTCTGCCTTTGGACAATGATCGAGGTCTCCAGACTAAATAGTAGTCTACGGAATTTCTTTGGGCTACTCCTGAAGCGCTGGAGGAGGGCAGACTCCCTTATCTTGATGCATAGATAAGACCTGTTTGAGCTTGGGCCAGAAACAAGCTGCAGGGGAATCATACCCCATATCTCACATCCTGTCTCCAGATACAGATGCTAGACATCTCAGTGACATTTATGGAAAAGCTGTCTCCAGATCTGGAATTTCTACTCTGAGTCATGACTACTATAAAATACGATGGCCTAGATTTCTCCTGGTGTGAAACAGTAAGGGAACCCAATACCATCGAAGGCTCCAGTTCTTTTGCACCTGGAGAAAATACACCTCTAAACGAGGATGCCTTGAGGTGTAAACACAACTTTAAAAGAAATGAACTAAAAATGATCAGCCACTACAAAACCCTAACAGACACATAGTGTTTCAAGGACAAAGCTCCGGTTCCTCTCTCAACACTTTCTTTACACTCAGGGGGCTTTTAGACAAAGAACACCTGAGAGCAAAGAGCTCCATTTCTTCAAGAGGCTTTAAGAAAAGTTTCAGGCTCCACTCCAGTTCATAAAACCCCTTCTAGAATAACTATTAATATAGGGGATGTAATAGTGGACCTCAGCTCAGGTGGAAAAGGGAACTGATTCAATGATGTGTTGAAACTTGCAAAAATATTTCTTGGTGTTGTCCAAGACATTTTTGTTCTGCAATCATTCTAACTTTGAAAACATACCTTTATTACCCACTTTTGTTTGAACACCTAAGGCCCAAAAATGAGTTAAACAGATTTATATTTCAGGTTTCACTCAAAAAAATATATTTTTTGCCAAACTGGAAAGAGCAGAAAAGTCTCCCTGACTGGCCTTAAGATACTCATTTTCATTATCAAATAATCTAATCCATCAGAGCAAGGTATGTTCTGTTAAAGGGAAAAACTGATCTACCATGCAACAGCAAGATAAAAGCAGATGAAAAGTAAATTATCTCAAATAAAAAGACATCATCCAGGCTTCCCTTGTGCCTGTGTTCCATACTGAAATGCTTGTCTGGAATTAAGTGGGACTTGGGGAAACCTGGCAAAGTACAAACCCAACAGGTCTTTGAAATGAAAGGCTGCGAACTGACTAAATGTACAGCTGTCTGTGTCCCGCCTTTGAGATTTTACCTTCTGCTCAAAACTCTGCCAGGCTACTTTGAAAAACACAGGAGCATTCCTTTAAAGCAATGGCTTGTCTGCAAAGGAACAAAAACAAATCCTCTTAGGATATGCATGACAGAAGGCACCTGTGTTCTAGTTATACAAGCACTTCAAAGGGCTACCGGCGTGACATAGTATTTTTTTTATGTCAGGGGAAATAAATAAATGAGACAATTGGCATGAAGGCTAATAACACATTCCAGACTAATGGGCTTACAGACATTCAAGACTTTTTTTTTTTATAGATTCATTGAGAACGTCTGACTCATATAAGGTGAAGCCACCTATGCAGCCAGATGAAAAAGTGAACTGAACACCTGTGAAACAACATTTTACTGCCCTCCAATGTGTCATCAGAGTGAGCGTGCTTTTCCTGGAGCGAGGGAGGAAATCCCTGCTCTCTTCCTGACATTAATCCTGCGCTGCTCTGTAGAGGCCAAAACCAGGTGTTCCTGTATGCTCTGTCCAAACCAGGTGCTCCTGTGAATGCAACCTGATTACACTAAACATGCCTTGTAAAGAAATATGAGCTGGGTGAGTACAGACAGCCTAAATGCAGCCAATTCTAGTCTACATGGGCATTTTAACTAAGAGTCAAACAGGTAAACTGAAAAGGGCACTTGTGTACACAACCATACATACTATACATACAGCCCAAATTATCCTACTAGGCGAGACATCAGTTAAAATTAAATCCCTGTATTTAGCCAAGTCCTCCATGAAAGGGCAGCTGTAAACACATTCGTGTCATTTCCTCTCAGATTACTAAGGCATGCAGTATGATTTGGAGAGCACAAATGTGAGGAATGCATTACTCTTTTTTTCCCACCGAGAGGCAAATCAAAGCAGAAGTGCACTTAACAGCTACAGCAACCATTTCAGTGAAATGATAGCGATTTAACTCACAGAGACTTAAACAGCCTCCAGCATCCAAAAGCATCTCCTGATCTAAACTGTGAAATAACTTTTGGTCCACAGATATCATACTATCAAATAATTCAGGTAAAATGCTGTTTCTCATCTTTTCAGTGGCGTTAGGTGTACCTTTTTTGGATGTTCAGCAGCTCCATAATGAACTTGGAAGCATATTGCTCCACAACACTAATTCACCAATAAAACCCATGTAGTTTTATTGGTGAAGACAGTCAGTGACTGAAGAGGCTTGTTAATGGTATGCTTTGTTCCAAATGTCACTTGACTTTTGAATTTATGGTTGAACTTCTACACATATCTATAGGATTAGTAAAATAAATCCATGAAATGCATGGCTGTCACTCAAAATTGCTAAATGCATAGGGTGAGATTGTGTACATTAAGATGTAACACTTAGGACATGCTAAATGTCGAGAAAAGCTCAAATGAGTCGCCACATAAATAGCTGCAGGTCTTCAGGGGTCAACTTTGTCATTGTCAAAGTGCACATTTGTGTTTTTGTTGCTCATATGTGACATCATAAGAGCAGTACAATTATCCCGGTGGTTAAGTAATGTCTGCAAAGCCTTATGACTAGCTATTCAAGTGTGCTTGTGGTTCAACTTTTTTTTGTCTCCAAAAAGCCTGGATTACTTTTTTTCATTCATTAGAATTCAGTCACTTGGAGTGCAAAACAGGAAGTCTAAGCACAAGAAAGGGCTTTAAGTATGATGAATCGAATGGATCTCTGACAAGGCCTGTAATTAACATACACAACATGGTGCAAGAACACGCAAAATTGAAAATCATCCAAAAAACACGGCAGCTATAATGCTTCTTGCTAATGAAATAACACAACCTTAATGTATGGAGTTCAGAAGTCATTAACTCCAGAACATTAGAGCAGTCACAGTCTGTTTAGCAGTGCAGAGTGTCGTTGTGAACTTTCTGTCCCCACAAAAGTTAAACACAGTGGGATCAGCTCCGGTTTAACGTGGTGAAATGGTAACGAGGGGGCATTTTAGGTTCTGTGTTTGTGTTCTGCAAAGTTGCCTCATATGAATGAAGACCCTTCTTTGCATCAGTTTTCTATACTTCAGACCAGCTGTGTCCAGGCCATGGTCGACCCCAGTACAAGACACCAAGAAAGTCATAAAACCAGACCACCTCGTCTCCTGGGAGAACCGACTGATTTTACAGACCATAAATTAACACCCAAAAAACTACACTGCCAACATAAATAGCTGTTTCATCACCACTGTAGTCTTGAGGGAACTGAAGAGAACACGGGTGATGGAGGGCCGCTGCTTTTCTTATCCTGCAATAAATAAAAGCAAACACCCACAAATACAGGCTAGGAGTAGGAAGAGACAGGGAGGAATTCTTCTAAGATGCACTGCTTGCTGCCTTTGCTCTGCAATTACATCGTTCTTGTTCTGTGGAGACCATCCTCCACATAACAGTCCTTAAGCTCAATGCTAAATCATGACCAACCTGGCTCAACATCCAATCCATCATTGTCAGAAGGCGGAGTGAAGACAAACAGACATGGGACTGGAAGAAAACTTCTGTACAACTTTGTAGTGTTAATACTTTTTTTTGTATTAATGGACTTTCAGATTTCTGTCACCATTGGTAGAAACACTCACACAATGTGTTGCAAGCAAATGTTATTTTCTTTCAAACAGAAACATGTGATATGCCTTGAGAATCCCATGGTAACAGTGATTAACTGTCTAGTAAGCTCCTAACTGAGTAGACGTTTCCCTCTGTTTCTTTCCCTCCATAGAGTCTATTATTTGCTTTCTACCCCTGCACCCTGCCCTGGTATTCTCATATTTCCCTCATCGTTCAGCACCACCACAAAACACAAGTCCTCTACTCTTTTTTTTCCCTCCTCTCCAACTGTTTTGCTTGTGTCAACCATTGTAATCTGTCAAGCATCTGGTAACAAACCTTTATAAAGGTGCAATTACACTTCATGACTTCATGACTTGGATGTGTGTGTTTTTATGTGGTCCATGCAAAGACTAACAATTTAGCCAGATAAAGTAACTAAACAAATACTCGTTCTGAAGAAATCAGAAATTGTGGTTGCATGCTAATAAAAAAAACAAAACAAAGCAAAAAGCCTACACAAACTAAACTTGAACAGATTTCCAACTCCAGCAGTAAATCTATTAAGAAGTGCCTGAGGTACAAATGAATAAGTACATCATTTGGTGTCAGCACTGATTTAGCTGTCAAAAATATGCTCCAATGTGTGAGTCACAGTTAGAGGTTGCTGTTACACAGGGTTTACATTTACACCGTTAAGAGTTTGCAGCTGTGAAAGAATGATGTATGGCTGACAAGATGGGAGCTGAGGTGAACTGTTTGTCATTCTGTTCTACACTTGAAAAGACGAGAGAGAAAAAAAAGATTCTCAGGGGCAAACTAGATACTTTGGGGATCATTAAAGGAAAACTACATGGGGGGTGGGGTGGGATGAGTGCGAAACTGGGTGTGTGTGTTTTATGGTGAGGTGTGTGTGCAGTGTATCTGCTTCATACTCACAGGGTGGCTGTTGTGTTGGGGATGGAGTCCGGGGGTAACACCTGATGGAGGTCCATGTTGCTGCAGACCATTTTCCTGTCGGACGCCAGGCTTTTCCCACTGCTTTTTGAGCGTTCATCGTTGAACTTACAATCGGACAATTGAGCCGAGTCACCGCCGCTACACAGCAGCAAAAGCACAAACAACTGCAACAGATCCACCCTCATTTTCACACTCGGTCACGGGCAGAAGACGGCATGAGGAAAGGAAATACACACTCAATGAGACTGGTGGAGAGATTCGGGGGGGGGGGGTAGCGTCAGCGTTCGTTATTCTAGTATTTCCACAAATATAGGCAGCGATAAGGGCAGAGACGAGACCTTTCCCGGTGTCTGGTTTGGCTCCAGTGTTCCTTCCTCCTCCATTTCTCGTCAGGTTTTTCCCCCCGTTGTGCTCCGCGGTGCTTCTGTCCGGTTGTTCTTTGTTTGCCAGACCTCATTTAGAATTCTCTTTCCATCGTGGGACGTGTCTCCAAAACGCTACCGAAATCCACCGAAATCTTCAAACGCCCGTTGGAGTTAGTCGCTTCTGAGTAACTTATCCGGTTGTTGGGAGGTTTTCTTTGTTGCGAATCGCGTGCGTCCCGGTCACGGAGTTGTCTTTTCCACGGGAGGCGGCGGTAGTCATCACGGGTTATCCAAAGCGCGCTTTAGGGCACGTGTAAACTCTTGAGAAAACTTCACATTAATTCCTCTGTACTTTGGAATAAACAGTGAACCAAACCTGGGTAAGTAACTTTCCCCTTCCCAGGCACCGACAGGAAATCACGTCCCAAAAACCAACGCGCAACATCATCTTTTCAGCGAGTGAAAAAAAAACGCGATTAAAGAAAGTTTAAGCGTAAAGTACAAAGACGAAATGAAACACTCTGAAGTATATCCACGATAGCCGTTTGCGCTCTTTTATGTCGCCTGAAAACAATTCACAGCCAACTCTTGTGTTCATTGAGAAGTCCTCTTCCTATGGTCCTGCCCAGTCCTGCCCCGAGATCCACAAGTCCCAGCGGCCGAGTCCCGTGGAATACAGACCACTTCCGGTCTTTCACAATAAAACCCGGAACAGGTCATTCAGTAACTTGTAATTGGTGATGGGCTCACTGCACACGGCCCCTTCTCTGAATCAGAATCAATTTTATTGCCAAGTAGGTTTACACTTACATGGAATTTGCTTTGGTGGTTTGGTGCGTAAAATAAACATCGTAGTAAAATAACAATAAAATTGAACCAGTGCTTCCAGTCAGAGGCATCGATTGACAATATATTATTACACTATAATATAAAAAGAAATAGAAATATGAAATATGTGCAATGTAGCTTAAGTCTATGTGCAATGTAACTAAATTATATTTAAACCTATTATAAGCTTTTTGTGTGTGTTTTTCCTGATTGTTTATTGTAATTAACTGTTTATAGTACTGTTTACACTGATATATAGTAGTCTCACTGTTTATAGTATTGTTTACACTGATATATAGTATTCTCAGTGTTATAGTACTGTCTACATTAATATATAGTATTTTCACTGTTTATAGTACTGTTTACACTGATGTGCAGTATTTTCAC
>JAPTHA010000011.1:8049791-8060988 GCA_029814585.1 Gymnapogon annona | reverse complement strand
ATTCTATGACATTTCGTTACCAGATTCATTGTGTGTGTCTGTGTAATGACAATAAAGGAAGTCTAAGTCTAAGTAATTGTCATATCTAAAGTGGTGTCTATTACATATAGTTATATTTCAGTCAAGAAATTAGTATTGCCATTTGTGCCTAACACATAGGGATGTTTATGCGGTCACTCATCGAGTCAAATAAAACAGGGACAAGACAGATATTAAAGTCTATAAAAGACAAGTTAAAACCTATACACATACCATATGTGTATAGGTGTATAGGTTGTATGTGTGTAAAAAGTACATAAAACATTTAAAAACTCAATGACAGCTGTTTAAAACCCCAGGAAACAAATACAATAAAACGAAATCATTATACACTGCAAGGAGGAAGAGGTAGCCGGTTCACACACATCAACATACATATATGTAGATATACAGGATTATGTTGGGCTTCTGTTGCGAACGGTCCGGGAGTTTGGTTGGTAAAACTGCATGTGAAGCTCCACTTTATTTTGATTTTGATTTGATTCATCTACGCACAACATATTGCACCCACTCTCCTATTCAATGCTGGCCGACATTCTAACACTAACAGCCTAAATATAGTCAAAATAAACAAAGACGCCAAATAAACGTGAGAAGCGTAGAAGAAAACTGTTTTATACGAATTTCCCAATTTTATACAAAAAACAGAATGTTTGCTCCTGGAGGATTCTGTTGGGTTTCTATTACAACTAATCCGAGAGTCTTGTAAAGTGCCCCGAGATAACCACTGTTATGAGTTGGCGCTATATAAATAAACCATGATTTGATTATTCAATAATGTGGTAGAATGAATCACCCTATTTTGGACTAAAGGGATGCACGGGTTGTATTGTATGTTCAGGAAAATAAGCTTTCAGGGCAAATGCTTTCATCTCCACCGTGTTTGTTATCCAGACAGGAAAGGTTTGTCGTCCATAGAGCACATTGTTTGCAATACTCCACTTAGTTTAATGACCCGTAAAGCTAACATGAACTCTGGCGCAACACAACTATCACTGTCATTATAATCCAAATACTTTCAACGAGTTAAAAAACAAAACAAAAACGGTTTTCTCACGATACATCACGCGCACATCACTTTTCACATTTAATTAAAACTTTTTATACGAATTTTTAAGTGACCCCATGACGCCATGACGTAAAGCCTATAGCGGTGCTGCATTCAGGTGCTTCTTCCAAAGCAAGTACGAATCGAAACAAATCATGAACATGAATGAAAGTCAAAGTTACAACGCGAATCTGAAGTTGTTGGAACTATGTGTGCTATTTAGTAATCTTCCTCAAAATGTAAAAAGAAAAATTCGTACCGATACGAATCAAAGAAAAGATATATAAGAAAGAAAAGGGGCACGAGTTTAATAGGTTTATGAAATAGCCTTCGAGTGACGTCACGTAAATGTTAACGTTAAAGTCTCCCGTCAGTTAACAGTCACAATAGTTGCACTAATTTGTCATTGGTTAACATAGGATCACATTTCCTGTTTCAAAACGTCACATTTCCTGCTTGTTCCTGTTGTAGCCGATCGTGCATGGCTGCGTTAATCCCAAACCGCTACAATCTGCGGCTAAACTACAGGGTTTTACTGCAACAGAGACAAATCTTTATAACTGTGCTTTGCACGACCTTGTCTGCAGAAAGGCAGTAAACCATGTTCCCGTGTGACTTTGCGTGGGGAGCGGGAACTGCTGCGTATCAGATAGAGGGTACGTAAACACAACCAAGAGATATCCGCAGCCATGCACAACTACACTTCAGTTGTTAGAACTACTCCAAAACCGTTCTTTGGTTTGGCTTTAATAAATGCTGAATAACGTTTAATTAGGAAAAAATGGAAGATTAGAAAGAGTATATTTGTCTATATTCGTTTTGACATTTGTCTGTTCTTTCTCAAATTAAGCACCATACATTGATATTTTTTTCTACAAACCATCTCTATATACAGTGTTATTCCACCATCTGATGTACACTGTTGGTCAAGAAGTTGGAACATTTTTGTTTTCCGACGCATTTCTCTTTTTAATCCCGTTAATAAATCTCCAGGTACAGTTACTACACAGTATTGCGCTTTCAAAAATAAATCACGTCATCATAATAGTTTCAGGACAAGAGGTATAACTGTTTTACAGCTTTACTTAAGTGCACAGATGCTTAATACTGTAAACAGAAAAGTAATTCCTAAAAATACTAGTGTTGTTAAATCAATGTTTGCCTTCAATATGAGTGAGATAATCATGGGGGGGGGGGGGGGGGGGGGGTAATTGTACATTGATCATTTGGTTCATAGGCTCATAATGACAGCGTTTTTGCAGCGTTATTGAAATTAGCAACAGAAATTAAGAGGGGCAATGTTTCAAAATTCCAAAATAAAATATAAAACTAAAAACCGAGCTCTGAAGATACACCCAATAAATGCAAAATAAATATCACCGCAGTACAAATACACAGCAATTATAGCAGCAGCACAACAATGTGAATGACAATGACACTTTCTACATATTGTTGGCCTTGTAGCACAATTACGCCAGCTATGTTTTTGTTGATATTTGTGCAGTTTTGCTTTCTTATTATTTGGTGAGTCATTTTTGGCAGTCACATAAAGTCCCATAATCTGTCCCAGTATTATTAATAGTCTCTAAAATGATCAATAGGTTTAAGTTAACACTGCTGTCAGGAGAACACAACAAAGTATGTGTTTGCATTAAAAAGGGGGAAAAACATACTTAATTCCTTATTTACATCATATAAATATGGCACCAGCAGCATCACAATAAATTTACTCCACAGACCCAGTAAAAGTCCCAAACGGAGCAGTGATTTTTCTTACCTCGTTTTATGTAATGAAACAATTTATTTGTGCATTAAGGTGGCTGGCAGGCAGATGGCAAGGGACCAAATATCTGGGACACATTTTGTCACAAGACAGGCAGAGTGTTTGGGGAGCAGAATGGAGATGTGGCCTGTAACAGCTATGAGCTGTGGGAAGAGGACCTGAAGTGTATCCTGCAGCTTGGACTCACGCATTATCGCCTGTCTCTCTCCTGGGCCCGTCTCCTGCCTGATGGGACCACACAGCATGTCAATCAAAAAGGTATTGCCATGTTCCTTTTAGACTGACAGAATTCCAGAACAGTATAGTAGTGTTAGTCTCATTTAGTTAAACCTAATATGTCTAATAATTGCCTTTGTAGTTACAGTTCTAGTTCCGGTTTACCTTATTCACAACTAACATGTCTAACTGGACAACAGGTGTGGACTACTACAACAAAGTGATTGATGATTTGCTGGCCTGTAACGTAACCCCAATGGTCACTATTTACCATTTCGACCTGCCTCAAGCTCTCCAATATCAGGGGGGCTGGAAATCATGGAGTATAGCGGCCCTTTTTGACAGCTACGCTAAGTTTTGCTTCCAGACATTTGGCGATCGCGTCAAACTTTGGATCACTATCAATGAGCCATATGTGTGTGCCAAATTGGGTCATGAGGACGGTATACATGCCCCTGGGTTAAAAGAACCAGGGGTCAGTGCCTACCTGGTGGGCCACAACATGTTGCGTGCCCACGCCATGGCTTGGCATAGCTACAACTCCTCCTATAGGGCAAAGCAGAAGGGTTTGGTGTCTTTGGCTATCAACAGTGACTGGTTGGAGCCGCTACAGCCGGACTGCACCGATGACATCAATGCAACTGAACGCAACTTCGCTTTTACCCTCGGCTGGTTTGCCTGGCCCATATTTGTAACAGGAGACTATCCAGAAATAATGAGATCTGCCATCGACGCCAACAGTAGAAAATTGGGGTACACTGGTGCTTCAAGACTGCCCAGTTTCTCTGAGGACCAGCTTGTTATTTTGGGCACAGCCGACTTCTTTGCACTCAACTATTACACATCACGTAAAGTCAGAGCAGGAGCTGGATTCGGGCAGACGCTGTGTATGAAGAGCGATCGGAATGCAGAAGAAGTACTGGATCCTTCCTGGCCTATTTGCGGGGTGTCTTGGCTGGCTGCAGTGCCCTACGGCTTAAGGAGACTTCTCAAATACATTAAGGTGAATTACAAACCACCACTTTATCTTTGTCCAAAGCACATCTCAGGCAGTCCACGGAGATTAACCCATAAAGAAACAGTGCTACTTTTATGTCACGTCTCAAATGAAGTGTTCTCTCTATTTAATATTTCTTAAGTTATTTATCACCATTTATTACATATAATATTATCCACTATATTTAGCATTTTTTTGGTGGACTTCATGTATTTGTTATTTACTGACCATGTATATGTACATAAAAGATTCAATTAAAGTTGAGAGTTATCGTATCTGAAAGAGAGAAAACTGATGAAAAACTGACTTTTTCATCACACACATTAACAACTTAAAGCAAATAGAAGTCTCTCCATCCAGTGTCATTTACCAGACTGCATGGGTTTTACTGGGGAATCAATGAGCCTGTTTACATGACTATAAAATACCAATACCTGGGAATAATACCATAACTACTGTAATCTGATGCAACTCACATGCACCTCCGATAATAAAAAAACACAGTTTTTTGGTTTCAGTCATATTTGATTCTTTTCCGGAGCACATACGTACATTATGAGGCAACATGTACACTTCTTGTCATTTTAAAAACATCTGATCTCGTGTTGGACACTCTAAAGTACAACTGTTAGAATGCAAAGCCATTCCTACATTTCCTCCTGTCAAGCAGATGGATGTAGAGAACGTTCATTAGTCGTAGCATGAAATTTGTTTCCTCTTCACTCCAGTCTTTTCCGTAACTTCCATTTTTCATAGTTATATATATATATATATACATATATACACACACATATATGTACACATATACATACTTATATACACACACACACACACACACACACATATATATATATATATACATACATACATAAACATGTAAAAGAACAAAATAAGTTAGATTAACCTGTACATATGCATGAAGACATAGGAAGCCTGGGGAGAAATGTAGGTGTTAATCAGATTTGTCACCATCAGATTTCTGCTGATATTGGATAAAGCCTATCAGATTATCCTGTTTACACGATCACTTCAATAATCTGATAGCTCCACAAATCGGATAATGATTGGAGCATTGGTGTGCATGTAAACACGCTCTCTGTTTAGATGGATTTAGGTAGATGGTGACATCTCCACGTTCACTACAGAGCCTCTGCATATCTAATTGAGTCGTACCTGATGACTGTGAAAAGATGGAAAACTGTATTTTACACTAGTTATTTACATGTATTGATAGGATCAGTGCATCAGTAGCTATTAAACATTTTAGGTCTGTAGATGGTGTCTGCATCAGTGGATGTTTATGTCTTTATCAGTTAAGATCATTCCAAATCACGCTGCAGTATCTTTTATTTTGACTGCAAATTCAGTCTTTTCGGTTTGTGTCGTCGTCTTTCTTTTTTCCTCACAGAATCAAACTGAATTGACCAACGAGAAGACAAATCAACTTCAGCCAAATGAGGAAAACACTCTGACATTTGTTTAGTGTCTTGCCATCGATTTTGTATGCAGTAATCTCCTTTTAACACCTCCAGAAACACATTGATGCTTCATTAGTACTGTCACATTGAATGAAACAGTTACTTTGCTGAAAAGTGTTTGCAAACGAGCAATTTCCTGCTGTTGTGACTTGTCACAGACCATTAGTTTGAGCTTGGCACCGTTGAAATGCAGCTAAATGGCACACGGTAGACCAATCTTTCTCTGCGCCGGAATGTGTGACAGCTGAGATGCCTTGTTTGATGATGACATTTGCCCTGTGACTTTCCAGGACACTTTCAACAACCCGGTCGTCTACATCACAGAGAACGGCTTCTCTCAGGTGGGGCCTCTTCAGATGGAGGATGTCCAGCGCTCAAAGTTTTACAAGGACACCATCATGGAAGTGGGTAAAGGTAATGTCGGGTAAAAACTGCACTGGATATGATTACGAGCATGAAATTTCTATCTTCAGTTGGTTAGAAATGTCACAGGAATTTGCCTCAGGTGCAGCAGTCGTCAGTGAAATTGCTGCATCATAAAATCCCTTTTACTGGGCCAAATATCAGAGACACTTTTAACCTTTTAAAAAACAGGTTTGTGTCTCACACTACTGGCATCCCATAAGATTTAAGACATAAGATTTTGCAATCTAAACAATAAGACATCGTATTTACTTTTGCTGCCTCCATCTGGCCAGTTTGTGTATTTTTTATTTCCAGGTTCGTGTTTTTCATGGTTATCTTTGTGTGATAGCATAACGATAAAGAGAAAAAAAAATCATCCCAGCCTTATTATTCGGTAAACCCTGCAGTGCCTTTACCCTTGACAATAAAGAAGTTAATACATGACTCACAGCTAATGAGCATGGGTTTAAAACCACAGAGTTTTTTAGTTGTTGCGCCTATGTTGCTAATTTTGTCATAAGCCATGTTTTACATAACAAGGTCTCCAAGCATTAGGGAATTGTTCTGTTTTTGAGTCAACTCTTCTTCTATGCACACAATTAAAATAGGTTTTTATTTATTCTGTAGCGATTGAAGAAGACAAGGTCAACGTCCGTGGATATTTTGCATGGTCTCTGATGGACAACTTTGAATGGGCCGATGGATTCAGTGCTCGGTTTGGCTTATTCCACGTGGATTTCTCAGACCAGAGGCTTTGCCGAACCATGTACCACTCTGGACGGGAGTATGCAAAGATGATCGTGAAATATAAATCTGAATCAAAAATGAGAATAATAAGCAGCTGAGAAATCAATGTCCACACACTTGTGATACATGATTTTTGGTAAAAATAAAAGGGTTCATATGTGCATATTCAATGTCTTTTTGGTTGGGCCATGATCGATTTGGAGTTTCTTTTTCATTTTCATTATGTTGAAATCAAACCCTTTTAGCCCTGACAGGTATCCTTCACAGCTAAACTCATGCTTTTGGAGTTGTCTCGCGTAATACATTTGCAGGTGCAGCCATCATCAGTGAAAATACATCTTCATAAAGTCCTCTTTACTGGGCCAAACTTCTGACATACTTAATTTAAAATGTATCACAATAGTCAATTTGACTACTTTTATCGCAGACCTGACTTCAGCACGGTATGGGAGGACACAAGCGACAGTGCCTCAGTTGATTCAATGGAATTTAAATAAGTATTCTGTCCTACACCATTCCCATCCACTGTTCTCAGGAGATTTATGGACTCAGGTTCTTAACTCATCGGGCCAAGGTAGCTGTAAGCCCTCCAGACCAGACTGCAGCAACTTCATCTGTTTGCAAAGACAAAAAGCTTTTAGGCTCCAAATCATAGCTTTCTAATCAGTGTCCTCTTGAGCTGTGTGATTAGGTGCATGTGTGCATACAGGAACTTCATGTACTGATGTAGAAGAAGAAGATATTCTTTTATTAAAGGAGAGAAAGCTGAGGCCAAAAAGGCAGATCCACTACATTTAATTAAAAATAATTTATATGCTGTATACAGAGCTGGCTTCTATATATTAGTATTTCCTTCTAGTTGAGTACGGTGGAAATATTTCTCAGTGACAGTTGCACAGTGCATACTGTCTTTACGGTTATATTTTTATATAAAGTTTTCACCTGCACTTTAACCTGTACAGTACACACAAACTTTACAGTTATATTGTGTATAAAGTGTTCACCTGCACTTTAAGTGATTGCTACTAAAGGAACAAGAGCTGCTAAACTATTATTTCATTTTTGTGATGATGGCAATAAAGTTCTATTCTATATTTTTTAACACTGACAGATTGACATGATATTAGATTTAATTTGAACACAGTATAAACTAAGAAATGTATACCTGGGGTTTTCACATACAGTTCCTAGAGGTAATTTGAAATGTGTAAATTTTTTTGGCCCACAAATGTCTTGGACATAATTTTGACATTTTCAAATCTACTAGACTGGCCTGGTTCAAGCCTGTTGAAAAATGATAAAGTAACTACTCCTTTGGGAGAAAAGTTGGAAGTTGGGTGCAAAAGCCTTAGATTGACACTGGAAGTCCAAAAAGTGCCATTTCTCAGTATTGCTCTGCATTCAGAATAGCAGCTGGCCTCACTGTGACGGGTAAATTGTATTCCGATTAGCTGCGAAAAGGCCTTTATACAAAATCTTAAATTTATCTCGTTGAAACCTGAAGAAACCCTAACATATTGGATGTCCGCATGACAAAAGCAGCGCCTTAGGAAAGAAACTCTTTCCGGCGGAGGGCCCTTTGCAGTAATGAGCAGAAAATCAAATTAGGGAGTCCCCCAGATTCATATTTAAACTGGATGAAAATCTTCCTTCCAGAGAAACCTATGCAGTAATAGTCTGAAAACCCAAGTTAAGAAGTCCACCACATGTATATTTAACCTGGCTTTGCTTCAAATCCAAAATGTCTCTGTGAGCATAGTGTGTAAAGCAGCAGCAGCTTACAGACTCTGTATCAGCTTACCTTTGAGGAAAGAACTATTCTGCCATCAGGCTACATAAAACACACTTCACTGGACCCAGAAGAGATGCCAGCTGAAAGCAACAGATGTCCTGCCACAGGAAGAGAGGGTGAAGCCATTTGTGTTCATCAGACAGCTGTGCAAACTGCATTTTAAGAAAAAAAAAAGAAAGAAAATGGGAACTACTGAGAAACCTCTCCCTTGGGCCCTTTGTTTATTGTTTGTGCATACTGCGGTTCAGGAAGGATTATTTGTATGGCGCGATGAACAATGCAACCACTGGTCTCGCTTGAGAAAGTCCTACTTGAAAGTGCGGTGTGACTTTACCGTGTGAGCACAGGTGTATCAAAAGTTTTGGATTTGAAGTTTAATTAAATGCCACTTCAACCATCAATGCTCACCTCGGTGCACAGGATGACAAAACCATACAGAATGAAGGCATGTGAAGCACCTGGACCCCTGTTTGTAGGTCTACAGTGCCACCTTGTGGTAGAACTGCAGCTTTAAATCCAACGACGCATCTACTGTACTATGTAGCAAATGACAGTGTATGTCACATGATGTGCTGCTTTGATTCATAAAATGCCTCCTGTTGGTGTAACAATAAACAACTAAAGCAGTCGTCTTACTACAATACATCACAGATTTAACACAATTAATATTTATGCTCCGATGTGAAGGAAAATGTCATTTATATTCTGTGTTGGGAGACTTTGTTTGCATTAATAAGCACGGTGTATCGTGACATCCAGTTGGCTGTGCATACTGTTTTCAACAGATGTGAATAATACCCTCGCGGCCCTCCTCCATCTATGTCAAGCCGAGTGAGATTCCCTTTTGTCTTATGATGAATAACAAGCTATTGTGGAAGTATGAATAATGCTGTTGCTGCTTGCATTAGAAGTTCTTTGCAGGCTGCTTTGAACACTAACTCGAGCCACATTTCATACTTTTTCCAGCACTGATGAAGTTCCTCTAATATCAGTTTCTCTGACAAAGCTGCTAGACGACAGTGATTCTAAAATCTCCATGGTACGATAGTGACGGAGCACAAAATAAAACATCATAGTGAACTTGAGCAACAAGCGCCATTGTGGGTGGGTTCTGTATGGGTGTATGAGAGCACACAAGTTCAGATCCAGTGTTAAAAGATGTTTCCAAATGATCCTTCAGACCAACCATGGGAAACTCAGTTCCTACCAAGGAGCAGATTTGTAATTGCACCCACTGCCTCCCTGTACTGATGGATTTCATCTTCCTCCATCACTGAGTAGATTGTAATGCCATGGCTTAAAGAGCCCACCACTGCTTTTAAATTGATTGAATGAAATATGAGCGGGAAGTTAACTCTGCAGCGGTTGAAATGAGCCATTTGTGGGGAACCGAGGAATAATATGTTCCTATTGCAGGTTGGAAAGCTTAAAACATTAATTAGGATTTAAATAATTCACTCTTCCAGTCTTTACAATAGTCCAACAACCAATATTCAACTTCAATTCATTACGGTATGCAGAATTTATTCTGATTAGGCTGTGATGTAGAAAGTCGCCAAAGAAGCCATTTCTAAACGTGCTTTCCAATTAACCACCGAATATATCATGTGTATAGATAAGTTGCTTTTGACAATGAATTAGTACGTTTAATTGTAACATTCAATCACATTCACTGGCGGAGATTTACCCCTGAGGAACATTCTGGCAAATTACCAAGAGAGACCCATTTGTATTTGACCAAACTTAACTCATTACATTTTGACAGGCATTATGAAATATTCAATAACCAGGAAATTCATTTACTTATTATAAATTAACTAAATAATTTAGCAGCTAATAAACTATCTTCATTGGGAGTGATAGGAAAATTGTAATCTTGTGCATCGTTGCAGTGCTTACAGGTGCAAAGGGTCTGACTTGTGGCAAATAATTACCTTTTTCTATTTACTGATTACCCTCATATGCATATTCCCCGGAGTAATGGTATAATTAGATTGTTGCTTCAACATCAAGATGAGAAGACATCAGCCACTCCCGTTCTCTGGAGCATAGATACAAATCTCTCACTCGCTCTCCTGCGTTTTCCGACTCGCTTTCACTTTGTCTGGGTCTCTCAGTCAGCTGGTGTGGGACCTGGGAGAGGCCCGCACCGCTCCTGTCTTTCTCCTTTCTTTATATTGGTTCTTTTTATACTCACTTTCTCAATTCATCTTCTCCTCTCTCCTAATTGCATTGCTCATTTTCCATTGATGAGCGTGTACAAGGAGCGGGAGAGGGAAAAGAAGAAAAAGAAGAAGAAAAAAAATAGCACAAACTTTCTAAATCCCATTGACCTACTTAGCTAGACATTTCTCTGGGAATTCATATTAGTGCAAAAGAGTTAGAAGAAAAAATGTTTTCTCATTTTTTCCCTTTTCCGTCTTCATCAGCCCCCCCGCTTTCTCTTTCAGCTGGAAGCCATTTTCCTCACATCCTGTATTTGATCCTGCGTGAGCACTACAGTGCATTATACAAGTGGATAAACGCCTTACTCTGGCATAACTAGCGGTTTGAAGCTCTGTCACCACATTTGACAGTGGCGTAAGAAGCGTGACATCGGAGTTATAAAGCAAGGCCTCATCTTTGATTGATGAACGCGGCGGGCGAGAGGCAAGATTGAGGAGGATGAATATAGCCAGGCCTCCAAGACAGG
>JAPTHA010000011.1:8016492-8043125 GCA_029814585.1 Gymnapogon annona | reverse complement strand
GTACACAATTTAGAGTCTGTAAAACTGAATTGGTCATAAAAAACAGAAAGTCGACCACTGTGTGTGTGAGAGGGGGCCAGAGCAGGTCTGATGTGGTCAAAAACAAAGCAGGAAGTTTGTTACGCAGTTGAAATACATTCTCCTGCACGGAGCTGCCTGTACACCATGAACATTGTCCAACTTTCTGTGTAGGGGTGTGGATCAAATGATTGCAATGTGCAATTGTACACTTTAAAAAGGACAGACTTGACAAATGACAAGTTTAAAGCAAGGTGGTTTCATAGGAAAAATGAAAGCCTTCATCTTTATAACATTAAAACAGGTCTCAGTGGACAAAGAATGGATACAAAAACATTCAATGTTCACAGTATTAACACATTGCAGTTGGATTACAGAATAATTTACAATAGATAAGAATTAGAATAATCTATTTGTCGAGAAAAATATATACATTTATTCAGAATACACACATATTGTGAAAAAAATCTATTAAAGAAAAATACAAGAGTCAGCAAATAAATGAATGTTGACATAGGAAATAACTAATAGGATAAAAATGTGTGATTCTGACAACTTTGGGCAAAAATTACATAATGACATTTTTGCATATTGTAATTCATGTGGTGTAATAAGAAATGTGACTGCGCCTTTTCTGGATATAAGTCTGCTGTAAATGTAGCCCACAACAGAAAATAGTGAGCGCTCAGGTGTTTTCACAGAGGCAAAGGGTGAAACAAACTTGACAACTAACTCACTGATCACTGCTGCAATCCCATCAGATGTGACTCTCCTGCTCCGTGACTTCACTTTTTCACACTAGTCTGAAAATGGCATTGGGTCATTGAATATTTTGTCTTTTGGCTGAGACGGTGAGAAAATTGTTGCAGATGAGTGTTTTTATATTTATACTTTTTCAGCTCCTGCCATTTAAACCTTCAGCCTATGCACACATGCAACAATTTCTTTTTCAATAGGTAATAGTTTTGACAGGAAAAATAATTGGAACCCTGAACCTGAAACCCTTTTAGTTTGTGTTTTCATGGGCACATGCATATACAAATATGCACATCCATGGAATACATGAATACACGCGCAACAGTGAGTATGTCTGCTCATGTATCTGCTGTCCAAGAAGATCAATGCGTCCCCATCGATGTTGTCTTGCCCTCCACACGTGAAGTGAATGGCGGGGGAGGAGGAGGTGACAGAGAGTGGGAGGAGAATGGGATGAGAGGCTAGCGCTAAATGGATGCAATGCAAATGGCACCAGAGGACATAGGAATCAATTTAGCTTATTGAAACAAATGAGAGCAACTCAGCTGTGCCATAGCGCATGTTTTTTTTGGCTGCCCCCATTGTTATTGTAATTAACCCACCCAACCCAAATCTGTGACCCTCCTTTTTGCAAGCACAGCCAAGCAACCCCCCCCAAACGCTCCAATGGACGTCTGTCTGAGGTTCCTTTTACTCTAATGAAAAAGCCTTAGAGATGCCCAGGTAAAAATGGAGGTACTATAACGGTGATTCATGGCCCTGGGTGACACACTAAAAGGCATGGGAGATCTGCCTAGGAAAGCATTTAGGAGAGGGTATTCCATGGTTGAGAGCCAACACCCCGACATTGCATCACATGCACCCCGAACCCCCTCCCGTAATGACTTACGGTCATTCCTTTCCCTCAGTATGCTCTTATGTTTATAAACTCCCACTCTCCACATCCATTGAATCCCAATAACCAAAATGGACTCCATGCAATGACCTCAGAGGTAAGTGACCGGTGCGATGCCTATTTCATAAAGTGATGAGTGACGTCCTATTGAAAATTTGCCATTGTTTTGTTTAAGGGTAGGCCACATGGATGCCTGAGCTGTAATTCCCCTGTGTGGCATGGGCATTGTATAGGGGTCTTGGGGGATGGATCAATAGTTGGAGAGAGTGATGGGGTCACGGTGGAATCAATTCGTTGGACAAACGACCTCCAGCTGCCGTCCGCACCTTCCAAGCCGCTTGACACCTGAGGCAATCTTTACTGAAATGTCCTCTGCTGAAATGCCACAGGGCTACGGGCTGCTGAGCAGTCACTCATGCAGCGCTCCGGAATCAAGTGGTGTATGCAAACCTGGTCTGCTGTCATCCACGGTGAAATGCCTTGGCTCAGCATTACTACATAAACAAAACTCATGCACCTGAGAATGTCAAGTACTTACTGCTTGCCCCTTTCGACGGCCCGTGCTTGATGGCCAAATTGGGATTAATTTGGGGAGGATGGGGGGCCAGTGTAGAGGTGACACCGTGTCATTCCACCCTAAAGAGAGAGGCGACTGCGGCACGGAGAACACGAACAGCAGGCCGACTTGATTGTTCCTCTATTACCCTGCCCACCATTTTGCATAAGCGGCAAAAAGGCACTGATGAAAACAAGTGGCGGTTTCAGGTCAGAAGCAGACACCCAGAAAATGAGCTTTTTTCCTGCCTTTCCCTTCTTACCCTTCCGCTGGGCCGCATAATTCAGAAGAGCCATCTTGTGGAAATGTCATCGTGTAGCGTCGGTGGAGCAAGCAGTGTGACAGAATGCTGTAACGCCTCCTGGGTTGGGGGCCTCACCACGCCGCCACGCCCGACTCGGCCTGACCTTGCAGGTGCTGATATATGCAGCCACATTGATGTCAAAAAAATGGACATCCCATGCCTCTTCGTGTGAGGTTTTGGTCACTGCCGAAGCAACTTCTTCCTCCGATTTCAGGTTCACAGAGAGGTGATGCATATTTCAAAGAAAGGCTGTATATGTTTATTCGCTTCGGGATATAGATTTACTTCTTTTCCCCTCACTTTTCTTTTTTTGAATAGAGGTCACTCCCCCACTGTGCATTTCCTTTTATGCACCCACTCCCTTTTCTTCATTCATCTTACCTGCTGACACATCTGACAACACGCAGCTGTATTATCATCTCCCAACCCCCAGCTCTATAGCTTCCGTAACAACACAGGGCCAGCCTGACTCCTCCACCCCTTCTCTTTCTCCTTTAGAAAACTGATTATAAATGGTCAATTTGAAAATAGACTGGATAGTCCCCAAGGCTGCTTGCCTTGTCAAATTGAAAAGGGACAAGGACAAGTCAGTCGACTTGCCCCCTGTCTACCGTCCTGATATTTCCGTGGCAGGCGAACGAGAGAGAACATAACAAATTCCCCCCATGCGGCGGGCAAGGCAATGGCGAAGGATGACGAGGGAGGGTGCGGTGGCAGCGAGCTGAGGATCTTCAACATCTAGCCCTCAGCATTTATATCACAAGTCTCCACAAAGAGTCTATGGATCACTCCAGTGGGCTGGTGTTGGCAGTATCAGGAAAAGCCATAGGCTGTCAGGGAGTATGTGCCTTTCATATTTCACTGTAGACAGCCTTCCCTTCTCCCGGCCTCACTCACAGCAGCCTTTGAGGATAATATCTTCAAATCTCTCCTTGCCATGCTGAGAGGCTATTTTTAAATAGATATTTATTTCAATCTCTCAATTTTTCTTCCTCTCTCTCCTTTCTGTCCTACAGGTATAGCTTTGCCGCTGAGAAATGCTGGTGGCAAGGCAGGTATTTCTGTCAACACCAATCTTTGAGTCTTTGTCTTTCTCTTTTCCCACTCTGTATTTCATAGGGTGAATGCTTTTTTCCCCCTCCAGTTACACCGCCCCCTTCACCTTTAATTTACCCCGATATAAACAGACAAAGCAAAACAAAGACATTTCTCGTCATAAATAACGCGGCCACATTATTCCATTATGCCCAGGCCTGGTATCATCAACACAGAGAGTGAATTAATTCTTGATTTTACGAGTCTTCCAGTGATCAGCAGTGACTTTTGTGTTAACAATAAAGGCCCTTTCTGATTAATCACAGTAGCGAGCCGAAAGCACCCTTTGATATGGCCAAGCTGTCCATTGGAGCACGATTCATCAGAGGAGACCTTGCAATCAGATGGGACATGTGCTTTTTCCCCCAACACGTATCCCCTATCCCTTCAGAATACATTAGGGACGTGTGAGAGACGGAATCATCAGATACCAGGAGGCGAATTGAAGTGGTCATGAACCTAGTGTCAAACTCAAATAGCTGAATGGTGATAGATAAAACAAACAAGGGACGTGAATAGCTTGCAAAGCGACGCGCGTAACGGTGCGCTGCATTGTCAAGAAAGAACTTTCACAGATAAGGCCTGCAAGCCCTGCATTGCAATTGGGCTATTATTGAGTGTGACCCCTGCTGGAACTGTAACATATGACCCAAAATTTATGTATTGCATGAACTTTCCCCCCACGTAGCATGACATGAGTTATGTTTCATGTTGAATTGTGAGCCGTCCCGCTTTTCCCCCCTGGGTATACGGTCCTGACCTACTGGAAAAAAACAAGGGAGATGGAAATTTATTTTGCAATGACTTTCCCTTTGGGCTGAATGTTGCTATTAGCAAAGTGACCACGCTTCAGGTTGAGTACTGTGGGGATAGAATACATAGTGATAGAATATACAATAAAGGCGTTTCGCTCAAAAGCATTTCGCTCCAAGTCCTTCAAGGTGGGCTTCACAAATTGGCAGCTTTTCCTTCTCAAGTGATATTACTTTCATGTTTACCACTGCAGACACTGGAATATTAGATAAAAACAAGATGCTATATACTAATGCGTTATCATAGCCTTTTCCTGTATTCCCCAATGATTGTCTCTTGCACAGTAAGCACATTTGAAGTTGTTGTCTGTTATTCTTTATCTTATTTCTTCCTTCTAACCATGGTTAATAACAGTTTTCCCCTATCTCCCTCTATTTCTAGGCTAAGCCGGGTCTTAGAGCTGGCCCTCCGTTTTAGAGAGACAGAAAATGCTTGGGTAAGCAGTAGAAGGATTCCTCCGTTGCTACTTCAGGTAGTCCCCTCCCTCCCTTTAGCTGAGATTTCTATCCCAGGTCCTTATTATCACCAAACAAGCACTTTTTGATGATGATAAGTAATAGCCACATCCTTGTGTGTAGGACTCACTTCTCAGGGGAGTAAAGAGAGCATGCTGGTCATTTTTCTTGCCTGTTTGGCGTCCAGTGATCCTGGGGAAAATAGAGGCTGCATGGAGGAGGGGTGATTCTCTGTTTGTGCAGCACTATTCTACAAGAACTGAACAGATTTTGTGTGAGTAATGCTTTTTGATGTTTTATTTGGGTGAATTTGACTTGTTTGGAAATAAAATGTAGAACGAACCAGGACTTTTTCACAATGCCGATCTCTGAAAACACAACATATTCTGAATCCGTCTAGATTAGTCTTTACTGAAAGAACGGCCAGTTTCACATTAAACACTGTAACATTACGCTCTCTAGCTGTCAGGCAATATGGATAATCCCAATAATAAATCCCTTTCCTGATTGTTTGGAGCAACACTGATGGAAAAAGAAGACATCAAACGAGGGAATGACTTCAGGGTCAGGGCTTACTGACGGAAGTTTTGAAGCCCCTAATAGCACTGTTGGATGACAGCAGTGGTTTAGGAAGGGGATGATAAACCATGGACAAAAACTGATGATATCCTGAGAATGAGTGGACACAAATAAACAGCGTCCCTGGGCCTTTTAATCCAACAGACGTGCTCGACAGTAGCCTGTCATATTGCGTTGACCAATTTGAATGCACAGCAGGGAAACTCCCCTCTTTTTCAAATTGGTGGGCATCTTGTTTATTTCCTGCTATAAATGTTTCTTGCTGGCAAACACACTACCACACCCCCTTGAAAATCTATAATTCAGTTGAATTTGTGAGACAGTTTGATGTCTAGAGGAGGAAAATAAGGGACGGTTGACGGTGATGAAGAGGGGAGAGAGTCATAAATGTGAAAAATGAAAATGACGCAAAGGATGGAAATTAAAATAAGTATGTCGTGTCACTGAAAGGAAGCTAATTGAAATATTTCATAATATAGTTAAAGAGCTGAGAGTGTTGAACATTCAATTCTCTTGTTCCACTGAGAGTTTAGAAGGTTTAGCTCTTACGCACAGGTTGTTCTTTTGTTTGGTTTGCTGGCTATAAAATCTGGGGCCTCAGGTGTGGTCTGCCAAGAATGCCACTCAAAGGAAGTGGTATTCAAAGCAAGTGTCCAGACCAATATATCAACAACTCTGTCCCTCAGCCAAAGAACATTTTGTGTGGTGATAAGACTTGAAAAGGGAAGCAATGCCACATTTTCCCTGTGATAAACTGGCCACGATATCTGAAAATATGGGCATTTACTAATAAACTAGCAGGGCACTGATTGTTCCAAGTTTAAGTTTGTCTGAGGTTTTGTGATTGAATTCAAGGCTCTGTCCGCTTCTTTTTATTCCCCCAGCGTCTGACCTATATATAGCAGAGGATATAGTGATCAGTGGCGTGATAGTCCCTGGCACCTGGAGTGGTGTCTTTTGCCACAAGGGGGCACTATCAACTATGATGTTTTAAGTTTAGGGCTAATATAGGCAAGCCATTCATTAAAAAAAAGTAAACAACATGTTAAGTATTTGTCAGAGTGGTGTCTTTTGTCCTTTCATACTCTAAGTTATTGATACTGTTAGTATTTTATATAAGGAGAATACGATTTAAACATTTTGAGCAGAATTACAGCAGCATTTCCCCCCGTAACATGCAAAAAAATACTTGTTTGTCCAATACATTGGACAAACTTCAACAATATAAGTGAAGATCACTAACAAGTGTCTATTTTTAATTTTGTTTGGTTTGCTGAGGGGATATTACTCCCTCTGATGGATCTGGTCATCTACGTAGATGTCTTGGTACAAAATTTGAAGGACTCACCTTTGGCCTGTGTTGTACCTTTCCTTATCCTTTGATGAAAATAAGTTCTATAACACCAGAAAACCCAAACTTTCTGAAACAATACTTTTCTTCTTTGTTGAGCACTTTCTGGAATATTTCAGATAACACAGAACTGACGTGGTATGTCTCGTGATGCCGCTGGTCTAAATATACAACTACAGAGTATGTGGTCACATGAAGCCCCCCCTCCCCTCCCGGTGGCTGTCACAGTGAATCCCTGAGCTGCCACGGAGCAGCCTGACCTTTGCCTCTGCCTTTTAGTGCATTGATCTGCTGGTCACTTTGAGCCAAGATGGCTTCCCTTGTCTACTTGCTCCCACCTAGTTAACCTGAGTGGACTCAGTCACTGCTGGGGCCCTCGCCTGGCGACCTCTGACACATGATCGTCTCAGTATACACGGTTCGGCGCTCAGCCCTGTCAGAATTACTGCTTTACCAAACGCTCATAATAAAACTGTATTCGGTTGAATACAAACAGGAAAGCTTTTTTTTTTCCACGCCAGATGCACAGGGTCATGTGTTCTAATTTTAGGTGGTGTTAATTGCAGGCCTCTCAAGTGTCCTCACTGCCACCTTTGACAAAAGCACCATTCATAGGCAAGGCGGCCAGGCGGGCTGGCAGTGCGCCTGCTTCGCCAGTTGTTACTGACACGTCCTTGGCAGAGCCAGGGCCGGCTCTGACTGAGGTGTCTGCTAAAGCTGTCTTACCAATAAACATGCCTCACAGTTCAATGGTGCATAATTCTATAAGCAGAATGTCCAGATATGTCACATGACATGTCGATCGGTCCCACCCAATTTCAAGTGGCGTACAACTACAGCATTAGTGAACCCTAAGAGATGTACTGAAATTTCTGGATAAGGTCAAAAAAGGGCCGGATATGATCAAGCCGTGGCACATGAAAGTCAGAAATGGAACAGGATCGTGTGCGGTCCATAAACCGTTATGGCCGTCTTGACCAAAGTGAGTGCATTTAAGGCCCAGGAGTTCACCCCGGAGTCAGACTTTGTAAACACGGTTCCTGCAAAAGGCAGTCGAGGCACGGCACGTGCTGCACAAAGCAATTCAGCACTCTAACGCCCTGTCACTGGGCTCACATTTCAACCATTCTTTATTCTCTGCCACAGTTCCAGCAGGGTGTAAATTGTGCAGGGCTGTAATTAATCCATGTCAGGTCAGAGAAGAAGGAAGAACGAAGGAAAACGTGCTGAAGTATGAGGTGCCTTTGATGATAGCACCCCCCCTCCCTCCACACACTCCACTCTATTCCACTCCACACGCACATATACACTATATTGTTTTGCATTCATGAAGGAAATGTAGGACCCCCAAGGAGTTGAGTGCCCTCCTACAGTACTTTCATGTTTCTAAAGCCCGTTAAAGCTCTATTTGTCCCATTGTACTCTTCCTCCGCTATAGGACAGAAACAGTCTTCATGCGTGGGCGGAAGAAAATGTATATATATCTTCAAAAGACAATTCATGCTGTGCTCATATATGTGACCATACCATAACCCCAATTTCAACTTCCACTATCGAATCAGCAGTGTAGAAATTAAGATGTGGGATCCATATGAAATATATATAAAGCGATATAAAATCCTCTCCCCCTGCTACAAAACTTCCACTGCAAAGATGATTTTTGAGAATAAAAAGGCTCTACAATCAATATCCGGGTTTAATGGAGGGGAAAAGGTTCATTACACTCCCACCTTTAGTGGCTGAACGATAATTTAAGTCGTCAGTGAGATTTTGGAAGTAGTCTGATCAGAACGGCCGCTGTCAATCATGTTGACAAACGGTTGAATTTTGAGGATGGGAAAACAGTTATCCTGGACAGGAGTGGTTGAATTTGCTGAAATGATTGACATTTATAAGTGGAGTGCCCTTAATTTTAATCTCTGAAAGACACTAAAATTAAATTGGCAAACAACAGCCGAGTATGATATATGGCGATAATGGATCACAATGAGAAAGGGAAAGAAGAAAATGTGAATTAAAGCATAACTCCTTCATAACGCTGTTCTGAAAGAATGATTGTGCAAGCTCACTGATCTCCTATTACCTCTGTTTAGTCGAGCGATTTTAGCCTTTTTGCATAATTAGCCCAAATGTTTATATAATCGCAAAGTTCAGGCCCGATAAAAATTTATGTTGATGGTGTAATTTTCCGAATCAAAGAAAACCTGACATGAAACATGTGCAGCCAGAGACTGGGGAGAGTTAAGTAATCCTATAGGTCCTCTTATTATCACATTCCTTTTTCACCTCTTGCCGAGCTTCACAAGTTTTGCTTCATTATTACTTCTGCTGAACATCTCTTTCTTAGTCTAGTGAACAGAGAGATGAGCAGGGGGGGAATTCAAGTCTGTCGGGGGTGAAAACGAGTGGAGGAACCACGGCGTAAAAACTTTTTTCTGGCTCCATTTAAATTTTGAACAGATACTATAATGTGTTCCAGACCGGACTCTCAAAGGATGAGGGATTTTGAGTTTCAGCTCCTGCCCTGGCACTCATTTAGGCCTTATTAATCTAATTACTTGCCCAATTGTACATATTTAACATCGCCCCGATCCTCTCCCAACTTGACTATAAGAAGATGCCCGACGAACTCTGTTGGCTGCTAGGCTTTACCTTTATAAGGAAAATTGCTGAAGCTTGCAGATAGAGAAAAAAAAATTAAATGGCTGCAATTCATCACACGATTACACCAATTATGTCGCTAGAATTTGGATGGGCTCAGATCACAGACCTCTCCGTCTGGGATTCCTGGCAGCCAATCCAATGTGCACGAGTCCAAGATACTAGGGCCCATTTATCTACCTTTGGGGAAGTCGGAGCCAATATTAATGCCCAGACCATGATTCCCCATCATCTGCTTCACCCGGTTGGTGACACTAGCGGTTTACACATAGGTTATTAATGGTCTATAAATATTCACTCGATGTTTAGTGGGACTTTGTTGCAGCCATTAGCGGAAGACGTTTGTATCGGGGGAGGGGGGAGGGGGGGTTGCAGGGGCAGACAGGAGTTGTTTTTTTTTTTATTTCTTGACGTGACAGCGCAATGGTGTGGCTAACCTTGAAGAGTTGGCCTGATGGGAAATTGGACCTTGGTTTGAGGCACTACTTTTATTCTGGCTTTTCATGACTAGTGAGGCAGTGAATGATGAGCTGCATGCTTCAGACCCTTCATTCATATCTTCCAAAAAATACAAGGTTGTGTGGGAGGGGCACCCCCACCTTCCATCACATGCAGTCCCTTTACATGATCTTATCCATTCTTTAAGCAAAACAAATCCATCAAAACTATAGAATATACATCCCCCTTCGAATCTGCAAATACAAAACAAAAAAAAAATCAAACAAGAGAAATTAAAGTACATTGTGACAAATGAGTCAGCCGTCTCTTTCTGTGTAATTTTTCCTCACCCTACAAGTAAGCAGCAACCAGGGCTCCACAAATCCAAACGCAATCAGACAGCTCCCTGGAATATGCACACTGTTACATACACCTTGCTCACCGCGGCATAAATTGCCATCGACAAAGTCTTGTTGAGGCTCCGTCCTTTCTGCATATGATTTGAATTGGATTCATGTAGATGCTTCTGACACGACGAAATGAGCGGAAGGAGGAGACGGAGGAAGGCAGGCACCGAGGGAGAGGAAAGGTGAAAACAGGAAAGACACAGGGCAATCAGAGACAGATGGGGGAGGGAAGGGGGTGGGTTAGGGTAGGTAGAGATAAAGAGAAACAAATCAGAAACGGAGAGTTGAGCCACAAACAAGCAGAGACCGAAGAGAAGAAAGGGGTAAAAAAAAAAAGAAAAGAAGGAGAGCATGTCTGACTGTTTCACAGGTTCATTCTGATGCATGGAGACAGACAGGAGAATAGATTGGTAGCCTTGGGTGGATAAGGACAGAACCATTCCCCAGAGAGATGGATTAGACGAGGGAGTGGAAATAAATGATCGCAGATTTTAATGGCCTTTTGGCTTGCTGTGCCCACCCCCCTTCCCTCCTTTTCCATTTCTGAGCGGGGAGGGGGTTACAGTGATGACATTTTCACATGCCAACTGTCTACCTTTTGCAGTTTAACTCATCAAAACAATCACATCGCAGTTTTCATGGAAGCGTACCGTAAGGGTGCATAGGGATAGGAGACGACCTACTGGTTACCTGATGCACAGCTAGATAGAGGAAACGGACACCTGAGCTGTGCAGGTGACCTATACGTATCAGGATATTTGTGAAAAAAAACATCCCTTTCTCTTTATTGGGAGGAAAACTTTGTAGGGCAAAAGAAGACTCCAAAGTTTTCTTTATTAGAAAAAAAAACTAAAAACCTTTTTTCCACCCTGCAGACACGGGCTCTCTGTAGATAAACTAAAGTTTACTATGACAAATTTTGAATGTTGTTTCTATTGGACATGACAACACTGACTCCAAGAGAAATGCTGACATATAGGTCTGTTTCAGCGCCTCTACAATACAATCTTCACCCGTCTGTGTGGAAGAAACTCGTGCACAAATACAACAAGAAATGAAAAGTAGAAGTCAGACAGAAAACTGTGATCGATGCTGGTTTCGTCTTCATGTTCTCTTTCCAAAGAAATATGTCTTCCTTCGCATAATAAAACCTCATAATTACTTCTGAGCACTAATCATTACTTGTATTAAACGATTCAGCATCTAACACCTGACCTTTACTTTAGGGATCAGTGTGTGGAAAACAGGACAATATTCCCTTTATTAATATCATCACAGCAGGAGGTGTAGTCAAAACTTTAAGAACTGCATTCAAAGTTTGTTCATTTGCTTATTAATAACATAACTTTTCCAGTCACTGTTTGCCTTAAGTTAAACCAGTGGACCATTGCAGACCATTGCATCATTAACCTTCATGACCAACTGACAAGTTTCGGTAGCCAGACTGAATATACACACTCTTTTTTTTTTTTTTAAGTGACGGACAGCGATGCATATGTGCCATATGGTTGTGTCATTTCACGAGAGACAGTTGTTGTGTCTATCTATTCATGCAGCGCTAAGTATGAGGGCACAAACATTCCCATCTCCCATGGTCTTCTCTTTTCCTGTGCCAAGAGGTAGCAGAGAATTTTTCACAATAATGACATACGGTTCAAATTACTGCTCCACCTTATCTCAGAATGCAGCCCTACATTAATCTGGGCAATTTTTACATCACACACTCGTATATATATTTATTTATATGTATATTTAAAATACAGGGCACCCAACACATAAGTCAGTGTAGTTGAATTCTATAGTTGGCCATTAGTTTTTAAGAAAATATAGCCTTGGGTTGTGGAATAAAAAATGGGTTTCAGTACTAATTTCTGTTATGATAAGTTCCATACCTGATTGCCTCCATAAGAGGCAGATCTGTCTTCATAAGGCCTTGTGAGGCTCCTGACAACTATTTAGCTCTGCTAATCCATTTGTTTGATTTATTTCTTACAGTATGTGGCTAATGTCTTTTAAAGATCTAGTGGCTACAGAGAGATGAAGGAAAACCAATTGCTGACAGATAGCATCAAATTTTTGAGCATCTAATCATTCTTGCATATCTT
Source organism: Gymnapogon annona (assembly GCA_029814585.1). Taxonomy (NCBI): domain Eukaryota; kingdom Metazoa; phylum Chordata; class Actinopteri; order Kurtiformes; family Apogonidae; genus Gymnapogon; species Gymnapogon annona. The sequence continues at coordinate 8,030,692 of JAPTHA010000011.1, read as the reverse complement.
CTTCTCCTCAGAATTCCTTTTTGGTTAATAAATGGGATGCCTTGATGAGCACAAGAGATATGGATGCAATTCTGCGCCAGTCTCGACAAGATAGTGATTTTGAGGGTGAGATAAGCATCATCTAAATAATGCAATGCACTACTCAAAATAAATTGATGACATGAAACAAATCGTGCCACTCTAGCAGCTTAGACTCTGCTAGAGGAGAGGAATACACAGGAAACAAAGCCCATGGAGAGCACTGAGGAAGGATTTTGGTAACTTTCTTGTCCGACTTGAACATCCTTTCCCTCTCTCTCTTCCTGCTTAGCTTTTCTAATCCGAATAACAGTTCCTTCCATCACTCTCTAACCTCTAACCTGTGGAGGCCTAGCTAGGGGACCCTGCCGGCAGGTTGAGGCTGGGGCTGAGATGACTTTGGGGGGGGTCTAGAGCCCTGTCCGACCAGGAACATCCGTCACCGTCAGAGTGACCACAACTGGAGCTCAGTCTAGCATAAGGGGAGGTGGTGGTGGTGGTTGGAGAGGAAGGGGGGGATGGAAAAAGGGAGAGATAAAGACTGATGGGTAAGGGTCTTCTGCTCCTCTATCATCATTTCACAGGTCTAGGGCTGGTAGACAGCGACCTCTCACACTGGGAATCACTGCTGGTCTGGGAATGGATGGGAGACCATAAAAGAAGAAAAGTTGGATGCTACATGAAGTGAATGTAATCAGACTACAGTCTAACACTCAAGGAAACGGTGACTAAAGCCTGACAGAGAGTTGAAAGGCTGATTGAAATTGTACACAGCAGCATTTGAGAACCACTTGAATATAAATGTTTTTGGAATGCTAAGTTGCCTAGTGAGAGGTCGGCCTCAATTTCTGTGCAAATACATGCAAATACAACTGCGAAGGCATGCATATACATTGTACACAAAGTGAATATTCACCCAGCAACAAATACACACATGCACAAATTCATAAAAACGCATACATGCATGCAAATCAAAATGACACAAAGTAAGTATTTACTTTTCCATGTTAATAAACACACAGTTGTATATGCAAGAGTGTACACAGAAAATGTGCACAGGTGCTTCCACAAAGACGTGCACATGCACTCACACATCTACACACAGATTAGGCTACTGCTGGGACTGAGGAAAATGGCTTTAGGGGACCCATGGCAGTGGCTGTGGTTCCCTGTCTCTGGCTTAGACACAGCCACGTCGATAACTAATCCTGACCTTTCCCCAGCCACCAAATTGAAAAATAAGAATAAGAAAAAATAAAATAGATGGCGGATGCTATCGAAACGGCCTCTGCTGCTTCCTGCGGGTGTAAGAAGCGCTCCATCTAATGGATCGAGAGGAGGGGGAAGGAGTGGGAGAGGAGTGGGAGAGGAGATGGGGATGGGTGTTGGGTTGGCCATATCTACTTTTTACAGGGTCTCTTCACATGGATTGAGTGTATAATTCTATCTGCGGGTTTGCCCTACTGGCCCAGTCCAAACCTGGAGAACATATCATGAGGTGGATTTTCGTCTGCCATGTCACATCTGTCTCTCTTTCGATCACAGATAAACAGTGAGATAGGCGACACTTGTGCTTCTATTATATGCAATGTGTGACCTATACAAATGCAGAAGTTGCCCCATGGTTCATTATATAGGCTCAGACTAACCTTTACTTTAGATATGAGTTCACACACACACACACACACACGCACATCCAATCCTTACTCTGTCATACCTGTTAGAGCCATAAATTACGTTTGCCACAACCATGGCAAGTTTGCCAAGCATCTCCCTGTAGTGAATACATTTGGTTACATTACCCAACCGCCCACTGTGTAGACCCAAGGAAGTCGTGTGCTCCGGCTGGACGCGGAAATATTTGATTTCATCTCATATTTTTACCCCCTGTGACGATGGACCCAGCCATGAGCGTCCACCATCAGAATAACTGACACATAACTCCATTAACATTATAGTCTATTAATACAAAGTGGAAAGTTGAAAATATTTCCACTCAGACGATGCGCATGAAATTCTCACTGCTCCGGTGCACCACTTGTGATGGCGCTGAAGTGAAATCGATGGAACAAAACACTACTTATTACATGTGGGAAATGTCTATGCCATTTTAGTGAACAATAATAAGAAATTGAAGCAGCGACAAAGCAGTCGGTGCTATGAAATGAGTCAAACTGAAACAAGAAAAAGCTCATTTGAAATTAGAGACGAAATTACCTCAGTCACTTGTCCAAATGGGACTGTTTTCCCATTCTGTCCACACAAAAGGAGAAAATATAATTTGTGAGAAAATTCTGCACTCAACTGGCAGCACACAGATGCCATATTAAATTATAAAGATCCAACACACTAATGCATAGGCATGGGGCCATGAGGAAAGTGAAGACCCCACCAAAGAGGTTTACACACAAACAGAGATGTGGAAATACATCTCTGTGTCTGTGACATGCATAAATGCACAAATTAGGCCCACCAAAGAACCCTCCGCTCCATACTAACAAGCTTACGGTCACAAATGTACAACAGTGACCAAACCTGCTGATGTTCCAGCATGATCCAGCAGGGGGAGTGGTAGTTTTCAGTTTCCAGAGAACCTGCCATCAGTCTGCACCTTGCAGTGTTGTGGCAGCCATAGTGTTGTGTTAGAACCCCATCACAGATCATTAGGACAACTTAATGGTCAGTAATTGATGGCAGTTGTGTATAGTAAATCACCAGGTTTCAGTCCCTGGTTATTGATGCCAATGGGACGAAACAGAAAGCAACGAGGGAAAAGAAGAGCGTAAAAGCAGTTGCATGAAGCACAGGATGACGTGACGCATATTTTTTAGGTGGGCGATATGGATTTATTTTCCCCTGTAAAGAGACTGGGAAAAAAGCAGTGGAAGATCAATATGCACACAACAGCATTCAGACCACAAAGTAAGAAATAAACTTTCTTAATCAGATGAAAGAAATCCCAGCCTTCCCCATCCTTCTGTCTGTCGGCAGATAAACTGGTCCTACCTGTAACCGCAGCTCATTGTTAAGGTATATTGTGTTGCCGCTGAAATTTGTCTCAGTCTTTTGATGCAAATAATACCCGTTTGTAAGACTCATTAGTCACTCAGTGGGTAATGGTGCCAGACGGCCCCAGGAAAAAAAACACAAGGACAGGTAAAAAGGAACGAGAGAGATTAGAGTCTTAACTTCCTACACAAGAAACAAGCAGAGACACAAACAAGCCGGCGGTCCTCAGAGGACATAAAAGCACAAGAATAAAATTGGATAAACCTAAAAAACTGTGAGTTTATATGCTACAAAGTAGTCTCCTTGGACAAACACAATACGCTTTGAAAGCTTTGACAGTCGCGCGTCACCTAGCTGTTTGTCAGAAAGTTAACCTTTCACAGTAAACTTAATATAATATTAAGCTTGGGCGGTAAAGTATGATTTTAAAGAGAGATTTGGGCAAAGACACCTTATTTACATTTTCTTTAATTAAAAAAAAAAGATAAACCATATGACGCTTGGATGCAGCCATCAAAGTCTGCAAATTTTGTGCTCCGGTGAATGGTAATTTTTAGTGTCAATGGGTGAAAATTTCACAATTATTCAACATATTAAAACAACCATGACACTTTTGCATCAACTCCCTGCGTGTGCTGTCAGGTTGTAAAATGTCCAGCCTGGGATGGCCTGATTTTGTTCAATCACAGGCATTTTTTGTACACGTTTGTACACTCCAGCCTCTGTTGTGCACCTCTAGTGTCGTTGTTGTACAGCACTGGCTGCTGAGTGTGGAGTCCATTAACAACAACAATCATCACCCAGAGAAACACAGCCTCCAACCAACCTCACACGAATGGCATTATATTTATTATCTCTTTAAAGCGTAGCACCCGGTCATCCAGTGTAATTTGAGGCTTATTTATGTCAAGCCAGTTCTATAGACTAAGATGAACTCTCCTCCACCTATTTGATGTACTATCAGATCATTTGAATTGGCTGGGAAGTAGAAAAGGTAACAAGTCAAATGAAAGAGGATGTGAAGTGCCTTGTGTCCAATGCACAGCTCATCCTATATATCATCTACCTTTCTCAGGGCTCGTCAGAGAAGGTCACTGGAGTGGCTCCCTCCATTGGTGACATTACAGCTATTTTCTGCTGTGTTTTAGCTCTTTTTAATGGAATGTTTGCCTCCAGCTATCCACAGCATGGCTAATTAATCGGAGTAATTATTTGCTTAGGCAGACAAAGTGAGCATTTTGTCTCCGTTCGGCAGTTTTCGACAGGAGAACATTGTGTCCGTAAGAGGGCACATAGAATAGAGCACGGTTGCTGAGGGTAAAATAAAGGATGGATGACTATTCATTGATGCCACAGTTTTTTTTTTCTTTCAATATGAATTTTCTTTTGCTGATGCGCGACGGGGCTCCGTCATCTCTGATAGGATTTGAGAATCTGTATCGAGGTGAATCTTGTGGTCGTCAGATACTAATTAACTATGTGTGGAGCTGCAGTCAGACACACTGAGGGTGGAATTTGATCTCACTGATCCTCTTGCAAGTTTCATGAAGAAATGTTCAGAGAAAAAAGAAAAAAAGATATGTGAACATGGGAAAAGCTGTGGCAAGTATTCCTTGTAACCTTAATATTTCTGCTTTTTTGATACTTCCAAGGAGCGAAGGAGTAACGCAGCATTACAATATGGTGTTTAAACAATGATTAAGAGATATTCAACCACACCGTGCATTATAATATAAATTATTAGAACTGCACACGTTATTCTTAAATGAACATTATAACATATGTAGTTAGGCCTATTTTTTTTCTATTATTGTTGCTGCACCAGCTCACAGCAGAGGTTGAATCTTAAGGGACTTCCTTATTAATAATCACAGTTAATCAAAGTCCTCCTTCTACTCCAGCATAGAAACAGTTAAAAATTTCCCACCCAGTATTACTGTCATTGGCAAAACTAAACAAATTTATTTAAACAGCAACATTTTCTTGTGTTTAAGAAGAAAAAAAAAAGTTTGAGTTTTAAAAATACTCATCTCAAGCTTGCAGTGTTCCCATCTTCAAGTCAACATTTGATCTTTGACAAAGCACTTATGACAGTAATCTGTTTTCCCCCATAACTTTTTTTTAAAACACGATTTGCACAAAGAAACTGTTGCATGATCAAGAAGGAAGATCATCACTGTGGGGAGCTTGTTTAATTAGTCTTGCTGCTCATAGATCAGGAGACGAACACATACATATGCTGCACAGTCTTGCTGTAAGCGTAAGCACATTTATTTGCCTCAGTCACACAGTAATAAATAGGATTGACACGCCCATATATCCTCACCTGCTACACACCGGTACATATCAATAAATAGAAATAAGAGAGGCATGAATTGCATATTAAAACAAATGTTAACATGAATGTACAAACCAGCGGTCATGCACAGACTAACACACTCTCCCTCCTGCCTATATTGAACGGCCTGGGCCTTTTCGAGCACTCTAAATCTGTTCATCTGTCAAAGTGTCAGAGTCTATGCATCATTCCCGAGACTTAGCAACACATACACACACATAAACACACACACACGCACCACAAAGAGAGCATCTCTCAGAAAGCAAAGCAGAAGGCTTTGCCATATTTTAAACGAAGCAGGGCTTGCTGAGAGATCAGATTGTTCTCCATCTTATGGGAGACGGTCGCTGCTCTTGTGTACGTGGGAGTAACAAAACAAACTATTTCACAGAGCGCCTGTGGAGTCTTGCTACACTGTCTCTAAACACCAAACACAAATTCAAAAGAAAAAAAACAAAATCATGTTTCCAAAGTAGTTAAATTTAGGAAATCCATTTAATAGATGATGAGTCCTCATGTAAAACGTACCGTAACACTAATTTGAATAAACATCATACATAGACAGATGAATGTCTGCTTGTACTGATGGATAAAGAGGGAGAAAATAAAAATGATTATGACTTTCTACATATGGATATGCATTTTCCATCTCCAAAGAAAAATAATATTTTAACGCTGTTAATCATCTCAGCTGTAGACACACACTGGCTCACCATCCCACGTTGGATTGAGGTCCGGGATTAATGAACGTAGCAAAAAACCAGCCACTATCTCACAAAAACTTCAAAAATTGCGCATGTACATGTTGTACAGGAGTCCAATAAACACGACCACAAGAGTCGGGCAGAAAAACTTAAAAGTGGGAAAAGGTTATGGAGCTGCTGTTATAGGCAGCCATTAGGACGGCGCCATCTTGGATCTCTAAGACTTAGAGTAAATGATACAAACTGCAGCTGCACAATCAGTCAATTTTAAATCGATATCGGATCATCAGGACTATGATTTAAAAAAAGATAATTGTCAAATCGACGACTTGCCCAGTGTTCATCCAGGCTATCGTAGGCTCCTCCTCCTAACTGTGAGAGCGTTCTCCACAGTCTTTGGTCTCCTCACATCACTACAAAAATTTCATTTCTTGAAGACGGTGAGAAGTTCGTGACTAACAATAGCAAGTCAGGTGTGCGGAATTGGTATGGCTTCGAGGTTTCATGGCAGTAGTGGGAGCAGTGCGTTATATTCGAGGATGCACACGAACATTGCATGCTGACTAACCCCCCCCCCCCCAACCAACCCCAAACAAAACTGAGATTTTATTTTTGGCCAAAATCATGCAGCCCTAATCCAAATCACTTTCTTTTAAAAATGTCACTAGAAGTCCCTGACTGCATGGGAAATGCATGGACAAGGATTACCATGAGTATAGTGTGCAAGTGTTGAGGTCTTGTGAATGAAAGTGAATTGGAAGCGCTTCCCAGTTTGATTTCAAAACTGGTAATCTGGTCAAACTTGCGTAACTGATGGGAAACAGAAGCACCTCATGAGTCCGTTTACATTAAAAAAACGAAAAAAAAAAAGTACTTCTGGATACTTCCTGTCGCTGAATCTATCCACACGCTCACATTACCGCCAGTCTTAAACTCCACTTGTGAAGTACTGGCTCCAACAAAGAGATGCTCCGCCACCACAAGACTGCATTCCTGAGAGACATGGGATGTAAACGAGAACAGTACTCCGTGTACGACTGTGATTATGGTTCTGAAAAAGGGCACGCAGCCTCCGTACAGGTAAGGACAGTCGAAATGTAGATGCAGCGATAAATAAAAACTGATTCTCATGCTAGTTAGACAGAAAAAAAAGAAAAAGTAATTTGCAGTATCACACCGTCAGTGGAATTCTAAAAACACATACACCTTCTGTTCCTACCATCCTCATTGTGACCCTTTGTTTCTCTGCTTTTCTCTCACGTACACACACACATATAGAGACATACACACTTTCTGACGGCCATAACTCAAAGGTCACAGGCGCCCTGGAGCATGTAGTATCTTACCACACCTCAGTGGTCCAACACAGCTCCCAGGTGAGAAGGGATGCTGTGGGCTCAGCATGCTGATGTAAGCACGACTCCTAAAAAGAACAGAGCGGAGGTAGCAAGGTAATTTGGGTGTGTGTCATTGTCTTTGATTGTTGGCAGCGGGGTGTGTGTTTGTGTGTGTGTTTGTGTGGGTGTTTTGGACAAACTGCAGGCTTTTCCTCTGCTCTTCCTACAGTAGTCGAGGTGCCTTTCCAAAAGGGGAAGGAGTGTCATGAGTGACAACAACACAAAGCGCCCGCAATCATGCTAATTGATCGGGCCCAGGCGAGAAGATTCAGGGTTTTTCGACAGGCCTCACCTTGGCCCGCGCTGAACGCTGGCTGCCAGAACACTGCCAGTGGACGAGATGTGAATTCAGACTTGCCCCCTGAACATTTCATATTAAATGAGAGGTTTTACCGAGATTACAATGGATCGAAATTGTGAACATGGGCGCTGATCAAATTGTTTTGAGTGACATCAACCTCGGATCCAATTTCAGATGGATGGGTTTGGTGTTTTGTATCTCCTGGTCTGTTTTGTCTTACTGCTCCTCATAGTGAGACGGTTTTTTGAGGGGTGGTGGGGAGATCAATTGATGCCCCTCAATTCTTTTTGGGAGCAACAAATAATTTAAAATAAAGAAGGAAGCAGTTATGGTGAGAGTCATTAGGCATTTGGCTGGTAATAGGCAAATGGAAAGTTGGCCTTGGTGTTTTGCTTTGCAGTTATCGGTAAGCCTTGTCTGGTTTTGTATCGTTATCCTTTTTCTCCGGCTCCATCTCTTTTACCCAGTTCCTTTCTCTCCTAACTTCTCTGTCAGTCTTCGTGACACACTCCCAGCCATAATCACACTTTGTCCTCCACTCACTTTTCATTCGCTCCTTCCCTCTCTCCTTCACCACCTCCTCTTCCACTTGTGAGTAGTAAGATGAGAATGTGTGTTTGAAGGGGGTAGTGGTGGATGGTGTGTGTGTGTGTTTGTGTGTGTGTGTGTGTGTTAATGTCAACCCAGGCCATGATCCGCTCTGAGGAGTTGATTTGCTGTGGCTCAACGCCCCAGAGGCCGATTAGCATTCTGCAAGCTAACACTCCGACTCCCTTGTACTGTACAGCGTTCAGCCGTATACGTCTGCCTCTTCCGCTCTCCCCTTTTTCCCAGAGTCCTTCGCACAGACATCGCCGCCACTACACGCCAATAATATCACAGTTACAGACACTTGCAGTTTCCCCCGGAGCTACTGTCAGAATTAGCAAAACACTGCACCCGAGTGGAATCATTGTCAGAAAGAAAGACATTGTTTTTCTTTTTCCTTCTCACCTTTGAGTGTGACGGTTTCCTTATCGCGACTGCTGCTTCACCTCTGGGACAATAAACTCAGACCTGAACTGATTTTACCAGCGTCCTGAAACACTTGCCACGCTCATCTGTGTTCAGTTCCCAAGGTTTTGGCATGTTCCCTCTCATTCAAGGAGACAGACTTAATGATAGGTGTGCCAAAGTGGCACAGCGACATCGATTGGGAGGAAATAACCACATTAGCCCCTTGTTGGGTCTGGGACTACGGATAAGCCGCAGAACTGGGTGTCGAGATGAATTGGACCAGATATTGAAAGTTCAGTGACAGCTGGGAGTTTCAGATGAAATTTAGACTGCCAGTGCCAACAAAAAGCAATGAAATACCAGTGAATCTACAGAAACAACCTCAGGCTAAACACTGTGCTTCCAAAGTTTTTCGTCCACTGACATCTGTGGAGACAATTTGGGTTGTTGTCTATTTTTCACTGTCAAAAAATATGGGAAAACATAAAGTAGAAAAAAAGTCAATTCTAACCAAAATGTTTGTGTCCCATTCGTACATGAATTTATAAATACATGTATATTAAAATCTGCTTCATAGTATTTCACCCATTCTTGGAGCTTCTAGACTGTGTCTCTTAGAAGTTCATTCATTCATTCATTCATCTTCCAAACCTGCTTTATCCTTTGCAGGGTCTTGCGGGGGTGACTCTTTATTACATACAGTCATGAACAAACAGAATTGTGCTTTTCATACATTCTGATAAAAAGAAAAAATGTGTTACCTCAGACTTTTAGTTTGATTTTATACACCATATATTTGTGATTTCTGAGGGATGACTATTGCATTAGTGTCTGTGCTGTGTATTTTCCTCCGCTTTATTAACGGAGCGAGTTTATATGTACTGATCTGTAGGCTGGTTAATTACATTATCATAGAGCTTGTCAACCTATTGGTGTTCTTCATATATAAACAGGCATATACATAATACTTCATATCTATGATACCCTCCGATGAAATATCCGTCAAAATAAACTCCTAGTAATAATGTAAATCACACAGGCCTGAATGTGTTTAATTATTATCTTACTCCTAAAATAATGTTATGCATCAATGAGTTCATCCGGGATTATGCAGACACATTAGTGCTGTTTGTGTGTCGTCAAGGTTGGTTACCTGTAACAGCATCTCCAAACTCCAAAAGAAACGGAGTGGATTTATATTCACGTTCCACGGCAGCAGTAACTTCATCAGCGCCTGATGGAGGTTCCGACGGTCATTTATGATGAGAGTTGTACAGATGTTACACTCTGGGACTGTGGAATAATACGGTGAAGTGTTAATTAAGCAGTCTGATCTCCATCAGCGCTTTTTACATTTAAGTACTTGAAACTCATAACAGCCATTCCAACCTGATCCCTACCATATCTGACTAAAAATTTCATGCTTGATGTCACTGAACATTAATTCAACGCCAGCCAAGCCTTACGAAGTGGAACATTAGGAAAAAGGGGGAGATGCATACAGATCTGGGACCAAAAGGCTTCAGTGTTTTGCTGTATTACTCAATTTTACATAAGATTTTATTCTAAGATCTACAGTTTGAATTCTAAAATCTAGAAATACATTATAAGTTTTTATTCTTCTGTTTTCTTCCGTCACCCAGGACAAAAACAAATCTGCTATTAAAGATGAAAGAAAATGTTTGCAATTGCATGTATGCAAACGCAATTTTTTTTTCTTCTTCTTCTTCTGGAAACTAGATTAGTGTTCAACCTCCTAAAATGTGATTCCTTCACCATGTAGCAGTTCACCATCCGTTATGCAAGACATATCTCATGGGCAAATTGGCATGGAGTGCTCCTTTATTGAACTAAAGCAGGGACAAACTTTAAGCTTATTGAATACACCCCAGGTGCTCAATAACAGTCAGACCCCATCAGACAACAGAAGCTCTCTATTGAGCAACACAGATTAAGTTTCTTGACTTGAGCCTTTCCAGCTGAGAAAGATATATACCTGAATAATGTTGTGGAGAGGGGGTTTATTGAAAAATCGTATAAAGAAGAATGAAGAAAGAGGATATATCGGCATTCTATTGACAGCCCGCAGAACTTGGCCATTAATGCGCATTTTGACACGGCAAATAGGATGCAGCGGCTCAGAGAAATAATCCCATAAAGAACACAAATTTACAAATGCACGAATTAAAGCAAAGGCGTTCAATCATCTGCACTGCCCCTCCCTCTGGTCTCTTTGCACAGGTGCAGTGTGAGTGTCCCAGAATTGCGGGCAGCCATTTATTCACCTGAGCACTGTTGCTTTATTCTTCCATACATCAAAATAAGAAGAGAGTGTGTCTTTTTTGTCTGCAAGTGTATATTTACAAATGAGTGCTTTTAATTTAAAAGAATGATCCAATTCTTAGGTGGTGTCAAAGACATGATGACTAATGCTTTGCCCGCAGACTCGCTGCAAGTGATTGGTTTTCTATTGCATCAAAATCAGAGTTTCATAGATCATGATAAAGTGGTGCGACCGGGACAATACTTCATTACTGGCCAGAGAGGGACACAAGCTGGGGAGTGTTTCTCAAGAAACACCCCCTTTCTCATCTGTAGTTCAATAACATAGCTTTCACCTCGGCACAAATTTGAAGCAAACAAAAGACGAAAGGCAAAATTTTCAGAAGAGAAATGACAAACTTTTACTTAAAGCTTTTGCAAGAAGCATTTGTCTTCAAGAGATGTGTGGAAAAAAAAACAAAACAAAAAAGAAACAAAAGAAAAAATACAGCTGATAAGTACAGTACTGTCTGTGGCGTCTTTTGTCTTTTTTTTTGTTGGACATTTTATCTTTCGTCCAACAGCAGCGAGTTTTGAACTCCATAAGAGGACTCTTCTTTGGTATGTTCTATTGCCTCCACTGTCTGTATGTGTCTTTAATAAAGACCCTGTGCCCACTTCCTGCCGACTCCCTTCTGATTCACAGCTCTATTTACAGTTCCTGCATGGCCCTGCCAAATCAGGGGCCCTCAAATTGGGTAGTTAAAGGCGCTGCGGGCGGAGAGGCACATTTTATCACCAGATATGCCCAGAAATCAATGCACCCTCTCAAATGGCTGTCTCTTTATGGACCGTCAGGGAAATATGAGTGGAAATGGAGAAGGGGGAGGAGGGTAGTGATGTGATATGAGTGAAGGCCTTCATTCCTAAGTCTTGCCTCCCAGTTCAAAACAGACATTAACACCAAGGGCCCCATTGGTTAAAACTTCTCTCTCCGAGTCCATTGTGTGCACTCATGTGGGCTTCAAAATCCCATAACTGGACATAAAATCATAAAAAGAAAGTTCACAAAAATGAGCGAAGCTATAAGCGGCGTTTGGTACATCTACACGTTAACTCTAAAAAGGGGATTATTGGCAGATAAAGAAAATATTATTACAGGAGCCAGAAAGGAAATGCAAATGAAGATAAATGGAGAATGAATATAAAAATATACTCTAAGGAAAAGGATGGAACTGCAACGGAACAATGATTTAACCCTAACTTAAGTTGTTCAACAACCAGAAGTTTGCTGGAATTGATGAAAAATTGATAGCAGAGAACATCATTTGACTCATTCTTGTGAAACAGTGAGTTCAGACCTAAACTCCCAGAAATCTATGGAAAAAGACTTTACGGAGAATGGTCGACGGCATCATCAGAAAAAAATCTGAACCGAAAAAATGAATGGAAATCTGGGTGGTAATATAACATTTAGTGTTGCCTAGCACGGCATAAACAGTGAATGGACGTTAGAACCAAAGCTAAAAGGTAATCAAGTGAAGTTTTTTCCATTATTTCATCCCGGCTGAAACATTATAGACTCCTTGGGATAAGCTTTGTTGCAAGATTATCATTAACAACATGGTACAAATCTGATAAATAAGTAATACTACATGCAGAATTGTCGTCAAGTAGGACACACTTTTCCCCATTTTGACTGCTGGTTATGATAACACGTTCTTCGTTAATTAGTGACAGCTGCTTGTTCTTCCATCAGGCGTCAGGGGGATAGGTGAAGGGGATGAGAAGAAAAAGCTAGAAAGAAAAACCACCCCCCAAAAAAAAAGTAAAAAAAAAAAAATCAAAGAGATCACATAAAGGAAAACGAGTCTCCACTGGGCTTGTGAAAATTCCTGTGTAAGAGAAACGGTCTCAAAAACTCATCTTTGATCGAACGTAAACAGTCTCTGGAAAACCCTGTAACGGCTGTAGCCACTCGCATATCAGAGCCAACGCTGACTTAAAACAAAATAACACCTTCAAAACTTTGAGCAAAAACCACAAAACCCTTGAATTAACATACAACATGGTAGCACATAGATAAGTCTTCCATTTTTGTAATGCATTTTAAGGAGAGACCACATATGGACTGCACAGGCGGTGACTTTGGTGTACAGTTTTGCTGTTGTTTCATTGGTTTTTCAACTTACACCACTGTATAACAGCAGCACTTTGAGTTTTTAAAGTCAAAGCCATTTAACTCCCATCAATCACATGTGACATCCCTCCCCGTGAACACCTGTAATGTGATAATGCACTTGATCCGTGTGTGGCTGCAGCCTAAATGCTGTTGCTTTAAGTCCTACGAAACAGGCACTTTCGCTCATTGGCAACCTGCTTTTTATTTAGAGTCCATCTCTGTGGTTCAGATCCAAGGTCAGTGCGTGACACTATGGATGCTGGCTGCCAACAAAGTGGCCTATCAGTCATCAGCCTTAATGAATAGGGCACAGTGTAAAAATAGGCACAAAGACATGCAGTCCGACTGCAAGCTTTCACCAGCGCTGTCAACATATTCGAAGTCCACTTCTGTCTACAACCATTAGCTTTCCTTTATTAATCCACACACATTTTAACCGCATGAATGCAAGTGAAGCTGTACACATCTACAGTATGTTTTAAACATTTTGATGAAACTTTCCATGTTAATTGTGTTCAGTAAAATTGTGTAGTTTGTGTTGCGGTATTCAAACCACAGAATGCATCTAAAATGAAAGCATGTTAACACAGACATGCAGTCAATTTCTGATTGGATGCTAATATTTGACTATGTGTAGAGTTTTTTCAATGACTGCACAAATGAAGTTAGTCAAATGTCTTTCATTCCTGATTAAAGTATCTATCATCACCGTGTTGTATATTGTATGAAATGTGCAACGTTCAATAAATCCATAGGTTTAAACATGTAGCAAATACACTGAGTAGATGAACAAAAAGGAAAGTTACTACTGTCATACAGAGGCTAAGTTGTGTGAGCCTACTGTACAGAAATAAAGGATTATATTACAAATAATGATATCGTACGTGTAGTCGAGCACATTTTTTTCCAGTGCAGAAACATTATGGTCCACTGGTTGTAGTGCTGTTTATAGTACTGGTTACTGCCTATACAGCGTCTACACTGATATATATT
>JAPTHA010000011.1:7993246-8006729 GCA_029814585.1 Gymnapogon annona | reverse complement strand
TTTTATCTCCATATTTATATATATATATATATATATATATATGTATATGTATATATATATATATATATATATAAATATATATATATGAATAAAATATATGTTAAGAGACTCAGTCACATTATAAAATAGGACTCTCCGAGCCAGAGCCGCAGACATCGGTTGTAAACACTGAGCACTGTGGGAAATACCATTTTCACACTGCATCAGAAAAGAAGCAGACGATCCCGGCATCAAAAGTACATCAAAGCGGAATCTCTGTGCGTTTGTCTGAATTCGTGAAGTTGAAGACAGAAACTGAGACAGACGATGAATAAACAGAGGGGAAAGAAGATGACTTATAGACGGGAGAGGTGGACGCATTCGCCGACAGGTAGACAGAAAGATCAGGGGGCGTTGTGTAGCAGCTAATGCACACCAGCAATTATGGGCCATCATAATCACAGCATCCAATGACAACATAATCATAGCACAATCAGGTGGCGAATCAGAGGCAATTTGCCGACTATCTCTGCAACTTGGAGGGGCTGCTGAAATTCCCCATTTGTGTGCAGCAGGCTGAGAAAAGCTTAATTATCCTGATGAGGGGGTGGCAGAAAAGGGACCAGCGACCCCGGCGAGCTCCGAAAAGAACCTATGAGACAAACGGCGGCTGGCATAAAGCGCCTCAAGACACCTGGAAAACTGGATGAGCATGCCGCGGCTGAATTCCTTTGTGTGCGCCACGGTGCAACGAGCAGGTGTCAAATTGATTCTGATTGAGGAGACAAGAAACAACAGATGCATGAGTTGTTGTTGGTAATTTGTCCTGTGATTTTCGTCTTTTCTCAGAAATTCACAATTTTGTGCCTATGCTTTGATATTACCACTGTGAGAACACACTTTTTTTTCCTCCGTTGCTATAGAGTCTGATTATCTTGTCAAGTCTTGGCCTCAGACCGAGATGTGAAAATACTGATAAGCTATGAGTGACAATTTGTTATACTGTACGTTCATATACAGGGAATGAAAAATATTCAGAGCAGATGCAAAAAATGTTCTGTGTTTGCAGAGAAAAAAGAAAGGAAATACCTTTGGGTTATGTTATTAAACTTAGAAATGAACAACAAGGAAACTGAATTAATCTCCAAGAAGGCGTGCCAGATAATTCCAGTTGAGCAAATTGAATTGGAATGTAAATGTTAAAAATGATCCACGCGCCGTCCCTGGGTTCCTACGAGTACAGTCTCCGAATTCCGTCTGCACCTCTCCCTCTGTTGCTCAAATATGTGGATAACAACAAAATTAATTATACATATTAATGCTTGCTTGCCAATTTTTCATGCGCATCTCCCCCCGAAAACGGCTTTCTTCAAAAAGCACCCGTCCAGAATTTGAAGTAACTAATCTCCAGTTGCCTGGGGAGAGAAAACAAGCGCTTTGAGGGAATAAGTTACATTCTGTTGCCGCGTTTACACGTGTGGCTGAGCACAGAACTTCAGAGCTGGCATTTCAATCAGAAGCCATCAGAGGCATCCTCGGCAGATAAGAGGAGCTGCACAAGCTCTAAACTCTAATAGTGTGTTTACGCAGGAGGTACTCTCCGCATAAAGCACAACAAATCGCAGGCTACACCCAGGCCTTACAGGAAAAGATGAGCTCTTCCTTCCTATATATTCACGATCAGAGGAAAAAAAGTTGGGTAATATCTTCTTGTGAACAGTGATTAATACTTTTACATATCTCGAATATTATTCATACTTTTTATCTAGTAGACAGCATTATTCACGGAGCTTATGTTAGTTGGACGTGAGTTACAATTTGTTATCCACAGATCATAGTCTGGCACCCTATTGCAGGAGTTTAAAATGGTGAATCTATGTTAATCAAATCAGCAACATGTTGTTGCTCTGAGCAGAATTTGAAGGAGAAATGAAACATTACATTTCTTTACTGCCAATTGCAATGGCTACAGAGTGCTTGGTGCAGCCCCCGCATTGGTTGGGGGTGGGGGGGGGGCAGCATACCAAGTGAATAATCTTTTTTCATCATCAATTATATTTTCATTAAAATAACATGACACCATTAAGAGGATTAAAAGCAATACTTGAATGATTAAAATGCCCAAATGAGATTAAAACTTTGTCTTTCTGAAACATTAGTTCATATCCTGCGGTGCAATGTGCGAAGTCAAGTGTCTACATACAATATTGATTTATAGCTCCACAGTGCGGATGTTGCGTCTTCCATATTGTCAAGGCCATCGCTTTTGCTCTTCAAAGCTCCTTTGTTATGTCAGATGTATTTCCTGGATCACTCCCAAAATCCTTAAAGGCTTATTGAAACGCCGCACCCACCACGACTCTTGCAGAGGACAACCAAAGATAACAGGAAAAGTTGGACGTCTTCCTGAAGTAAGGTGTTGCCCAGGGTTAGTGGCGTTGGGTGCGCAGGGATTTGCACCCGCAGCATAACAGGTTTATATCACCCGGCGTTAAGATTCATTGGTGTGATCGCTGGAATTAACTTTTAACCGACCTGCTCACTATAAAAATGAGGCTAATTACAAAGGAAGGGGAGACTGTCACCTTTGAGAAAATATCTAGTCTATCGATGCTCGGGTTTTAATGACACGCGTGACCTTTTGAAGAGTCGCACCCTTGAGCTGCGTGAATCCTCATGGGAGATATCCTGGGCTCGTTCCCATGAGCCCTGCGTTGTTTAGTGTGCTGTACGTTTCCTTTGTAATTTTCCACCCACTGAGCCTCTCCACTTTGCCACAAATCCGCCCACATTCAAGTCTTTATAAATTTTAGAGAAGCCGTCTGTCTTTTAAAAATCGTCTTTAGGAAATTATCGTGAGCCAAAATGATGCAAATGGTGACAATATTAGGGGAACCGAAGTCTGGGAATCACTTGTGATGGTTCTTAATACGTGATCATACAAGTTTATTGTACCAAAACCAAAATCCCTGTGACATAACACACTATATGGACAAAGGTATTGGGACAATTTATGGGTTTCTTTTCAAACAGTGCAGTTCTAACAGGGCCACAAAATAATAATGACCAACGCCATAATATAGTTTTATATTGTGACACATATGGCTTGTCATTGGTTAGTTTCTGTTTAAATTATCTTTGCTTCCACAAATGCCCCGGAGATGTTTTTTTTCTACTAAAATTTCTCTAAACATTTTTAATCCATGACCATGACTTAATATGTTCTATCTTTAACTTTCAGAAATAGTGGTTGTGCTTCGACTGTAAATAATAATTTTCTACCACAGTTAACCGTGCACTTTCTTCACACTTCTCACTTAAGATGAGAAATCTCCCATTAAACCTTGAGGAAACATTGATGTTTATATTTCATATCAGCATGAACAGGACATCGGATAAGCTGTAGCCATGATGTGTCCCTAATGTTTTGTCCTTATAGCTTATGTTTGCATAAGCAGAAGACGGGACTAAAGCGTTTAGCCGTCACCATGAAAACAGGTTGAAGCAAAAATGAAAAAACACAACAAAAACAAAAAAAAAAGAAGATTGTTCAAGCGTTTTTTGTTCGTGCGTGCTTAAGAGCAAAGAACTTTTATACAGACGATGAGCACATTTACTTAGTGGTGGTTTTTAAAGTGAGAAATGATAAGAATTTAAGGATTCTGATACCATTGTTTATACCATTCAGTGATTCCATTCCTTTGTAAATTCTTAATTAGGGAATAAAATATAGTAAAAAAAGTCTTTGTTAGCATTACGACCATATGGTAGAGTGCTTCTGAACCAAAATATGGAACTGACGCGGTGACACATTTAATGTAATAAGTAGGATCGTTACCCAAGTGGACTCATAATTCCAAAGAACCGAGCTAATGGGAACTGTTTAGAACACAGTGTGACACCAGCTGAATATGCCCCAGATGGATATACTGTATAGGAAGGTATGATCTTAGCTTTGTTTTGCCCATAACTTGTGACTCTATGTGCACGCGCATTCATCTACGGTGGCAAATGTCTGTTCCCATCATGACGTCAATGATGGGACTGTAATGTTCTGCTTGTAAATGTATGAGTTCAGTACAGGTATAAATACCCACATGGATATAGCACGCTACTATATTTCCACTTAAAATGCACTCCAATTACCTTTATTTCTGAAAATCTTAATTTGAGAGGAATACAAATGATCTGTTTTTCCCAACAAGTTGAGAAATACAGATGAAAAACCACAGAGACTAAATAGATCAAATAGTGATTTGCATTATAATCTTAGATGATCCTCCTTTAATACAACAAAACATACAACAAATGTCCTGTTTGCGAAACATCCTCGTGTTTTAGACCACAAAAGTAATGATTTCTAAAATTATGTTTACATTTATGTGAGCACAGAAAAGACAGTTTGAGGAAACGATGGCCTCACTATGCACCTGTATGTTTTTGGGCTCCATGTTAACATGTAGATGATGATGCACACACATCTATAATATTAAAATACATATTAAACACAGGGACCCGGCACTTTGTGGTTAACCTAAGCTTATCATATACTTCTCCCTCTGCACTTCCGTGTCCATTATAAGCTGACCTGTGGCATTTGCAGTGTATCTGCAGAAACAGAGGAGTTGTACTGACTTGTAGTCGGTTTTCATATATATAGAGACATTGTAAAAGAAAGGCCTCATGTACTGTGTTGAAAAACATACGGGGAGAAATATGTGTTGAGAAAAATAGCTGTATTAGTCGACAGGGTATTTGGGTGCAATAACATCACACACAAAGTGAGCAGAAATACACAAGCAGTGAGATGAACTGAAGTTATCGTAATCCCCACTTGCAAACCACTACCTCATTATGTACTGAAACTGTATCGAATTGGGGAGAAAAAAACAGAATCCACAGGAGTTCTTGTAAGTTTAGAGATCAATCTGCCTGAGCAGCCTCACACTCACACACACACACACACACACACACGCACACACGCAGAACACAGCGTTTGTGAGTTCCTCCAGCAAAAGTCTGTACTGTCAGTCAGAAAACTCACAGTTGCTTGCTTTTGTCAAGGAAAAAAACCAAACAAAAACACACTCTCACACACACACACACACACCTTGGAGGTACAGAACCCTGATGCACATGTATGTCTACAGCGTAAAGCATGTTTTACTTCAAATCTACTTTGCAGATGTGTTACGAGAGCAGCTGCAGAGACCCTTAAGTGTAAAACTGATGGTAGATTAGTGTTTGGGTGCTTGAGCATGACAAGTCGACTACATTAGTTATAATCAGAAAAATAGAGGATAGCTTAACGTGGCCCCAGTTTATGCAGCCCCACGGACCGTTACAACAAGTCATCTGAATGACACTTCCGTGTTGTGGCAGAAATCACATCTACCCAGACTAAATTGACGTGGATAAGTTTTCCATATCAGAGGTGCTCTCCAGCACTCGAGCACACATGTATCTGTTTGCTTGTGTGTGTTTTTTTTTAACGTGGATGTGTGCGCAAGAGATCTCATTTCTGTATCGTTTCGGTGGTCTGATGCGTGCGTGGGACTCAAGCCCACAGCGGAGAGTCAATCTGAGACATCTATTATGCACTTCATCAATCTTTTTGGACTCTTGACATTTCACTAGCTGAACAAATTGTCAGTTATCAAAACTCAATTTCAGAAATGACATGTCGAAATTCACCCCCCCAACCCTCTCTCTATCCCCTCCTCCACTCTTGCTCACTCTCCCTCTCTCTCACTCAGCATATACTTCTTTGCATTTGCTTTTTTTTGCATCAGAGACAATTTTCTCCAAGAAATACACACACACACACTACAGTGCACACACACACACTAGAGAGGACAAATGAAGTTCAATGCCTGCCTCCTCCACTCTGTACCTCCTTTCCCTATCGCTTAAACAGCTTAGCGATGGGAGTTTTGTATGCAAAGAGTTAACGGCTGCTGGAGTTAATCGCTCCTGGGCTACCGGCGTTCCTGTGAGCAGATAAGGCTGTTTATAAATTGATTTGGTTATGCTTCATTGATAATAAAAAAGGAACCAGGCTTTGTTTACCTAACAAAACACACACACATATGCACCATGCCTTATTTGGATTCCTGCAGAATGTGTATGCATCCCATATGTTTACCAGTTTACATTGGGGTAGATGTACGGATGGTGTTAAAAAAAAAGTGCTAGATACGTGAGTAACTGCAGGAATAGAAGAAGGGGGGATGAAGAGTCAGGTGTCAGAGTGACAGGGTCAACCTTGAGGAAAGGAGGAAGGGAAAAATCATTAGAGGAAAGGAAAGGTGAAAGCAGGCAACACTGAAGGGGGCCTAATCCTTTTTCACTCCTGCTAATGAAAGTCATCAGTCACATTCCTATGCATACTAATGACATGTACAAGTGCAATGACACATGCACAAAAATCCCACGCGTGTGCATATTTCCACTTAACTTTCATATAAAAACAACGTCGGGACTTTTGTACGTCAAACAAACTCAGGTTTTCACACACCGCTATGATTCCTTTCCCCACACCACGAAGCACTCCACTGTTTGTTTTTCCACAGATTAACATTTTCGGTGAGGCTTAATCTGAAAGAAACGCGTCACCTGCTTCATTTGGTGATGTCACCTGG
This sequence comes from Gymnapogon annona, assembly GCA_029814585.1. Taxonomy (NCBI): domain Eukaryota; kingdom Metazoa; phylum Chordata; class Actinopteri; order Kurtiformes; family Apogonidae; genus Gymnapogon; species Gymnapogon annona. Next base: position 8,000,109 of record JAPTHA010000011.1, on the reverse strand, counting down.
TGTGTGATAAGCTATACATTTTTTTTTCAGAGTGTGTGCACACAACAAACACGGCTCCGTCGGGGATGACGGGAACCGAGGGAGGAATTAAATTCAAGTCTGATGCTCTCTTTTTCCACAGAGTAAAGTGAGAAAAGAGAAAGAAGAAGCAAAATTACAGTAGTGTCGGCATAATGCAGGGCGTTGACATGAACCGATATCAATATGAGACAGTGAGGCTGAGTTTATATTACGATAAAAAGAAAGAAATAATAAAAATAAATAGAAGACTCTTGAGGTAAGGCTGGAAAAGCACAGATGTCACTAATGACATTAACACTGACTCTGGCCTGTAACGTTTCTTGATAGACTCACTGTCACAATGAGACTTCAAAATGGAATTCAGCCATCGTTAATTTTCTCATACCTTTGCTATTCCTACAGTGGTGTCAAAATGTCTGCTATGTAAAAAAGGCCTATTCTTGGCAGGAGTCTGGGGAAATTAAGCCAACCTATTTGCAAAAAATGAACAAATCTGAACTTTATGTACGGCGCGCATCCACGGCAGAGCTGCTGGGACGAAACGTATACACAACAGTGGAAGAGATCCAATCCCATTCCAAATGTATTCCTAAAACCACACTTTGAAACAAGAGTTAAGTAAAGTAGACAGGAGCAGACGTGGTTTTCAGCAGTTTGGGATATAAGTCAATGCATTTAATCAGGTACTATCATTATGTATGAGACTACAGTGTTTACATTGTCCGCTAGTTTATACTTTAACCCCTTCTACATTTAGGAGCCAGATATTTACTTCTTATTGCAATAGATTACAAGTCATTGCACTCACTAGTTACTTTACAGATTCATTTTTTTGGGTGCACTGATGCCTGCTCTGCTGGACTGCTAGCAGTGGTAGACTACAACTACAGTGCATTTATTCAAATACTGCACTTGAATACAGTCTTGAGGTACCTGACCTATGTTTTTATTATTTACATTGTACTTCTACTTACTCATTTACATTAAGGAGACATTTATTTTTCTTGTTACTGTATTAGATTATACTAAGTAAGGCAATTACTAGTTATTTTGCAGATTCGTGTAATGGATATGTAATAAAGATCGACATTCGATCCAAGGTTGTGCCATTATCAGGTGCTTTGGCTACATAAGAAAGTGTCAATCTTCCTGCAAAAGGATTCTATTTTTTACCTTGTCATTTCTATTTAAATGTGTATTGCATTGGACTGTATATTTACACACTTTCATTTGTTGTCATTCATCTCCCCAGCAGTGACAAAACAGCATCATCAGCTGTTTTGTCCTATGTTTCCTCAGCTTTATATTCCTATTTAATGCATGTAAATTGTGAAGTCAGGCCAAATCTCCAGCAGAGCCAGTGGCAGTAATGCACCAATTGCCATTAGACAAAAGAGGAGATTGAGCGTAATGCATTGTAGGATGCAATATATTGCGAAAATAACTCCAGTAGCATACCAAGAACTTGGACATCCAAGAACTGAGATTCAATATCTGGTTTTGTAGCAGGAGAACTGCCCAGCAACAGAGCTACCTTCTCACCGTTATGGAATGAAAAAAGATTTAAAAAAAGCAGCAATTTGTTTGTCCCAGTTTGGACTTAACTGTTGTTTTAAAAAAAAAGAACTCCCTGTCTCTTTGGGCATAATGTGAAATTTGGCTGGCCCATTATACAAGATGTCTGGGTATCTTTGGCATGCTAGAAATGTTCAGGTTTGTCCTACTTACTAGTTTTGGTCAGACTCAATATGCCAGTAATATTTAGTAGATCCAGCAGAGTTACAGAAGTTTAACTGTGGCTCTGCTCAGCTGAAATATTAGAGATGAACACATTAATGCATCAAAAACTATTAATAGAATACGAATATAAATCTGAAATTGGAAAATAAAGATAGTAAAATTATGCAGTTTTAACGTGTGGTACACCAACACTTTACTGGAGTACTGAGGCATCGGCAAATACTGCTACTTAGATACCCATGTCCTGTAATATTTACTGATGTCTACAGTTGATATTGCAGATTACAATTCACTGGATACCATCTGCTATGGTAGCTGCTAAAACTCTACAAGACGTTTGCCAAAGACTATTGCTTGGTTGGAACACACTTAAACGTGGTGACAGTTATGCGCCATTATCTGGATTCCACTCAACATAAAAGGAAAAAAATAAGAAATAGTCTATGTGGAGCCACTGTAGAAAGCCGGCAGCACAACAATTCAATTAGATTCCCCCATGTTGAAAAGTGAAGCCAATGCGGAGGTGTCAGAATCTGCAGTAAATTGAATGTCCACCGGGGGCTGGCTGCAAAAATCAAGTTCGTCTGTAGAGATAATCACGTTAAAATGGCCATCAGTAAAAAAATAAAATAAAAATTGACTCAGTTGCTAAATAATTTCCACTCGGGGCACAGAATTTTTGTGTAGTTTATCAATTTAAATGATATTAACCCAGAAATTTATGGAGTGGATGCTGTGATTGACAGTTGTGCAGGGTTTGATTGACAGTTAGCATTAGCATGGTTGCCAAAGTGGACATCCACAACTCGTTTACTGAATAAAACTCATTATTTCATTCTGTCATGAAGTTTACCATTGCCAAATTACCATATGAGCACTAGCTGATGTTAACATTAATTGATATTGATTTATATGATGTGTCAGCTAGCCCGCTAATTAGCTCAGGTAACGGTAATTAATGTGTTGACACATTTTATGACTTTGACATTACTTTTCTCAAACGGCTGCATGCGTTAACATTTATTCACATGTTTTAATCACCTGATGGTGTTCCTTATTGATGTGCTCCGTGTTTCCAGTAGATTCAAGTACCATCTCTGACTTTAACTCCGCCCACTTCCTAAGATGGAAAAAAAAGAAAAGAAGCCATGTTGTGCATCTTAAAATTGCACTCCACAAACCTATCACAGAGGGATAGTTTACTGTTAATCTAACTGAATTTTAATTAAGTGGGGATTAAAAAGTACATTTAAATCAAATTGAATATGAAAACTTTAATTGAGATGCCATTTCTCTGTAGGCTCTGATAATTAAAAATCGGACATTTCTAGTGAAAGTAGATGGTGGCTGGATGGCTCAGTTGTTAAGGCACCGGGCTGGTGCATAGGGGACCCGGATCGATTCCCGGGATGAGCGTCCAGTGTGGGTCTTTGGACAAGACCCTTCATGCTACTGCCTACTGTAGCCACAGTGGGGCATGTACCAGTCCCAAGCCTGGATAAATACAAGGGTTGTGTCAGGAAGGGCATCTAACGTAAAAAGTCCTGCCATATCAAATCTGTGAATTGGATTCGCTGTGTCAACCCCGGAAAGGACTCACCATCTAGTAAAAGTAAATACTGATGTGATGTCAGAGGGAGCCAGTGCACTTGTGTTCAGATGAACTGAGGCGATCCTACCAGCTGCACGTGAGGAGAACTCCATTTAGTGCTTTTCAGTCTTCCTCCAAGTAGCCACAGTGTGAAATTTAATTTAGCGTTGCATCTGTCTGTGTAACCTTGACAAGTTTTTGGAATCATTTGATTAGTGGCTACCACTTAAAACTGGTCTAGTGGTTTAATGACATCAGTGGGCCTTTTTTTTTTATTTTTACAAACAACCCCTGCCTTCAGAGCTCCTCATGTGTTTGTAGCCTGTAGGATAGCAGACGCCCCAAAAATGATCAATTCACATGAAAAAAAGTTAAACATATATTCTTATATTATTATATTTCAGCATATAGTTTATTGAAATTCCAAATAGCTATCAAGTTTGGTGTCACTATCTGGATTTTTCCATTATTTGTATAATAAAATCATTAATACCCCCCCCCCCCCCACACACACACACACACACACTCCTGCGGCAGTAGATTTCCTGCAAGAACATCTTAACCTTTCACTGACAATCGAGAAAGAAACAGTTCCTCTTTTACACTAAAAACTGGCAGTGTGGGAGGTACAGTGGATGACAGGATCAGTGGCTGCGCTCGAGGGACACTAGTGGCTCAAGATTTATGATGATCAGGAAGCTCATCAGAGAACGAGGGAGACGGGGGAGAGGAGAGGAAAAAAAAGCGAGAAGAAAACATTGACTGAGAGGAAAAGTCCCAATAATCATAAACATCCGGCTTGTATTCCCAGAACAGTGAGTCCTGTGCGAAGCTCATTAACATTCAGCGGACCCACCAGATTACTCGGGGCACTCTGTAATTTGCAATAAAAAATAAAGATGATGCCAAAACAAAAACAAATCTGAACCGATACAAATTAGGAGGAGCGCGCTTGGTTAGTCTGTCAAAGCAGTAAATTTCCCGGGCCCCGCGTGAAAAAAAACTCAGGTCGCTGGGCCCGAGCATAGGCGGGTGAAATTAATGAGCTGTCTGTTTGTGTGACTTTATTCCCCTTGTATCTCCACCATTTTTTTTTTGCCTGAACAGTGTATCAATCTGCCTTTATAGTAATGATGCTTCGACGCAGGGAATTATTGCATTAAAGTGATTGGATTCATTTCGTTTGCGTAAAAAGAAAAAGTCCACTTCTGCCACGACACTTCTCTCAGAGATTTACAAGTGGAACTGAAACACACACGGCCTTGTCTTTGATTGTTTTACATGATGAAGACAACATTTCCTGGATCCCATGCGCCTCCCCCACTACAATCTTTTAAGAGTCCCATTTCACTTTCAAGTTGGTTATGTGGGGCATATATCAGATATCGGCGGTTTGGTCTTGGCTGCTTTATCAGCTAAACTAGTGATGTCACACAATCCTCGGATGTTTTAATGAAGCCGATCCTTTTCCACTGATGCAGGTGAGGGTGTCTCTCAGCATGGAGGCTCCAGCTGCTGTCTGACACCCCGATAAACCAAAAAAAAAACCCCTCACACTTCTGGTGATGACTCATCACTTGGCCTTTCAGATTAAGAGAAAAGGTCTGCCGGGTGATGCAGCGCTAGGGCTAAATGCCACCTGCCTAACCTCTGTTTACACTGATTGAAACATGCTGATATGGGAGAAACCCAGAGGGGAGAAAAAAAAAAAAGTCGGAATACAGACCAAAATAGGTTAGGGAATGAAACGCTTGCTGATGCTGCACTAACGTGGCAGATGGGAAATGAAATTGTTGGCTCTTTCTGCTGTGTCCCTCTATCTGTTCTACCATCCATCCATCTAGTGATCTATCCTGCAATGGCCAAAAAAAAAGAAAAAAAAAAGAAAAATGCAGTGGTGGGAATGTAAGCCACCTGAAGCTTTTAGGTCAGCTCTCACAGGACACCACCCCGCATCCCTGAAGACACTGACTGAGTCCTAACCTGGAACCGAAGTCCACCTCTCTTCCTCCTCCGTGTGCTGCACAGTCAAACACTGATCCACTGTCATGGCGGACAGCCGGGTCCAACCTCTCTGCTTGTGTATGCATTAAGCAATTGTCTGATTCTTGTAACCGAGAGCTAACACGCTTCCTTGTCTCTGAGAGCTGCATGCTAACCTGCTTCTCCCCAGCCGATACACTGTTGTTCTCATTTCTCCTCCCGTTCCACTCCAGGTCGATAAAACTGACATTATGGGTCACCGAGGAAGTCACAAAAGGCTGTAAAGATGAAAATGCTACAAAACACTGGCAGCTACTGCACAACATCAAAAGTTGTTAAACTTTTTTTTTCCCCCTCCACTGCTGTTGTTGTAAGTATTTTTTCTTGTGACTAAGTGATGGCGCTAAAAAAATGGTGCTAAAATTATGACAGTTCAGTCGTTTCTGCCAAGGTCTGCCTCATTTTTTTTTTCATGTTCAAAAAGAGCAGTGACAGAAACGTTTTGAGCCTTTCGAGCTGTTAAACCATTATTCAGTCTCAAATATGAGATTGCTCTAATGCTGCCATACGTCTCGTTATTTCACTGACAATATGCATTCTTTTTTTGAACGTGTCTGGCACTGGTTTCATTTATTTCCACGGGGCTCTGATACCAGATGACTGAAACATTTGGACAGCTAGTTCTGCCATTGTCACCTTCACATAAATCCCTGACATGGCTGTCTGGAGATATTTACAGATAGAGGAGGCATCAAGGGACGGCAAAGTGCTGAGATAAACCTCCCCGCTGCCCCCACCCATTTTTATATCTGAACCTATAAATATAAACATATACATTTATATTTGCCAAATCGGTATGGCGGCTGAGATGCATGGCTGGCGACAGGAGGAGGAGATGCAAGAAATAATCCATCATGCCCAGAAACTGGAATAGCAACCCTAACCCTCAGTGGACATCCCGGGCTGTGTGTGTTGGCCTGAGAACAGGAGTGCAGGGATACCTCCTATAGGACCCTTGAGCAGCTCGAGGATTACAGGATGAGAAAAAATGTACAAAAAGATAAAACAAAAAAAGCCCTCTTCTTGTGTTCCCCGAGCTTGGCTGAGGTTCTTATTGCAGCTATGTATCCATTACTGCCTTCCTCTGGTGCCCCTACATCAATACAGCCCAGAGAAAATCTGGTGTGGCGGCACCTTCCTTTGACAAAGCATGTCTGGGTGGGTCGATAGTGTATTAATATGGGACAATGGTGCTAGCCATGTGTAGCTCGCACCACTAGGCCATATCGGAGTCTCTAGCACGCCCAGTGGCTGTGTGAATGGCCTTGAGATCCACTGGGGCAACGGATGCTTCTTGTGTGTGTGTTTTTTGATGTGTGGGTCTTGCTAGGACTGTTTTCATCCTCAGAAGTCCCAATAACCGACTACCAGACCAAAGAGAGGGAGAGAGAACAATGCAACAGTTTGTTGTGGAGCACAGCAACACAAACAGATTGGGGCAGGGGAAAAAAATAAATAAATAAATATA
>JAPTHA010000011.1:7970183-7989641 GCA_029814585.1 Gymnapogon annona | reverse complement strand
ATATAAATATGGAAAGATGGAAAAACCTATCAGCTGACTGTGTGGGGGATCGGCAGGACGTTGGCAGAGCCCGATTCACCTTCCTCCTTCTCTGCCTGGCTATTATTCCTGGGGAAATACGCCTTTAGATGCACGGTGGCCAGAGGCTTGTTTACTTGCTAAACAACCTTGGTAGCTGAGTGGCATTTTCAGCGATGCGGAGAGGAAGATTGACTGTCTGCCGGCACTGGGTGGGTGTCCACAGTGCCGACACATTCTTCACTATCCCTGCCAGCCTGCTCACCTCCCATAACATACCAGCTCACCACACAGACAGAAACACACACACACGCCATACGTTTACTCATCTGTGAGCACATACACATGTGCCAACACACACAAACACACACTTCAGCACATTTTCATTCCAAATGAATTGGCCGTTCCACACATGCATGATATCTCTCCCACCGCTGGATCCAATTTCCATGTTGATGAAACTGAATTTACAGTATAAATGCATCTAAACACACTGGTGTACGAGGTGTCTATTATACTATGGCTGATGAGTGATTGCACGGGATTTACAGCACCATTATCATTATAATCACTGTAATCATTTGACCCTCTTTTGGCCATTTCAGTAAACGTGCAACCTTCATACCTGGCAGTATCTCTGTGTGAAGCGATGCAGGAATGACTCGGGGAACGACGCAAATTGATTTAGGGAGGCAGGGGAGAAACGCCTGCCAGTTCGCTATCAAAGTTCATGCATTGTATTTACCCGAGCCCGATTACCTTAACAAGGCACATATATCACATAATTAATCCAGAAGATTACCATCAAAAATCCATAAACCAGTAACATGCTTCCGTGCGCTCTGCCATTAATTATATTTGTGGCGCTGAAAAGAAGAAGAGATTGAAAACAGACTCCAAAAAAAAAAACAGGAGAAGGCAGCCACAGACCAAAAGGCATATGGCATTTTTAATAAGCACGCCTACCATGTAATTCATCATATTATCAAGATGGATTTGTGATATTGATATGTTTTTACGAGCGCCACATTATGGACACATGATAATAAAAGATCAGCATCTGATAGGATTCCTCTGTCCACACATGCAACACATACAGATCCTCAGATCCAAAACTCAAGGCCGACTACTCTATTACTGATCAATTTTTGTCAGACTGCATGAATACCTCCTCTGCTTATTGAAGTTTCAAGGCGCAGGGGTCGATTTCTGAAGCCCATTATTTTCTGACTGATGGATATAGACATTGTCAGCTAGACATTTAGGCCTTCAGGCATAGCTGGAGGATGGTGGTGGGCCCCGTTGCCTGGCTTTGATTCCACTTCAACCATTCTTGCTCTCTTTTCCAATTCATTTTTTCTTTTTTTTTTTTTGCCCATCGACTGACTTTGTTGCATTTTTGACTCTCAAGGTGCAGACTATTTTAAAATAATCGTACGTCTTGTGCCTGCCAGTGTGTGTAACAGCTATATCACTCTGGGTGTCTGGGCGGTTTCCTAGCCTTGCCTTTAGCGGATTTGACAAAAGAGAGAGCGCCCCTGTCAAAGGGTCATAGCCTTGAGCGCAAACAAGGAGACAAAGCTACGCACAGAAATCAAAATGTAGACTGGAATTCCATTAAATATATATATTTTGATTTTTGTTTTGTTTTTTTGTACCATTCAGCCCGATTCACTAGAAACAGGCCACTCTTTTGAAAAAGCCCGTCTGTATCATTCTGAGATCCGGTTTTGTTATGTCAATGTGCGTCTTTACCTCCCTTCACCCTTTCCACTCGCTGTCCTACTTTCATGTACCCGCCTTGTCATTACTTCCTTATATTCTTGTCTACTTTGCAGTGACATTCTGTGACTTCATTTTTTCCCCCATGCACGCCGCGTCTGTGATGCTAACATCTGACTTTTTGCCTTTGCGGATCTTGTGCATCTTGTTTCCCTCTTTTCTCGTATACTCCCCTCCCTCTCTCCTCTTTCGCCATGATGGTGATGGATGGGGCTTATGGATGACTGGGCTGTGAGAGGGCCTGTGATGAAGACTGGCCTTGGGTAGGGAAGAAGTGAGAGGTGGGAAACAAAAAAGGAAAAAAAAAAGTAGGTGTATGCTGAAAGAAGGACATAGAGATTGAGCAAAGCAATGAAAGGCGGAAGTTAACGAAGAGAGCAAGACAGGGGGAAAGGATGGATGAGAAGAAGTTGAAGACAGTGATGGGGGTAGGCCTGGGGGCTTTGCTGTTAAGGTTAGGGGGTGTACTGACCTTGCCAGGCGCCCGGGGCTGTGCCTTGACAGTCGATCTAGTCCTACACCAATCCAACATCAGGTGATGAGGGTGAAACCAAAAAAATAAAAATAAAAAAAGGAATCACTGCATTCCTGCAAAGATCAAACAGCGGACAACAATTCAGCATGTGGAGGAACTTGCTTTTGACTTGTATTTTAAAATAAAATCCTCATAGAGATCGTCCGTTGCACAGATGTCAGGGTCAGTGGTCATGCTACAAGAAAACCTGATTACCGGTAGTAACGTTAAATTAACATGATGTCTTTGGGATAAAGGTCTTAACTGTGTGACAGAGCGACCATCTGTCACTTAACCGTGGACTCCCACTGATGTCATACAATGTGGAGTATATGAGTACACATATGGGTATATGGGCTGTCAATCATTCAAAAAGCATTTGTCATGTTTACTGTGATGCACAAGGAGAACATTCTGTGTTCATATTGATCAGCATCATGGATTTGAAGGAACACACTGCGGAATGACAAGGAACTTCAACATTCCAAAGTTGAAGATATAAAAAAACCCCATCATGACAAAACGAGTTAATTGACATAGTTAATTGTTATGTGCATGGATAACATTGATAAGACAAAACAGTTTGCTTTCTGCATCAATTCTTTGACTTTTTGCAAGTTATTTTTTCTCAGTTGTTGCTGTATTCTTTTTTTTTCATATTTTATTTAGACTTTTTATGAGACAATATTAGATTTATATTCATACACCACAACACGAGACTCCCGACCCACGATGGCAGCGTCAGAGACAACAGGCAAAAAAAAAGCCAAGACTAAACAAAACAAGAACACAAAACAAAACCATCAATAAATGAACCACCTGATTCGCAAAGAGACGTGTTAACATCAGACCTCCTAAGTCTGGCGCTGTATTCTTAAAACTACTTTGATATGACTATTTTTAAGGCAATTGTGATTTCACTCAAGTTCTTAAAACTATTATATCTGCATGATGCTACATGGAACTCTATTGAAGGGTTATTGATGTTTCAGTGCAATGGCAAAGCGTCCATGCATTTTCTGTTTTTCTTGTTCCATAAAACTCCACTGTTGTAACCAGTGCAGAATGAGGCCTGACAACATTCTGGTTAAATAAATACAGTCTTGATGGTAGAAAATCTCTCAGCAAAACACCATAACACTACTCCTCTGCAAAAATAACACCTTCACACTTATGCAGATCAGTCATCCCATGGACACTCATGCAGCCTCAGACCATCATTTATGCTGTTTGCCGCAAAGTCAGTCATTGGGTTCTATTAAGGTACTGAAAAATGCAAACAAACTGAAGTGCGTACCTGTCCACAGCCTCAGTCCAACAGAAGCAAGCTTCATTTCAGCACAAAATTGCTACATTGGTTTCACCTTGTTCCGAGTCTCCCTTTCTAAAAGCAGGGTACGTACAAATATTACTCTTGACTGGACACTGCTGGTAGCATCTAGGAACGTTAAGGATCAAATGGAGACTTTTCGTCACAACTGTCACGAGGTCAGACAAAGGAGCTCCATTGCGCGGAATTGAAGGGGAACATAGAACATTTACTAACAAACAAAAAAAACATACAACATGAAATGACAGAAATAAAGAACACAAGAGACAAAACCTGATACGAGAACCAGAGTCCAGCACCGAGACAAAAACCAAAACACATAGTGGAGAACATGGCAGAATGTCCATTAAATCAAACATGGAACAGAAATGAATGTCTACACTGGCCCCTTTTTCTCCCACTAATGGCCGATGCAGAACAGCCGCGCAGCGTGGAACAGGTAGACATAATTAACTATTTGGGTCATCCCTTGAGAGAGAGGGAGTGGGCATAGTCCCCACAGGAAAGAACTGTGACAACATCCACTTTGGTGACCGCATGATTTTGTTATACAGGCAAACGCTAGGGTTCGGGTTCAGATTTTCAGTCTAAAATCTCCAAAACATGCTTGCGCTAAAACTATGCAGTTGTGGAGCTTCTCAGGAACTCCTGTTGTGTGCCTGTTCCTTTGTACAGTATATCCTACATAAGGGCAAAAGAGATCCAACATAATGGATATCATCAGATTTGTACAACGGGCAATAATGGAGGAGACTGCTTTAATATTGGATGAGGAAATCTCCTCGCCTCTGCCATACATCTTAAACATCCCATTGCATTCCACACGTAAATGCAGGGATCTTGAGATAATAGGCGAATTATAACAGGCCTATGATTTTCTACAAGCATCATAAATACGCCACATCCCATTTTGTCAACCACGTGGCCCATTCATCCACCTCCCTACTTATGTTCCATCATCAGGCAAGGAAATGGAGGATCCCTTGAGAGACCCTAAAGGGGATCCATTTAGATAGAGGGAAGTGACACACTTGGGGATTTTTGACCTCTGTCACCCATCATGCAGCCTGTGGGGACCAGCATTGCTTGCATAGCTCTGTCACTTTTAAGCCCCTGGGGTGGTGGGGGTGGTGGTGTGTGTGTGTGTGTGGGGGGGGTCCTGACACCTGCACAGCGCTTAGATATGACAATCTGAGGCAGAGGTGGCCCCAAAAGTAGGGTTCATTTTGACAGATCTACAATGTGCCCCCAAGTCCAGTTGCTCTGAGACATGGGGTGAAGGAGGGTATGTGGGGAAAGAAAAAAAAAAGAGAGGAAGCTGAAAGTGATCCATAATCAAGCAGACTAGGAATTGGATTCATCAGATTTCAGAATTCCCCTTCACAGCGTCTTCACATTGGAGTAAAAGATCTCAGAGCCGAAAGGCAAATTTAAGATGACGTGCTATGGACTTTCTCCGGTTTTAACACTGTGGATTCAGCACAGTCAGATACGGTCAAGCTGAAATCAAAACCACAAACGGGGAAAATAGCACAGCTTGTTAGGTCTCTGACTTCTATAAGAATTACAGCCATAAATGTATTCTTGTCAAATCTTATACCACTGGAACAAACGGTTTCATCTGCTTCTAAAAATGACTTGCACCAGCTGAGGTCAATCAAACGCTTTCTTTTATGTGCTGTTAAGCCAAAAGGCCAATTTAACAGAGGCAGAAATGTATGTTAGGTGTGTCTCTGCATACAACCATTTTCATCAGTTCTCAGTAGTCTATGTAGCTGGAGCTCTGAGTAAACATCTATCAGTGGCGACAAGCTGCTTCCCCCCAGGCATTCACCTTAGTGCCCAACTGGAACTAACCTGTCCGATCTCATCTGAACCCTGAAAGCTGGTGTTTGCCTTCATCTTGGTTTCTCTGTCTTTCTAAAGCACTAATTGATTCGCAAATCTTTAAGAATATAGAGGACCAAATCAACAAATAATAAATTAATAAATAAAATTACATTCAGCACAGTTCGTAGCTCAGCTGCTCTTTCACAACAAACAGACAAAGCTGCTATCTGGCTTCCGTTGTTGGATTTGTTGTCGAGGCATAAATAAACAAGACCCTTCTAATAATTTGATGTAACGATTTTATGCTAAGCAGGAAATAACCCATACAACAATGTCCTGATGAAATCCATCCTTTTATTTTCCAACCATGACTCTAAATTCATTTCATGATGTTTTTATTGACAGAGGACTGTTGTAGACGGCGTGCTATCATTTACGACGTGGGTCAAAAGTGGAAGCCGCTGATGCAATGTACGGTATCGGTTTTGGAAGAGGAAAAAAACAACTGGAAACAATGAGTTAATTAGCATTGTAAAGTGCATCTAAAGCTTGTTTGCACATGACCTTGTCAGATAGTCCACGTCTTGTTTGCATGCTACACAAATAAATCAACTAATTGAATATGCAAAGAAGAGCGGTATATCAGCGGCAAACAACAAGAAACAAGTGGGACGCAACGTGAGCTACTTATTAAAACCAAAGGAACAATAAGGTCCATCATGGCTGCCGATGGCAAACAGTGAACCAAGACGTCACAGCAGTCATGCAAAAAAAAGTCCCATTAAAACGAGCTGGATTTATTATATTATTGCCAACATAGCCTTTTGCTTTTTCAACGTGAGCCTGGTCTGATTAATAACACTGTAGCAGATATCTGATTGGAGTCGATGTCAGGTAGAATAACATCAAAATATGTGGAAAGGTTTTTTCCTATTTTATGTGTTTTTTTTGTGTGTTTTTTTTTACTTAATTTGTGACATTTGTTTCTAAAACGTTTTATGCCTAGACCTTTTGACACTATAAAAGTACAGTACATGTCAAAAAATCACGCCCTCTTTGCAAAAAACTTGTTGAGTTCATATCCTCTGCTGACATGGTGATTGTTTCCAACTAGCGGAATGAAAACTACATTGTCTTTCTGAGCCAGCTCACTAAAAAAGAAATACAGCAGGCCATTAAGACACAGCCGCTTTGCCTCTTTTCAGAATAAACTCCTAAATGGGATGAAATGGCGTTGCTTTCAATGACTCGTTGCGAGATCTGTGTTTGTGCATCTGCATCTGTGTGTCTGTGTTTGTGTGTCTGTGTCACTTGAGTGTTGGGCTAAAATGTCGACGCTTCCTTTAAACAGAATGAGCTGAAACGGCCAAGTCGCGCCATCCTTTCTCATGCTCCAACACGATCTAGCACAGGTAAGCCCATTAGCATGGGGAAAAGGTCACTTTGAAAAGTGGAAATCAAATACAGGGATTTGGGCAGGGCCATTAAGCCACCGGGCCTATTAGTATTCATGCGGTGCAGATTAATGGAAAATATGAGCCCTACATAGGGGCCATAGAATTAAACTTGATAAGAGCTGATTTGCCCAACCTCCGACATCCCTGTTTTCCTACACCCTATTCCTAGTTTTTTCAATATTAATATTAATGATCAGATTTTTTTTTTTCATTTGAAGCACAATGATGTCAGACTGTAGACTCGTTTTCAGCCGCTGCTCGAATGATTGGCAAAGGTGTGATTAATTGTCAACGAGGGGAGATGCTAGCCATGCAGAACACAGTCAGCGAGGTAAATGGCAATGACATAACTCAATGTTCATCTTACTAATCTGACCCCGAGGTAGCTACTTGTTGGTATGTTCTATTAAAGTCAGTATCAGTATATGCAGTGCATTGGTAGTGTTTTATTAAAACGTTGGATGGGATTTAATAGCATCGTATATAATCCTTACGAAAACCCATTTGCAGATATTAGATCAAATACATGTACTAAGTAAAGTACATCTCCTCTATAATAACAATTGTTATAAATGAGTCACTGAAAGCCTAGACTGGTGAAAAAAAAGAGAAAAAACTGATATCTGATAAAACAAGCGGAAAACTTGCAGCTACTAGAGTGGTATATCGTTCCCACATGTTTCTGCTCTAAATGTAGCAGCGTCAGACTCTTTTGTAGATGGGGATACTTTCTAACTCTTAAAATATGAATGAGTGCAGTGATAGCAGGTTACTTACTACAACTGAACAAATAGTAAAAGCCAAGCTGACATCATAGTAACCTTTACGTCTGATGTTCTATAATGGTTTAGTCAGACTGTAGATATGAACTCTGACCTGGGTTTCCATCTACAGAGGGAGTGGGTCTTAACCTGCTATGGTTGGCAGTAGCCCAGAACAGAGGGAATACTGGCTCAAGGACGTTTCGCATTTGGTTTTGTAAGTGGACAGTGAGATGAGTGGCTCAAATCCGAGACCTTGCCATTAGACTGCACTTAATTAAGGGAGTTCAGCTACGTTCAGTTACATGTAATCCGCCGTATTGCTAAAATCAATGCTAATGTGTATTCAAAAAAGATGTATCATTGAGTTTTATTGATGCCTCAGAGCAGAAAGTGTTTCCCTCTTAACCCTCGTACGCCTGAAAATATTTTATTTCAAGTTCTAAATGATTTTTTTCCCCTTGTCACTCTCCTAAGTGCTTCATCACTATTTAACATAATATTGCTTTCTATTTTCAGTTTTTTATTGAAAATGGGGTAATATTCCATGTTTAATGTACTGATCATGTCAATGTTGATAAAAGCTCAGCAGTTTAAAAAAAAAGGGCCTTTTTCAGCAAAACATGTCATTCACTGAACATTAAACAAGTTATCATTTCTTAGGCTGCATGTCATTGATTAATGAATCAATGTCATAGAAGATACGTGAACGTCCAAATAGGTCATTTGTGATGATGAAAAGCTGAGAAACTGCTATTTCACCTTAATTATTTACACGCATGGCAGAAATAGAGGGTCAGGAGATATTAAAGGTTTTAGATCAGTAAATGCTGTTGGTGGCTGTTTAAGTCTTTGACTGTTTGACTTTTGTGTTTTACACAAAAGATGACGTGTGGAATTTAAGTAAATGCTAATAACATCTGGAATCATATGTACCTTTAAGTCAGTTTTGCAGGTGTTGGATCAACGCAACCAACAATGTTCATGTAGATAAAGCAGGCAGTATCCATGGCAACTATAAATAATCCTTCAGTCGCTAACTGAAGGAATTAGTATATTTGGCCATTTTAGCTCTTCTCTGTTAGTACATAAAACACTTTGGTAACTTTGGGCGATGTTACTTTTTTTCAAAGACAAGAAAAATGACAATACAAAAACAAAGCATAAAAAAAGCCCAAGCTGAAAGGCTTCGTGTCGGCAAGAAGGTGTAATTATTCAGCTGCTCCTCTCATGTTTTACAGTCACTGTGAAAGCATTTAGTGGTGTTTGTTGCCCGGTTCTGACAGACAAAACAAGTTGTTATTGGGTGTGACAAGACTCAGGTCATATCGAGACGGCATAAAAAAAAGCTTAGACGCTGCCAGTTGCCACTCCTGGCAGATCTCTACCCGCTGGTGGCCATAGCCCACCCCCCTCCAATCCTCTATTTTCCAAACCCGCACCCCTCCACCCCCGCAATCGCCCCTGTCCCTCCAGCACACCCCGCCTTCCGCTCCATCTGTCGGCCAATAACCTGCTGGAGCCTGCCGTGCCGTTTGCGCACCTGTGCCTGCCACCTCAAATAGAGCTGTTTGACGCATGCAGGCGGCATGCAACCACACACAAGCACACCCATTGGCATCCAATATGTGTATATATACACTCTTTAACCGGCGTGCACACTGAGGAACAGGCTGTAGATGTCAGCTGGGAAGTTAATAACTCATCTTTTTCTTTGACGGTGAAAACCTCATCTAGGGAAACTTGGTCCTTTTTTTGTTTCCTTCAGAGTATAAGGTCCTCCCTGGGCTGTGACGATGAGGACACAATGAGACTGCCTGAGGCCATGGTCCGAAAGCGCCATTACCTCACACGCCCGGTGCTTCTATCCACACTGGGCACACATGCCTCTGGGATGTGGCCACCTCCCTTACTTCATTGGCTGTAGAGTAATAGCTGCGGTCCACAGAGTCCTACCCTCCGTCACCTGTCCATCACCTGGGCATCTTCACTTTAACCCATACCCACCCCTCAGTGTGACTTTTTAAAAAATAAAAATATGCCCAAAAAATATCTAAAACTGTAAGTCCTTCAAGAAACTGGTGGCTGTTGGTTCATTTGGTAGAGTGGGTCGTCCGATGGCTGAAGGGTTGGCGGTTCAAATCCTGGCTCAGACTCTCCACATGTCGAAGTGTCCTTGAGCAAGACACTGAAGCCTAAATTGCCCCCAGTGGAGCCTGTCATGGCTGCTCCCATGACAGGGCAAAGAACTCCAATGCACGGAGTTGAAGGGGAACATAGAACATTTATGAACCAAAAAGATACAACATAAAAAACGACCCAACGACCTGAGCTAGAATCCAGAACCAAAGTCCAACTTAGAAAAACAAGAACAGAAAATAGAGTAGAGGAGTCCACGCTGCACGGCGCCTGCACCCGCCCCTTTATCCTCTGAGAGCTGATGCCGCGCAGCCACGCAGCGTGGAACAGGTGGAAATGATCAATTGATTGGGTCGTCCCTTGAGGGAGAGGGAGTGGCCAAAGCCACTGCAGGGAAGAACAGTTGTGCTCCATTGCTATGCTGAAAGGTAGCTATTGTTGCCGAAGGAGGAACAAAAAATATTCAAAAATAAATATTTTGTGCCATAGTTCATCTCGTTCCTGAATCAGAGAAGGATCACATGAATACATGCACCAGAAGCCTGGGTTTTCACAGGAATGTTGATAAATGTTTGTTGTGTTTGTCATACTTTTGTTTACATCTTGGGCTTATCTCACAGATAAGATGAGATGAGACAAGACATTTCCTTTATTTGTTCCTCCTGAGTAAATTCTAGAATAAATGAACCAAATTTGAGGGCAATAAAGTTCAATATTATCTTATCACTGCTCAAGGGGTACATAGGATAATGATAAACATATTCAGGCATATGGATTTTTAGAGGAAAACCAGCCAAAATCCACAGGAAGTTAATATGAACATAACCAAATGAGGCAGTCGCTAGTTTAGTTATTAATATAGTAATCATCAATGAATGTAAGCTTTCAAGCATGTCTACCTCTTCACATACTGAACCTTTATATAAATTGTAATCGAACATAGTTATTTTGTGTTAAAAAATGGCTGAATGGCTAAATGATTACGTAGTATTAAACCTAAAATGCTTTAAAACGTCTTTGATAGTTTTCTGCCGAGTCGGATATCAATAGGAGGATATCCTTCAGAATACCACACCTGATAAATGGCATTCAGCTCAAGGTGATGTCGATGCCATGAAAGCAAACTGCTGAATGACAGGCCATTAGTAAAACACCTGTTTTACCTTTTCAGGAAAATGTCATTCCTTGAAATCGGCTGATGAACATGAGAGTTAAAATTCAGTTCCGATGAAGGCTCCCTGTCAGACTCAGAGAAACCCAAGCCCATGTTTGAATGTAAGGTAAATGTTTCTGGAACGCGAGTCAGACGATTCTGTGAGTGTAGAGACGTGTCATCAGAGCAGTCTTCAATGACTGCTTCATCTTTTACAGATGTTGAATGGTGTTCTTTTCCCACCGTTTCCGTGGGCTCTTTCTAATCATCAAGGAGAAAAAGGCCACAATTAGTCAGCATTAGCCATAAATGAATAATTGATTTTAGTTAGAAATTCAGATCAGGCCCTGAGAATATTCCCTGGTGGAAGTCTTGGCACAGCATAAAACTTGTCAGGGCAAAGATGTATGTTTAAGTAATACTACAGGAAGCCCCAACACGACGTGTATCACAAAGTGATGCACCGCATGCACCAAAACCCACAGTACCATTAGACCCGCCCCCTTTCATTTTCAATAATCACAGAGAGATGGTTTTTAAAGAACTATGTATTTCACCGAGCCGTCATTTGATTTAGTTCCAACATTTATCTTTGTTCTTGCTCGTTCAATCAGGACTAGCCTTCTAACCCAATTGAACCTGCCTCTATAAAAGTACTGCCGAAACCTTACACCCTGTCCAACCTACTACTGAACCCAGGGAAAACAATCAAATCTGTCAGACGGCAAAACTTGCTTCCTGAGATACTGTCAAACATAACAAGATCATAAGAAGTACAGCTGAATACACTGCACGTCCTTCCAGCTTACACCACTGGCACACACATATATTTATATATAATAGTCTTAATATTCTGCAGACCCCACTTCCATTCATATACATAAGAATACAGAATGTGTACAAATTTGGCCCTTTTTTTCATCTAAAGCACAGCAGTGGTGAAGGATAATTCTAACTGGCATTAATTAATAAAATATTTTGATTTGCTCTTGTATTTCCAGCATTTTAAGGTTGGGATTGCAGAGGATTATAGCTCTAAAAATTCAACAATGATCAAAGTCTTATTTATATTTTGAAGTGATGGATTGATCTGTGTTTTTTATTTTTGTGTATTTTCACTCACTTATTTCAACTTGGAAGTGAAGAGAAGAATTACTTGCACATCGGTTCTACAATTTGGTTGGTTTTGGAGGAAATAAATAAATAAATGATGATTTCTTTCAGCTTTTTCCCTTCCGGGGTCACCACAGTGAATCCAATTTGCATATTTGATTTGGCAGGAGTTTTGACGTCGGATACCCTTCCTGACACAACCCACTGAATGCTCATGCCGGGAATCGAACCCTGGTCCCCTCTGCACCAGCCCAGTGACTTACCAACTGCGCTATCCAGCAGGTAAACAAACAAATAAATAAATAAATACACGGTGACACACCCGTGGTGATTTTACATGTTTTCATATTGCTGTGCCTTCTGTCACTCATTGGTGACGATGTTGCCTGCACAACATGACTTCTATTCAAGGACCGAATGTTCCCTGTGTTGGAAGATGACCTCTCAACACTCCAGCAATCACAGTCGTCAGCATCCGTAAGCCCGGCGCTGGGCTGAGCTTGCAGACACAACCCGCAACTTTTCACTCAGCTTGATAAGACAGTAATACTGAGGAAATAACCTTGCCAGGTTACGCCTGTAGACCATCATTGATCCACCGCAACAGTAAATAAGGGAAAATGGAGACAACAGGCTAGAAATGGGACATTTTTCCATCTCTTGTGCCTTTTAATAGAGAAATAGTACTTTTCCTTCTTTGCTGTCCTCAGCGCAATGCTTTTCTCCCGCTTTAACAATTTGATAACTATTTCTATTCCTTATCGAAAAGGTTGTTTTTGTTTTTTTTTTCCAGGGGGCTGCTTGTCAGATAAATGTCTGACTTGTCACCAAAGTTTTCTCGCCGCACAAAGACAAAGTCTGTTTACTTTTTCTCTCATCTCTCTACTCCGTCAGTGAGGAAACGCAAACGTTCTCTCTATAGAAATCTCCAGAGTACTCCCTCCACTCATCCCGGTACCCGATAGTTAGGCACTCATTGATATTCTGTTGGTCAACATGAGCACCAATAGACCTTTTCCCTCCATGGGGAATTGGTAACGGACACTGGCAGATTGATCGTGACACTGGCTGATGGTAATAAAACAAAGCATAGCCCTGATAAAGGGGTTATGAGTTTTTCTTCTCCTCTCCTGTCATGTTCAACACTAATTGCTTCTGACATCTTGGCTGTTTATTTGCCACATGTCATAACAAGTTGGTACGACTTTAAACAACACTAATGAATTATTATAGAGATGACGCTGATTAAAATGCAGCGTCCACGAAGATGTTGCATCATTTTTGGAGGAACGCAATGGGAGATGTACACAGAGAGAACGGCTCGGCCACTTCACTGAGGTTAAAGCAGCATTCCCAAGGACAATAACAATGATAAAAGTGTACTTGAACCTAAATCTCAGTTGAAGTCACAATGTGATAGTGAGCGTGGTGTTTAATAGCTGTGGGTGTTTAGTGGACATGGAGTAAAATGATGTACTTGAAAATGAAGTTATAGCAGCTCACCATCAAAATATTAGAAAACAACATAAGCAGGAAATGGCCAAATAACAATACCACTGATACCTTTAAAATCCAACAAGCTGGGATGATATAAGCTGTGACTGTCATTCCATAGCCAAACCCATCCACTTTCATGGCAGAAATATTCACAGCGTACATCCGGTACAAGAGAGTTGGCTATGGCAGTTCCTCATTGATGGTTTTAATCAGTTTTAGGCACAAAATCATGCTTATGAAATGGGTAGTAGTTTGATTGAGTGGTAAAAATTATGCTTTTTCCACATCTTTTTATTAGATGGTTTATTACCACTATACACCATGTCCACATTAATGCAATTTTACTGCATTTACACCAAACAGGAGTTAAAATATGGAGATTTTTGGGAATGCTTCTGTATTGCAAAGTGGATGGAAATAAACTTAAAATTACATTTTTTTTTGAAAAATGACAAATCATTTGCTGTGTGATTGGATCCCAGATATGTAGCTTTAACCCCCTTAAATAATTAGCCAGTATTGTTGTTTTTCTAGTCAGGTTGGGCAGCTTTTGATTTGATTTTGAGCCTCATTTTACCTTTACCGCTGCAAAGCCTTTACCCCTTATTACATTACTGGAATGGCCAATTGTAATAACAATAATGAGTTTGCTGTACGCTCTTATGGCAACAGATTGGATGACTGGCAACATAATCAGTGTATCTGATCATATTTACCACTTTTTACGCTTCCAATAAAACATGTTTTCCAACCTGCTTTTGCGTCTCTGTTGTGTGGATTTGTAAGCTGTAAAGCACCTTTTGTTAGATGTTGCTGACCTGAATCTCTGCAGCAAATCTACTTTTGAAATAGCACCAACTGCGTAAGTTAGAGTACACTTTGTCCTAGTTTTGCACAATGCTGCCGAAGAGCTGCGGGATCTTAAAATTCAGTTACTAAAAAAAAAAAAAAAAAAAATACAGGTTATATCTGGGCAATCCCCAACCTCCTCACCCCTCTCTGTCAATCAATAGTCCTTTTCATCGGCAGGGGTTGAGCTATCATTAATAATAGCTGACACGCTCCTATAGTGGTAATAAACTGGGGGAATCTGGTATGTAATGGTACAGTAATGGCACCTGGGCAGGGTGTTAGGCACTCGACAGCTGCTGATGGATAAACCCTAGGTAAATGGATTTGGGCTCATCCAGGGGAGAGGAGCTGCTGCTTTTGGATTGACTCTGCTTTTTTTTATTTTTTTATTTTTTTTTGAGCTGTTGTGGGTGAAAAGGGTTGGTACAATTGCAAGGGGAATAGAGGACGGCACATGGAAGTGACTTTTTTTTTTTTTTTTTCAAATTCAGCTGCGGCAAAGACAGCAGACGGACATGTAGATTTCACGGCGGCTATTTAGCAACAAGATGTGACAGTGTGTAAGAGGGGATGAATAAGAATGCAATGGGGGAGTGCTAACTGGGGCATGTTAAGGCAATTGTCAGTCCCCCCCCCCCACCCCGCCCTGTTGTCACCGGGAAGAATGATTTGCCGGTTGCCGTAGCATTTTATCTCCTCAAAAGGCAGACAAACGTGAACCCGAAGAGTTTTAAAAAGAACCAAACTTGCCTAAAAGAATGTAGAATTATATGATTGATTTTTTGAAGATGATGAGTTGTCATTTTAGACAGTGGGGATAGGAGGATAGAAAAAAAAAAGTTGAGCAAAAGATGAGAGGTATTTTTACTTTTCTCACTGACAAGCTTGAAATATGGTCTATTCTGGTTAACCAAAAGGAACACATACATTTCTACATTAGAAAGAATTCCCATTATTTCTCTCTGAGCCATGAAAATCAATTCTAAAATGATTGCTTTCAGTGACGATGGGGAGAGAGGAGAGAAAATAGTTGATGTGCCTTTGGCTGGTCCAATAGATAGAAATAGAGGTTGTTTTTTCCGATTCTATTTTCTCACGAGAAATGGCTGAGATGGGGAGTGTCTAACTATTTCAGTTGTTCTTTCTTCATTTTCTTGTCATCTTTCA
Source organism: Gymnapogon annona (assembly GCA_029814585.1). NCBI lineage: Eukaryota > Metazoa > Chordata > Actinopteri > Kurtiformes > Apogonidae > Gymnapogon > Gymnapogon annona. The sequence goes on along the minus strand of JAPTHA010000011.1, from coordinate 7,974,028 downwards.
ATGCAGTTCTTTGTTTGTTTGGGGGTTTTTTTCTTTTTTTTTTTCCCTACCACGAGCACAAAAATCTTAGAGAATTACAGGGTCTGTTCCGTTGGCTCAGGCTTACACCCATTTATCACATTATGTTGTTTTTGTAGCACGCAACAAAAACAGATCCTTTCAATCCATTGGCGATGCTCATCAGCTTGTTTTCGCATTGTGCCGCCTTTCCCATTTAATGAAGCATTTAGTAACAGATTAGAAAAGAGCTCATCAAGTGTTAATTTAAAAGATTAAGTAACTTTTGACGGAAGATACAAAATAAGAAAACGCACGTCTTTTTTTTTACAGGGTTTATATACACGTTTGCATTCTGCACATGCCGATTAAAAGCCATCAAACAGTAGAAGTCATTAACAAGGACGGCGTCATATTCCGGTTCTCCTGCACATCAGCGTGGCATTGAAGCATGCACTATCCAGTAGAAGATTGAGCGACTGCATGCTGTGCTGAATTCTAACCTATGTCGGGAACTCTGGATAGCCTTGTTGTTATTACTCCTAACCCTTCGCCTCCGTAGTGCACCATGTCAACTGCTTTCACCTAAGGCAGAAACATTAACCCCTGGAAGGACCCTGGTTACTTTCAAGGAACAAAAAAACAAAAACAAAAGTGGGAGACCTTTATTCCACTTAAGTGAATTCTTATTTCTTGAGTGTAGGATAGAGTGTCATGGCTTGATCCTGCATGTAAAGTGACCCCACTTTGTACTGGAGAGGCGAGCCGAGTCTAAAAATAAGCAAAGGTGGAATTGCCCTAAGAAACCCACTGGAGACTCCTGCATATATCCGTGGTGGTCTGTTCACATTGATACTCTCTGCATTATACAGAGGCTTTCACAAGGTGGGACAAAGTTCACAGGGGGGGGGTCTAGATGGCAATGTTGAGTTGTCTGTGATGTAAGATGCATTTTCAACCATGCCGTCTCTCATGCATTACATTCTCGTACCCTAACTACAATAAATAAGTTAGACTTTTATTTTTGTTGTTGTTGTTCTTTTCCTGTCAGCTGTTCCCTTCAGGCCTCGCTACAGCAAACCATCTTCCCACATTTAAAAGTCATGAAATATTGCTAATAAATATCATTTTAAAGCTGCAAATACGTCAATTCTAAACACGGTTTTTCTTCCACTGATAAAATCTGCCGACATGAGTTACATAATGTGCTGATATTGAGTGATGTATTATCAAACTTAGACTTACAAGCAAATTTGGTTTAGGCAGTGACAGCACTTGGCTAGGAAAGGAAGACATCGGGGCTTGGCTGAAATCCACAAAGATGTGATGAAAAAAAAGAACGACCCAAAGTGTATTTATTAATTTGATAAATGCCATGATCTTTACCCATTGCTGACCAAAGGTCTGCAGCCCACAGCTATGAACCAGATGTAGACTGAAGCTTTTCTCCAGCTTTGTGTAAAACATATAATCATCTGAATTTTAAAATGGTTAACCTTGAGATACTATTGAGGTAAGTTTAAATTCTCCATCTACATCAAATGTGCAGCCTGAATTTTAACAATTATTATTATTTTACATTTAATTAATTAACCAAAAGCCTGGCATTTTCATTTATACTAACTACACATAAAACATGCAATTTGCATAATTCTAACCAACAGAGTGAATTTTCTGTCCAATATATAAAGAATATGTTTTGTATTCTGGAAATGGCAGTGAGATACTTAATGGTGAGATACTTAAATATAATTATAAGATAAATTACATTTGAAATTTGAAATACCAAACAACCATAAACAGGCAACAACAGAAGGATCAACTATGGAAAAACAAAGTGTAATTTCACTGATCTGGGCACACATAAATAAAAATGGCTCTTCAGATTGTAACATACACTGATCCCTGCCACCAACAAAAGCATTACACCATAAACATGCTCTTCCAAACATTGTCTTGATCTTATGCATTATAAATGACAATAATGAGAGAACTTGTTTCGGTGGAACACCAGGGATGACGTGTTATTAAAAATGACAAAATAGCACATCCATTTTTTACATTTTAGCACACAACTCCAGTTCATTTTCTCTAAAATATTCAAGAAAACACTGAAAATGGAAAGACGGTGATAGTGGGAGGACGGTGAATGCAGAGTAAAATAAGCAGGTTTATTCCAGTACAGTACTATACCTACAGTATCAGCCAGACTGCACGATCCTAAACCTGGAAACCAAAAGACGTCTCGATGCAAATTCAGCTCTCTAGTAGGAAAAGTTGGTATTTTATATATGTCGGCCATCGATCTCATCCACCATAGTGAAAACATCCTTCAGTGCAATGACAACACACATCGCCTTGCAGTGAAATCAAGGCACTGCAACAGCTGTACTTCAATAAAAAACACATAAGCCGACGATTAATTTAGTTCAGTCGGAATGGAATCGCTGCAAAACGAGCGTGAATATTTCCATGTCTACTTGCGCGACAGAGGGACAAGCGCTGAAGAATGAGAAGGTTTCAACCACATCTGCTGGAGTGGCCGCAGCCCCATATCTAATTCCAGATACTATATGCTCATCTGTTGAGGTGGCGGTGACTGACACCCCCAAGGAGCCATTGCTTCTCAACTAAACGAGCATCAAAGTATAGAAGCTCACACAAAGCTGGCAAAAAAAAGCTTTTTATCTGGCAGAGCATATGGAAACAATGGCGCTGGCAAACTGGGAAATGCAAAGACATACAGCTGAGACACTAGATGAGCCTACAAACCTATTTACTCACACATGCATGCACACGGACGGCAAACAACCATGCACTCTGTGTCCCTTTTCATGGTTTTTCTTTCGGTATGTAATGCTCTGTGACCTGCTCGGCTGACCCCACAACTCCAATTTGACTTTTCATCCATGTGTCTATTAAACATAAATGAGGAAGACTCAATATCTCAGTGGTGGTGTCTTTTGACACTTAGCTACTCCAACCAGCACAAACCTGCTTTCCTGAGCCTCCTAGCCCATTTCCACAATGCTCCCGCTTTTGATATTTTTTTTTTTCATTCTTTTCAAAGATTATTCAAGGTTATTACTTTCCTCCAAAAGGCCACTTAGGATGCGGACTGGAAATATGTTGACTCTCTTCGATTTTTGAAGGGGTTTGAGTGTATTTCTAATTCACTGGTGGCATGGTTCACTACATATAAAGCTGCGCTGTGGCTTTAAATGGACCTGAGGGGAACACACTCATAAACTGAATTTTGAACCAATGGGACTTGGTAGGGAAGTATTTGCCTTGGAAAGCATTAAAGTGGAGGGAACACCATTTACGGTGCTATATTATACATTAAAAATTGAAATGCAGGGGACTTTGCTCTGCTACCGACCTCTATCAATATTTGATCACAGCACACCGCAACTAGTAAACAATGGACAGAGAAGGTGACAGAGGTGGAAAGGTGAAGGGCAGGGCACACATATGATGACTCGAAGAACTGCATGTGCGGGCACTGAAAACTCTCTGCTATTCAAGCGTGAGTCACCTTTTGACACTGCTCAGGAAGCGTTGGTTAAAGAAATGCTTCCCAATGACGAGTGGCAGAGGAACATTTCATTAAGAACTGTACAGACAGGCACTTCACATGGTCTTGTTTCACTCCTCTAAAGCTATTTGGCAAAGTAGTTTGCATTTACTGTACACAATTTTGGAACTTTAAAAATGATTAAACACTGGTTCCAAACCTCTGCGGATACTTAAGAAACACTGCACAGTCACATTATTATTATTTCGTCCATGGACCCGCTGGTGCCAGTACCAGTACTGTTAACCAACGCTAGTACCGTTAATTATGA
>JAPTHA010000011.1:7958172-7970083 GCA_029814585.1 Gymnapogon annona | reverse complement strand
ATCTATCTATCTATCTATCTATCTATCTATCTATCTATCTATCTATCTATCTATCTATCTATCTATCTATCTATTCTACAACTGGCAAGTGAAGGGGCTGTGGCTCAGTTGGAAGAGCCGGTCGTCCGACGGCCGAAGGGCAGTTCGAATCCTGGGTCCGACTTTCCACATGTGGAAGTGTCCTTGAGCAAGACACTGAACCCTAAGTTGCTCCCAGTGGAGCCTGGCAGCAGCCCTGCATGGCAGTTGCCACTCACTGGTGTGTGAACGTGTGTCTAAATGGGTGAATGTAAGGCCAATGTACAGCTTTGGGCACCATAACTGTGTAGAAAATTGCATTAACTGCAATGCATTCAACAAGTTGTAACAGCACCCCTCTGATCATTCCAGCCACTTCAAGAACCAATAGTCAAAGATTTGAGGAAAAAATGCAAGTGCTGAAAACACATTTATGTATCACAGTCATGCTTATAAATCATGAGATAAGCTCTTTATTTAGTGTCTTCATATAAAGAAGTCATAGCTCCTCCTCCCCCAGCAACTTGATGCTACTCCAACATGATTAACTATGAATAACCTATAAAAACTATATCAGAGAGATGAAACCAGTACTTATACCTTAATACAGATTTTTTTAGCCAGAGTTTTACTCGTTTTAGACTTTTTTTTACATCGCCTCTTGACACTTTTACTTCTGCCACTGCTGCAGAGTCTTCCGTCCATCAGGTAATCGATTCTATATGTCACATATGCTGTCTTTGCTCCTTTTAGGACAATTAACATAAGGTTTTGAGAACACATCTGCAGCTCACGGAGCACTGTAGCTGTTGCTCGAGACCTTTGAAACATCAATTGGCAGCCTCGCTCAAGAGGAAAGTGCAGTGCCTGGAGGCTGATGTGACCCTTTGACCCAGGTATAATTGATGATCTTAGAGTTTTTGCCGTGAGCAAACACAGTAGCCATTTGCCTGAATGCATGCAACTATTCCCCTGCTTGCACTCGACTTAAAAGTCACTTGCAGATAATTTCATCCTTATGTCAAAATCTGTACATCATCACAGGCATGACTCTTAAGGGCACCACGTAGTCCTGACATGTGACTCGCGTCAAAGCCACACTTGTCTATTGCTTTATGCAAACCTCTACGGCAGGTTCAGAAGGCATGTCACTTCAGGGTCATGTGTGTCATCATGTCAACTCATAGACGACGCACAATATTTCAATGTCAGGCCCTCAATTACAATACAGCGAAAATGAAATATGTAATCCACTAAAAGCCCACCAGCATCTATAAAGCCAGCTAATTACTCATTTCTTTGATCTAATTTGTCAAATCAGTGCAACATGTGTGGTTTTTTTTCCTCCATGCATCCATTTTCTTGGCCAGATGCAGTGACTTCCTGGAGTCTTGCTGTCAGTTTTAGTTACAAGGAGGTACGAGCAGAGAGAATGAGTGAATATGTTCTACTGAATGTTTGTGAAAACAATCCAGTATCGAGACAGAAAATCAACGAGTGCTTGCTGGCGTGGGTTTACAAAGTAAGGGCCCAAGGTTGTAGTCGACTAGACGGACTGAGTCATGTCGATGGACCTCAGCCTGTCACTCAAACTGACAAACAGGCTTGCTTCGATGTGTATGACGAAATTAGAGATTGTCTCAGTGGCACGTGGAAAGGAATGGGGGAACAAGTTAATCATCTCGGAGTAGCTTCTTCCATCAACTGGCAGCGACTTTAATCAAATTATGACCTTGTAAAGCATACACTTGTCATTTGGGACCTTAATCTCTTCGCTAATGACTAATTAGTCCCATCACCTGTTCCTCTAAGTTTTCATTACACCCCCAACAAAGCTTTAAGATAATGGAATAAACAAAAAAAAAAAAAAAGGGGGGGAAACAATACTTCCCTCGCCGCACAGGAAAAAAAAAAAATTGGACCAGTCAGACGTTAATCAAAACTGCTGAGATTGATTGGAAACTGACAAAATGGTTTTGGGGTTTTTATTTTATTTTTTTCCCTCTCGCTTTCTGACAAGAGACCACTCTTCATTGCTCCGGAGGACAATAAGGATATACAAATTCATTAGGAGTAATTAACCAAAAATTGCTACAGAACACAGGTGGGAAATGGTGAGAAAAAATCAGCATAGAGATACAACCCCACTGTGCAGGCAGACACTGAATTTGTGGGAATGATGGAGTGGATTTGTCTAATCAACAGCATCACAAACATAAAGACACCTCACAACTAACCTATAAATAAGTGACCTCCATTTATTTGTTTTCATGTTGGATCTTTGCATGGATTAACTTGGCGCAGTATCAATTCGCCCTCAACTGGAAGTGATACACGTGCAGTGCCAGGGCTTGTGCGGGAGGATTTACAGGAGGGGACGGGGAGGCTTTTGTTTGTACCATCCAGCGCCTATGCAGCTGCACTATTTGGCGGCAGGCACACAAACAGGCGGCTCCCATTCATTAGACCCCTTTTATATCAGAGACACTCTCCTTCTGGGGGCCCGGAGCATCTGCCTCCACATCAGTAAGAGTGAGATGGGGGGTGTGGATAGACAGAGACACACAGAGGAAGAAGATAGAGTGAGTATACGGGGAAACAGAAAAGAGGGAAAACTGACAATTGTGGGAGGGAGATAAGAGGCACGGTGCAGCTGAGAAAAAAACAAAACAAAAACAAAAACAAAAAAAAAACAACCAACAAAGTCAGAGTACAGCGACAAACTGTACTGTAGAGTTAGTGTAACAGAACCAAAAAGTGGCTACTCTGATACAGTAAAGCTCATTATTTGTTTTTATCTCCTTTTTTTCCCTTCTTCATTGTTACTTCCTCATCCTCCAATCACTGGAACATCTGGCTCTGAAGCATAATAAAAGAGCTCTAGCAGGGCATTCATATATCTGATACAAACGAGTTACCCAATGGTACCCATGGGAACCGGCACACATGGGTATGTGCAGCTGTAATTTTATAGAATTGTTTTTAAACACACAGCCATCGCATTTTTTTTTCTTTTTTTCCGTGATTCTCACATCGGTCGACAGTTGTTTTACTTTGCTGGCTCAGAGTTCATCAAAATCACCAGGTAAAAGTTTGACACGAGTGTATTAGACACGAAAACCAAAGAGTAATGCAACTAGTGTGATTGAATACTGTATCAGAAAAAGTTACACTCTGTGACTGTGTTATGGCCTTTGGTTCTTTATCTTATAGTGATGAATGAGACATGCCACATCCCAAATGAAGATATCCCACAGGCCACCTCCACTGCTGTAATGAAGCACTTCAAAAATGATATGACCAACCCCAATAGAGGTTGTGCTGAATTTCATTAAAGTATATGCCAGCAGGTGCAAGGACAGTGGCTGTGTGTGCCCACCCCACACACACACACACACACACTTCTTTTTTTTGTTTTGTTCTCTACGTATAAATCATGACACCCTGAGGGGAACTGCCGGTAGTCTCAGAGGCCAGGAATAAATAAAACATCAGTTATATCTTCATACAAATCAAATTTGATGAGAATAAACAGTGTAAACAGGGGAACGTGTCGCAGAAGCAGTTGAACCTGTCAGTTAAGATTGTGCTGACTCCCTTCAGCCTCGGAAATTATGACGAAAGGGACAGAGTGGCGCACTCACCTGTGATTTATGTTGATGAAAAAATGTTGATGCTCAAAATGGATGATTACAAATCTGAAACATGCTACCCAAGCAAATACCATTTACGACAAGGATTTCCGTCGCATGTCGTTGCGTGTGGCGGGCGTTTCACTCACAATATACTAAGTCTCGGAGAATCCATCAGGCTGCCAAAGTGCTCGCCAGCCACTGTCAACACTGTTTTGAAAAATAGTTGCACATTATGGAACTCGAATGGCTAACTGGCTTCATTATCCACAATCTGTGGAAATTAAAACCCGCGGTTAACCTTTATTTATTGCGGACAATGCACCTCTGGCCAGGTCAGACAAGCCATTTGCATGACATTTAATATAAAGCATTTCTGAATGCAGCGCAGAAACCTGCTATACGTTAAAACACAGCTTCAAATCTAAATGGAAATCGGGGGAAAGCCATGGACCCAAGAGGAGGAAAATAACCTTGCTTTGTTGAACCAGGCCCAAAGAATACAGATACATGAAAGAAGGGAGGCTGTGGATACAGCAAACAAAATGATTACACATTTTAGAGCAATTTCTGGGTCCCGTGGTCATAATCATTTTGTCAATAGCCTTCCAGTGTGCAGGTGTGCTGATACAGATGGTTTTATGAAGATCCATTAAAAATAATTTCGCTCATCGCAAGGCCCAGGAGGGGCCCAACCCAGCAACTGGGAGACAAGCCCAGATGCCTGTTTAGGCTACAGCCTTACCTCACCTCATACTCCTGATGTGGACTACCCATCACCATGGGAACTCAGTGGGAAAAAAAAGACTGTGGAGGCTGGAGCAAGAGCGTGTTTGGTATAGACATGCAAAAACATATTCACGCAATCTTTTCAGTCGAGGCGCCGCATAAACACCTAAGGCTGAGATGCTGGAGGAAGCCCAAAAAAAAAAACAAAAAAACCCCAAAACCCAGCCAACTGGTCATATCTCTGCCAGTCTACCTCGTTTAGGGATGACGGCAGCCATAACTTAAAAGTTTTGTATGGGTTTGAAAGTGGCATGAATTGAATCTAAGATGGCTGATTTGACTGTCACTTTTGCCTGTTTCAAAAGACCTAAGACACTTTATCATAATATTGCTCATATTGCATCGACACGCGCCGCAGTGAAGCAATGCTGCAAAAACACGGCAGTCACCCAGCGAGGAATTTTTTTGACGGCGTTGTCCTTGGTGGCAAACATTTGATGTGTTTTGATTAGAGTCTGGGATGGTGGTGGTTGGGTGGGGGGTGGGGGATTATCAAAAGCTAAGAGAAATCAATGTTCTTTTAATAAAGAGGACTTGGGTGGGAGGGAGACAGACAGTTCTGTTCATGACAGGGCCTGTCTCTGCCTTATCTCTGGCTCCTCAGATCCCCTAGACAGGCAAATATTTTAACTGTAAACACCCGTGGTTCGACAGCCTGCGTGGGCCTCCTGTCAAGCTTTTTCACTCGCTACTTACTCACCTTACTAAAAAACTCTTTAAATACAAAAACCGCACTCAGAAAACATAGAGAAATTCAACACTGACACGCCACCGGTGTCCAGTATCTCCTTCTAAAAATCGCACATGCTTCAACTGTTGGAGCTCCTTGAATTTAGAAGGGTATTGCATACACCCAGTGATACCTGCGTCCTCCAGCTGCCATGCAAATCCACTGTCATCCAGATTATCCCGGACACCGGCAGATGCCTCAGAGTTGCCAAGAGAAGAGAGACACGGCACAGTGCAGTGAATTCTGGTAATTAATCCCGGATTACAAGCCGTGCCTCTCCATCGTGTGAGTTTGCTAGAGTACGCAGAGTCTGTCACTAGATTGGAAGCAATACAGGCAGGGATACAGGCTAAATGCCAGTAATAGCAAAAAAGTCCCTATTGATACAGTGACGACCGGACACTCACGAAATTAACTTTCATGTTAACGTTAATATTGATTAGATTAGATACCTTTATACCTTTATTAGTCCCCTACGGGGAAATTTCAGGTTACAGCAGCACATATAAGACAAGACACACACAGAGACATACTGCAAATATGATGAAAAATAAGAGTTAATCATAATAATATAAATATAGAAATAGAAATAAGAACAGATAGAGTGCAACAGCAAAGACCAATAAAGAGACGTCAGATATTTAGTAATATAGAGATCAATAGCTATACAGATATATAGCTACACCCATATTGTTATATAGTAATGTACAGTTATATAGTTATACAGTACTATAGTTATACCCCCGTTGTTATATAGTAATACACAGTTCTATAGTTATACAGTATATAGTTATACAGTTCTATAGTTATACCCTTATTGTTGTATAGTAATATACCCTCATCGTTATACAGTAAGACATCATCAGTTATATAGTAGCATACCGTTATATAGTCATACAGTTCTGACAAGTCAGAAATTGTACAATAACTTTGTGAAATAAAACAAGCAACAGGTGCCATTGCCTAAAAATAAAATATCAGTTTGATGTTTATTTGCACCACCACAGTAAGAATTGCACAATAATAGTATTTATGTAAATATGAGAAAATGTGCATCCAGATATGACCTGTCCTTATAATGAGATAAGATTATCTGCGTTTTTTTTTCTTTTACAACTGATTCGTAAAAGAATCAGTGCGTAATCACTGAATCACTGATTCGTAAAAGATAATGTGATATTTTGTGGAGTTGTATACTCCATGTATTGGCCAAGGGATATGGGCCTTAACTGCAAAATGAAGCGAATGTGCAAGGATCAAAAGTTGCAATATCATAGACAAACACTGGAGGAGCACCAAACTTATTATTAACTTTGTCAACTTTATCAAAAATTGGATTTCAGTCAATTTAAGTTGTTTAGACACAACTTTAAACCACCATTTTACTGAAACTAACAACATAATTCAGTTCTCCAAGTGTTGTGCAAATCCACTGACCATTTCAAGACCTCTTTTGACCCCTTGAATTCCTGCTGCTCCACCCCTTTTGTCTAAATATGGTCACACCAGAACCTACAGCCAAAACAATACTCTCATCATAATAGAAGTTCCAATTCCAGTGGCTGACATCACGACTCTTCGATTATGTGTTGTATGTAGCCTATGATGTACTCGTGTTATATAATGTATCCAACACAGTAAAATTCTAATTTAATTAAATCTTGTACCAAGTACAATATTATTTGTCCTCCTGTCAATGGTAACATAGTACTATACAGCAGTGGTGGGCCGTGCATTTCAGACCTGGGCCCACACTGATATCCTCCCGACTTAATCCACCTCTTAAAACCATAATTCTGATCCATGGATCGACACATGATGTATTTAGATCAAAACACATACAACTGTATCACCTGAACATAAAGTCACTGACAACACACTTCTATTAGTCTACTGAGTACACTAATAACAGAGAAACACCGGCACCGCGCCATGGTCCGGTCTCTCAGTCCAATGTATACCAGCATAGTGCCGTGGTCCGATGTCGGCCGGCATCTCTCGATCTGATGTCAGCCGACATTGCGCCATGGTCCGGTCTTGCGGTCCAGTATTGTGGTTTAGTGTCGTGGTCTGGTCTCATGGTCCAGTGTCGTGGTCCAGTCTTGGGGTGCAGGGTCGAGGTCCGGTCTCTCGGTCCAATGTCAACCAGCATCGCGGCGTGGTCCGATGTCGGCTGGCATCCTGCTGTGGTCCGGTATCGTGGTCAGTGTCATGCGGTCACCCGGGTGTACTGTTCACTCGCAGTGTTGTGGTCTAGTGTCGTGGTCTGGTCTTGTGGTCCAGTGCCATGGTCCGGTTTTGCGGTCTAGTGTTGTGGTCTGGTCTCGCGGTCCAGCGTCAGCCGACACTGCATGGCATATTCGTTCATAATATATTTTAATAATAATATTAACTTACTTTTCAGAGCCCGTCACCCAGGTGTACTGTTCGCTCGTAGTATCAACTTGAAAGAGTAAATAAATAAATCAATTTTCCTGCTGAGTGTCGTGGTCGGCGTCCTTTCTTTACAGTGTCTAGGTCTTCTTGCAAAGTTTTTCTTGAGGATGGCGTTGTAACTAAATCTGCAACCAAATGATATCTCCTCCTCCTTCAGCCATTGTGGGTTGAAAAAACTAAGACACCTTGTCACGCTACACAAATGATCCATTTCTTTATTTCCTGTTTATGACATTAATGTGCCTGCTCAGTCTGTTCTGCGCAAGCTTTGCATAGCTCTGCCTCTCTCTATCGCGTATGCAATCAAAAGACGTGTATGTACTGACGCTATAATAGGCTCGCTAGATGGCGCCAGTGAGGCCAATCTTTACGCTGCCGAATAACAGCCATAAGACAGCCACAAGGTTCTATACATTTTAAAGCAACCGTATGCCAGCACAGTTGCTTCTGAAGCCCGAGAGGCAGATTGTTGACCCTGGCAACACATCAGAATGAATAATGATTGGATAAAAACTCTGACATAAACCCCGCCCCCCAAATCTCCACCTGGGGCTGGAAACTGAGTAACCAACTTAGGAAATCTATGAAATGAAGAGTATAGACCATGGGGAATAATTTAATACATATTTGTGGAAAAAACTATATTTAAAAAATGTATTCCTGATTATGTTTAGGCCAGCAGAGAAGGACTTGCTGGCCTTGAGGGTCCACCATTGCTATACAGTGATGTGCAGTCAGGGGAGGCAAGTGAGGGATGGCCTCACCTGTCATCAGGAACAGAAAAAAGAAATTGATTATATTTAACCAATGATTTGTACTATACATTTATTTTTAATTTAACTCATTTTTAATTGAAATCTGTGAATTCTCACGGTTACAAATCAAATACTGCCAAGAGACACGCAGTGAGGCAGGAGCCAGCTCAGCCTCATCTGGGATTGCGCAATCACTCTGCAGACTGTACTGGTCTGTGCACTGAGACCATGTTGCTGTCTCTCTGTAACGTCGCTATTAAAATGTTCCAACACATCTGCTATATGAACTAAATTTCCATGGTTTAGCTGATTGGGAGCAGCGAGACTGTTAAAGGCACTGTGTGAGGTATGCAGTTCTCCTGCCTCATGGTAGGGGGCGCTGGTGACCCCAGGGATTCAGTCAGTGACAGCAAGCTAAAATTAACGAGTCAAGTGCAGACATCCTGTTGAGATTTCCCTCCGGAGTCTGAACAATGTTTTGTTTTGAAAAACTACAGGATCCTTTCTGCCACATCTCTCAGCGACTAAGTCATGATGCATGTCCACATTCTGAATTGGTCATATATGTTTCCGTTATCATTTTATTTTGTTGTATTTATCCGACACAACTTAAAGTACGGTACGTGAAAATATTGTCACACATTGGACCAGTTGGTGACGTAAAAAATGTTTGGTCCACTGACCATTGTAATGTTTTTTTTAATGAAATGTGCTGTTTTTTTGTGCTACAGTTTGTGTGTGTGATCAAAGCTGATGTGAGATTTTAAACGTAACCCGTTAACTGCTGCCAATCAAATATTGAACAAGCTACTCTGTAGATTCACATGTCTGTAAACAGATTGTGATGAAGTCAGTGCCTCACCAGACAACAACTTCACTGTATGTCACTGCGACGATATGGTGATATGTTAATGGAACTATTTCATAGCATTAGATCATTTAACATGATTTCTACCAGTCATTTATGAGAAAGGTTTTTACTGGCAAAGAAAAACTTTACCTACTATACAGTTTTATTTTATGCATTTTTATTATTGTCTTGATTCAGGAAGTCCAGAATTGGACTGCTTTGCTTACGGTCTATGTACTACTACTATGACTTTTTAACTTTCCAGCCGACCCTTCTGGACCGGTGAAGAGTGTTGTAATCACGGAGCATCAAATATCATGCAAATGACATGCACCCTAGACGTAAAGAATGGCAAGGCAGGGTTTGTGATTTTTAGAGTCAAACAATGATTTACATTTGCTGATAATCTGCACGTGGCACATATAAAGAAAATGTTGGTTCTGGGCTGCAAGGAGGGAGATAAAAGCATCGCTTCAACAGCATGCTGTATCCCCTGCATACAGAGCAGCTCCCTCTTTATCCATCAACTGTGGTTTTTACACTATCATCAATAAAACTTTGAGGCAATTTGCTGCTGCCTAAAAAGTTCACGCCACATTTTCATAGTCTGTGAAGGTAGATTTGTTTGAAAAACTAATAGAGCCGGTGCGTGCTGGAACGCTTATATTTTCTGACCTTTCCAGCTCAATTCCTTTTCTGTGGCTATCGAATCTAAATTAAATAAATGAACTACATTATACATTAAAAGGCATTTCAATTAAAAATGGTGATCTCTTTGATGCTGAGGTCTGGGTAGTTGATGTGCCTGAGAAGCCACGACGCACCCCCCAAGAGGCCGTGAGAGCCTGTTTACTTCAGATTAGGCCGGCAGTCATTTCTCAGCGAGGAGGGAAAAATAAAACTTGATTTCTTCGCTTTTGTAATAAACATGACTTGGTTTTGAAACTTACCGCACCAGTTAGGTCTTCATTTTAGGGAGAAAAATGTGCTGCCTTTCAATTCTGTTGCCAGAGAAAATGTGTGCATGTGTTTGCTACGGAGCTCCTCCACTCTCCTGCTTGTGTGATATTATTGGATATGGAAAAGCATCAGTTAGTCATCTGCTGAGCCCCTGTGCCCCCACCCTCCTCCAAAGACAAGCCAAGAGCCCTTGAATTAAGTCAATCATTTAGTCGTAACAAATTAATTAAAAGAATAATTAAATCATTAACACATTAAATACAGCAATTAGAAATCGTGTCCTACATGAGTGAATTTGAGTGAATTTAATGGGGGAAGCAAACGGAGCAATGGGGTATGCGAAAACATAATTTTCATTTAATGCTTTTTCCACAATAACATGCACTTCGGGGTAACCCTCTAACTAATTTGATCTTCTAATGTTTATCTATCTATATATATATATATATATATATAATTTTTTCTCTCCAAAATCCTTAATATGAAGTCTTGGCGTAGACGTGGCTTGTAGACTTCTATCATAAAACACAACTGGCTACAATAATTTGATCCCGCCCCTCTCATTCTTGTTGCTTGGTAACTGCAGTTTTCCCTTAAAGAGGCTGAAGATGGGGTAGAAGGGGGTCAGGAGGGCATCATGGAATAAAAAGACTTGTCTGCCCAAACTGCCTGTTGGCGTAGATGAAGCTCTGCGGGAATGATGTCTCGGCCAGAGCCAAGCCAGTCATAAGCGATGTTGTGGAGCTGGCTAATTCCAGGCTGTAATACCCTCCATATATCCCCTGTCAACAGACATGATCTTTAAGTTCCCAACCTGCTGATGAGAGCACATTTGAGCAACACTGCAATGCACTGGACAAATCCAGTTAGAGGGAAACGAGTGATGGGATGAAGCCGAGATGATGAAGATGAAGGAGATCAATGTGGTTCAGGCAAGCATGGAAGTTTTATAGTCGTACGTTGTATATACGGCTAAATCAAATACCACCATGACCTATCTAACTGTCATACACTAATACCAAACACTGCACGCTCGCTGCTACACTGCATCAAATACACCTTCATCCACCTCCTCAGTCTCTTCATGCATTAGCACTTCGATTTATGTGAATATAGAGTGTTTATTTTGATAGGTTTATTTAAATGTTGCTGTATTTCGGGCTCTGCTGCGGAGTTCATGAGCTTGGGGAAGGCCTGCGTCAAACTAGCTCCGATTTGATCCAGAGATAATATAAGCAAATCCGCACCAACCTCAGACGCACATTAGTGCCATGGGATGTTACATAGGCAGTTAGACTGTGCAATGCATTTGACAGTCTGTATATTTACATGTAAACTAATGCTCGGGATATGACAATGTGTTTGTATGTGATATGAGTCAAATAGACAAAGATAAACTTTATCCCTGGGAAGAAATCCAGCCTCCGTCAGCTCAAGGAAATAGAGAAAAAGTTCAATTCAACAGGTAACTGATGATCTAGTCTCCAGTCTCCCTCAAACTATTAATGCATTGTAAAATCTGATGTCAGCGGAGACAAAAAATCCTCCGAAATGTTCTGTCTTGCATCTGAGGCTATGCTCACGCTGCAAGACTTAACACTCATGTGGCTGTTCAGATTCTAATTTAAATGCAACTCCCATTGCATTCATGTGTGAACAGTCTACGGTTCTTAAGTGACCTGCAAGCACACAAGATGTGACACATATCACACTGCATTTCTAGATGTAAATATGGACCTCG
>JAPTHA010000011.1:7913901-7931564 GCA_029814585.1 Gymnapogon annona | reverse complement strand
AGTGCCCCCCCCCCCCCCCATCATATAAATAATCAGCATTAACTGACTCGCGTTAATTCTAAATGTACGTAGTTTTTTGTCAGACGGATCTCGTCGACATCAAACAAAATACAATCATGTTCATTTATTAACATTGCCTGTATTCTTTTAACAAATTACCTTTAGCATCAAATAATTACTGCTTTTTAAATTACCTTTAAATTGTGTACAGTTTTTAACTTGTTTAAATACTTATGTTTTAAACAAACACTCAAGAATTGATATGTAGTCGTTTCAGACATCATGTCCAGTAGGTGGCGCTCTCAACAATGTCCATTAACATGACCACCTGTATCTGATACACTTTCTGTTAATACATCGAAAATATTGACATCTGGTGATGAACAAGACCAGAACATATGTTGCATGAAAAATGTTTCATAAATGTAAATGATCAGGTAATCAAATGCTTCCTTACACCTAGGCTAACACCGACCCATTCTCCACACGCTTGACCGTTAGCATCAACACGTTAGCATATACAACACAACCTTCAACTTAACACAATTACCTTTACATGTGATATCGCACCATATCGGACATTTTAGGACAGTTCACACCATACTCCTAAATCATTTGTATTTATCAACCTGTGATATAGAAATAGTCTGAGCACACATTTTCGTGTTATTTCATACAGAGGACGTTTATCGTTCTTCCTCCGGCGTAAAAGCCTGTTCTCTAGTGCTGTGACATACGCCATCTGTTGGTTGACATAGGGAATGGCACTCAACTCAAATGTGTTACAATGGAACCAGATGCATTGGAGATTAATTGCAGAAAAATGAAATCCTTAAATAAAATTAAACATTTGTCTTGACTCGTTTCATCCTGTCACAGTTGTCTTGTGCCGTTTGGTTTTGTTTTGGTTTTGTGCGGGTTTAGTTTTGGCTGTCACCTCTGGCCTTGTGTGGTGAACCAATGTGACTGTGTTGTGTGTAATGTAATGTTGTCTAATGAAAAAAAATATATAAAAAAAATTAAAATGGTCTAATTGCCCCCTTTTTTTTTCAAAACATTTTTAGCATATTTTGCATTTGGAACCATTTCCAAGCCTTCACACAACCCTGTAACACGGACCAGGAATCAAACCAGCACTGTTACTAGTCATGGTGGGCACCATTAAGATGACTTGCCAATGTGGATTTTTTGATTTTATTTTATTGCGTCTTGTACTAAACCGAAGCAAAGAAAAAAAAAAAACCCCTTGATGGTAAATTAGGAGCTGAATTGCTCACGTTCCACCCCACAGGCTTTAATTAACCAGTCTCAGGTAGTCTAATCTTATTATCTCAGACTGTGCTTTTTCCACACACTAACCTGCTTACATGACACCGACAGAGCCCAGAACATGAGGAGTCTCCAGTGGAGAGGTGATCTCCCCACAAACCAGCCGTCATCATCCAGAAAGGTCCTATTTTCAAGTTGGTTTCCCACAGCCTCCACCACCAAAAATGTACAAAATCCTACGCCTTTGCACATTCTTGTCACATTGCCGGAAACAAAGACTCAATAGTCGGTGCCATTTTCAGGATTTCAATGGCATCCGACACAGCAGCCTCAGCGAGATGCCAAATAATATAGCGAGGTACACAGCTCAGCGGCAACATGGCAGTGTTTGTCCCACAGAGAGGCCGGCCCCATCAAACCCCATTATCTCCAAGGCTACCACTTACTTCCAACTGGAGTAGAGATAGCTGCTTATCTACTGGTTAATAATAAAAAAGACACATAACAGATAAAAAAAGCCATCCTATCATGATGGAAAGAGAGAGGTGGGGGGAGGGAAAAAAAAAAAAAAAGCCGACAGGGAGCAGAGAGATTTCCAGGGACAGTTTCATTCTGTGGAAAGGGCACGCAGAGGGAGACCTCCCGCTGTAATGCAGCAGCCATGCCGAAATGAAAGCCAGCCACTCTCTTCTCTGGGGCTAAACAGCGGCCTTAATAAAAAACACAATCAGACCCCCAACCTTAAAGTTTAATGCACATTCTTCCCATATTTCTCTTCACACCACTTAAAAAAAATGGAGGAAGCTCCTGGTGTGATCCTAGCTCCCAGTATGAGACATATGTGAAAGAGGAGAGAGGAAAAAAAAAAAAGTAGCGCGTGTGTGTGTGTGTGTGCAAGGGTGGGGGTAGTTTAAGTCATAATGAAGCCCCCATTGAATATCAAGCACACCATCAACTCACTACAGCACTCCATCGTGTTAATGAAATTGTTCCCCCCAACTTTTTAATTAACTTGCAGACTCATGGTGTGGAGTCAAGTTGTGGACACAAGACAAAGACTACAATGTTCTCTCCCAGGTGATATGAATATCAAAGAGGGAAGTTACTCCAAATTAAGCCCAGTTTCTTTATGAGGAAAGAAACTTTGCAGAGAGAGAGAGAGAGAGAGAGAGAGAGAGAGAGAGAGACGGATGTGCTTGTGTCATTTCTCTGGTGTCCATCAGTTCTCATTCTCCACTTTGATATATGAGTGCAGAAGGGGAGGAGAGGGGCTGTGATGAATTTACCCAAAAATCCACATTTAAAACATGCATTTTTTCCCCCTTTTCTTTTCTTGTTAGTTTTTAATTTTCCATTTAAAAAACTTCAAGGATATCGGCTTGATAGTAATCAGAGAGAGCGCAAATCATAATCGTACCGCGGCGCTCAATGAAAGCGGTACGACACAGCTTGATGAAGGGACATTCATCACTGGAAAAAGGAAGATAATAGGGGACACTTTTTTTTTTTTTTCAAACACATTTCCCTTTATTGGCATGGTGAGGCTGATGAGAATTGCACATAAAAAATAAAATTCACAAGAAAGTCGTACAATAGGTAGAACCACAAAGGCATTGGTAAGGACTTGGCAGAAGGCAACGTGGATAGGACACAAACAGGTAACATCCCATAGCGACCCCCTCCCCTTCCCATCCCACCCCTCAACAAACACACACACCTGCCTAAAATCACACACACACACACGCACGCACGCACGCACACATACATTTGCTCATACGTATATTGTCCTTCCAAAAGAAACATGATTACCCAACAAACGTTTAAGCAGTGGCAAAGTCCTCAGTAGGTCACATTAAAAAGTCTGCCACAGTTGAAATTTGAACCATAAGGTGTTATAATATATTGCTACTCTAGGCAATTTACAAAGCATTTTTTATTACAATGATTAAAGCCACATCAATCAAATGGGACACGACACCATTACCCAAATGCTATACAGACAACAAAAAAAAAAGAAAAAAAAAGAAAAACCATGTCGTTAAAACACAGGTAAAGGGTTTTTTTTTCTTTTTTTTTCCCCCTTCCTCAGCCAATTTTTTTGTCTCTTTGCATCATAAAAATTAGCCGTTTCTTGTCTCCACAGTCAAATTCCATGAAAGGGAGCCTATGATCAGCAAAGCCTTCATACAAAAGATTTTTTTTTCTTCCTTCCTGTGATGGAAGCTGGTTCTCTCATTACTTGGCTCGTGCTAGAAACGGGATATTAATTGAACCAGAAACCGCAAGGTTACCTTTTATGTCATGTCGACAGCGCTGTGATATCTGGACTGTGAGTGTGTGTGGGGGTGTGGAGGGGTGGCGAGGGGGGTAATGGAAAGTGGTGCGGCATGCGATACATTGTTGAGTAGTTTTTCTCTAGGCTTATAGAATGTCATTTAAAATCTGCCAGTTAAGACAGCTGAGAGGCAGATATCCAAAGTGGTATATACTGTACCCACTGTCATCCTGTAATAGCCATGCACTACACAACAAACAGTTTTCAACTCGACACATTTTACAAAACACGGTGGAGTTTAGAGTCAGTCACGTTTTTGCACAGATGCGACAAAGTAATGCGTGCATTACAATCACATAGACTCAATTACATCTTAAAGGGAAGAGCAGGTGGCAGCAGTGTTTACTGCACAGGTAATGAAATGCCAAGACATTGGAATGGAGTCCTCTTAGCTTCCAGCGACTGGGTAATGGGTCTGGCCCAAAAATCACACAACAATAAGAGCTAAAATACAACTTTGAAAAATAATTTATTGCTTTTTATATAGATTTTTTTCTTTCATTTATATTATCATCGTCATCGTTATTATTATTAATCATCTTCGTAATTACTGTGAATAATATTAGTGGTGTTGTCATTGTATATGTATATTTTGTACATCAAATACAAGATCAAGAGTTTTAAAAAATTCAGGAAAGGAAATTGTAAACTTTTGTTTGGCATTCACATAATCAAGCGTGAGCGGAGCGATGTCACAAGTGTTTCCAGTGGTACAACAAAATTCCTGCTAAATCATTTTATTGCTTCATGTTCTGCTTCTGTGTTGGAAACAAAAACAAAAAAAAAAACAACAACAAAAAAACCAAAACAAAAGCGACATTCTGCAACTGAGAGATGTGAACCACTGCAGTGGAGACAGAAATCACTTAAATCATGAGCAGCACATCTGAAGAGGGGCTGGAGTGATTAGCTGAATGCTTGTGATTGTTTTGGAAAGGCATAGAAGGTAATAGTATCCCCACCAAAGCATTTATTGTACACCCTGTCTAGTGATTGTAAGTTAAATAACAAAAAAAAAATAAAAAAAATCGAAAAGACAACATAAATAGAAACACATTTTATGAGGTACACCATGTAAAATGGAGCTCATAAATATTTTTGATTCAAATATTTAAAATAAATACATAAATATGTGTCTGTAGTGATTAAAAACATCTGAATGCAGTATTCACTCGCACTGAGGATAATCAAAACCATACAAAGCAACGAAATCAAACCCGACTTTTATATACTGTATATATACTGATTGCTTCAGAATTAATTAATAAAAAAATGGGGTACTTTTTTTTAACAATCATGAAAAAACACGTTAAAAATGCAGTTTACACTGGTTGTATAAGCGAAAAAACACTGATTGAGAAACCTTATAAACAGAGAAAACTATACATGGTTGACTTCTTTACTTTTTTTCCCCAACAAAATAACTTAAAAAAGGACGTTTGTTCACATGCTCCTTCAAAATGAGCAATCTGACACATCGTTTTGTTTTTTTTTTCCTTTTTTACAATCATATCATGTCTTCTAAACATCATGTAGGTGTACAATGTTTTACAGTATTGTAATTACTACAGATCGACATTCTGAATTAAGAAATTTTTCTCCTCATTTTTAAAAAAAGGCTGCGTTTTACAGTGCATAGCTGTAACAAATAAAGAACTTCATCTGATATGTACATAAAATAAAAATATTCCTTTTTATAGTATTTGTAAATACACGGCTACATTTCTCATTAAAATGTAGACAACAATGTTACCTTGAGACTTTTACCTCCAAGATACAATTCCCCATACTCTTGTTCGAAATGTAACACCAGATCCAAACACCAGATTTCCCCCCCCCAAAAAGAAAAAAGAACAATTAACAGCAAAACAGGACAAATCTGGCTGAACAAGCTGCTTGTTGTCACCCCCAAAGAATGGTGGGTATTGTAGTGCTTGGAGAAAAAAAAAAAATAATGAAAGTGTTCTTTTTTTGTCTTTTTTTTTCTTCTTTCACTGATGGTTGAACAGCAGTAGAGTGCACCAAACCTGGTACAGGTTCTGAGGGTTCACTGGCTTTCCCAGAATGCATTGTCTCTTCCCAGCTCTTCAGCAGCTATGTTCATGTAAACTTCATTTTTGATATATTTCATTTATATTGATATAGGTCTATAGACTTTTTTTTTTTTTAATATACTCTACGAAAGAGAGCGTAAAACGTCTCGTAGTCTCGTCATCAAAGGCGCGAGAGAAAAAAAAAACAAACAAAAAAAAAAACAACGGTGAGGTATCAGAAGTCCCTCTGTGTGACAGACAGCAGGTGCCACTGAACTGGTTACCTTCTCAGGCTGCGCTGGGCCTCCCTCAGCAAGCTGTCAAAATCCATGGAGTCATACTTGCTTTTTGTGGAGGCTGGATCAAAGTCGTCTGAATGGGAGTCTGAAAGGGACAAATAGGGTGGCGGTCAGCGGCGGGCAAAGCAGGGGCGTCTTTGAAAAACGCACATAAAACACAGAGGTTCGCCTTTGTATTCCGAGGAAACCCAGGGAGGACGGAGCTCAGAGACTTTCCCCATTCTCATCACGACTGTTCACTCATGTGTGGCTCCAGTGTTAATCTGATCGTTTCGATGCTAATATGCGGCCTGTTAATAGTCCTTGTCCTGAGCCCAAATGTGTGTCTTTTGGTTAACCTGCTCCATAACCATACTATTTTACACCTTCACATCACATTTTTCACCGTCATCTGACCAAACGCGGGACTGTGTGGCTCACACAGTACTGCCAAGACACAGCTACGGAACAATGATGAAGAATAAAAACTCTGCCTTCATTTATGGTGAGGAAAGTAATGCACTGAACTCCCTAATAAACCCTCCGAAATCAGTAGTCGAAGCATTCACCTGTTTTAGGTGCACTGAAACCAATTACACAGCATTAAAGTTCAGGACGGCACAGTTCGCACATTGAAAAAAAAAGAAAGAAAAAGGCATTTTTCAGCTTTTTTAAAATTAATATTTTTGATTTTCTCTGCAGCTCCGCTCGCCCACGAAATCAGCCCCACCATTCTAGAATAATCAATTCTTTCCAAATAGAGCTGTTCGAGTCATCCAGCAAAGAATGGAGTTTTTAATACTGTCATTTAATGTACATCACAGAATAAAAATAAATATTGAAATGTACTTTTTCGCTCCCCAATGGCTTGCAGCTCTATTATGAACAATTTCTTATTTACAATGAAAGCTTGGCAAGTGGTAAAAAAAAATAAAAAAAATTGGGAGAAAGGAAGGAAGGGAGAAAAAAAAAGACAATCAGACAAAAGAATGGAAACAAACAATCAAACTCGGGAAATACATTTGCGAATATCATTAAGACCATAAAGTCCTATTAAATAGTTGGAAAATGTCCGGACTCACATAGGGATTTTAGCCTCTTTTTAACCGCAGTAACCGAATGTAAAACACTGCTCTTTTCCCCACAGAGGTAGAAGCACGAGCTGTCTATCCATCTCTCATATGTCCTATTTTTCCTGATGAACCTGATAATATATAAAGAGTGTCTTATCTCCAGCAACAGACAGCTTCACAAATGGGGCCCCCAAAGGGCCCGGCAGCTCACTCCCAGAGGTTTGAGAAATGGCAATGACCATGGCAGCTAAGAGACGCTGGTTGTGATCTAATGCAATGGCCGAGGGCTGGATTGTGTCACGCTGCGCACCTTGAGGGATGAAAAATACCCCGGTGTTCTACTTAAAACTAATGGACAGTGTCTCCGAAAAAACAAAAAAAAGAAGAGCCAACAAGACTGAGAAGAGCGGATGAGGTTGGAGACCACGCTATTATAACGGACTGCCTTCCTCTCCAATCTCTTTATCCCGTGCCATCAGGATGGGGAGGACCAAAATAGCCTGTTTCTGACAAAGAGGCGGTCGAATGAAGGCCTTTTCCATTTCAGTAGACTGATTAGTCAATCTCGGTATAATGTCTATCCTCAAGGCTTTGGGATTAGCAACTGTTTCTGTGTGTGCCAATTTTTCCTCATGTCTTCACTTAAGAAGCTGATGGCTTAGAGCATGTACTTTCGAGATGTATAGTAACAGATTCGTTTGCCCAAAAAAAAACCCTTCTCTTTATGCTCCCGTGTGACCTATCGACCCTCCTGAAGGAGTGCATTAGACGTCTCTGACCTCACAGCCTGATGGTAAATACATGTCAAAAGGAGGAGAGTGGCTACAGATGTGTCAATACCTATCAGACGTGTCATCTAACAGTGGAGACCATTATCCCCGTGGCCGTCCAATGGTTAATGCCGTGGAGTGCATTTTCAAAGCAGTTGCTCACTTCTCGAGGCCCCCCCCCCACCGCCTACAATCCAAGACAAAAAGTACTTATTTTTCTTTCGCGTGTCAAAAGTTCAGTATCACGCAAAACACAAAAGCCACGATTCCATTGATTGACCTTACTTATCAGATGCAACCTCCACCTGCATCCGGTCGAGCGCAGATGTCTTTATATAGACCTCTTTATATTTCCATGGATTTGCTTTGAATTGCGAGCGTTTCTGGTGCAGTCATGACCCCGGATTAACCACAAAGGCCGTGCATAAGTATGCATAAGGAATAGACCCCTCCCTCTATGCAAATGACTGGCCTTGACGGGCTACTGCACCTTGTTTGAGCACCGCAACAGCTGGCAACAGATGGAACCTCAATCAAGATGGGGGGTGCGGGGGTGCGGGGGGTGTTTGCTGGGACTTAACCTTGCTCCCACCGTCCTTCCTCACCTCGTCTTCTACCATCTTTCTTCTAAGGGGTCTTTGTCCTTGTAATTTTACCTCGCCTCCTTCCCATATTTCTTCATGTACTTGTGATTCCCACGCCCACACATACGTTATGCTTGAAGTGGGCATGTGAACAGAACGGGAAAACAACCTCTCGTATTCGGAAGCAAACAGGAGCACATCTGCGAACATGCTTTTAAGCCCCATCGTTCCACACTTAAACCTCTTGCATTTCATAAACATGACGCAGAAACAAGCATCCTGCGTCCGCATGAGTAATGCACTGTTGCCTTTTTCTTTTTGTCGGAGATTCTACACATACAACGGGGGGAAAATGGAGTTCTATTCTCGGCGTGTTCACAGGCTGACCTCTGAACTCCCTTTACCCTTTAGATGTACAGATGCCTGCTGGACACATATACAGGGCTTTAGGAATGGTTCCGAGCGCAAAGATGGTCTCTTTTGATCTGGGAACATCACTCTGACTTTTCCTTTTTTTCCTCCACTGTCTTAATTCCCCTCCCTCTTTTTTTTTTTTTTTTTTTTTAATTTTAATGCTGACAGTCCTTACCAGCCACGCTAAAATACCGCATGACTGCAGGGGGCTGATGGAGACGACAACAAAAGCGCAGCACTTACCCAAGTCTGTGTAATGTGATTTGCAGAACTGCTTCTGTCCGCCAAAGCACAGCTCGAACTGAGGCTCGTTTGACCTGCGTAAGGTGTGTCCGTTCTCAAGGGCGGCAAAGGCGTCACAAGTGTAGCGGTATGTGATGAAGCCAAAATTGTCCCTGGAATCGGGAATAGAGAACCATACGTCAGAGTGGCGCTGTGAGGCAACAATAACTGAACGGGGGGGGGGGGCCTTGTCTTAGATGACGTTCATGCTATTTATATGCAAAAGAGAATCAATAAAAGTGTATCTTTGGGGCTCCGTAGGCCTAGAAATAGATGTACCGTGAGACGCTTGGAGACTACAAAAGCCCTCCTTGTCTTGGACCTGAAACACTTGCCTTTGCTCCAAGTTCAGGAGTTACAACAGAAGGATTTGGGTTTTTACATGAAATCCAGAGGGTATGAATGCTCTAATAAATGTGTCCTCTCCCCATATATAGATGCGTGCGCACACGCACACACCCATACACACACACACACACACACGCACACACACAAAAGTCCCGGGGCCTTACCCATCGTCCCTCAGGTTCACAGCACATTCTTCAATTTCACCAAAGACTTCAAAGCGACGCTTCAACTCTGTCCTGGTGCAGTCGGACCTCAGCCGCCCCACGTACACCACCCGTCTCTCCTCCTGCTCGTTAAAAGGAGAGACAGAGTGGAGGAAGGAGATTAGAAGGGGGAACTGGTTTTCCTTTTAGCCCCTCTTTCTTCACCCGGGCCTAATGAATTGGTCTTGATCACTCCTGTGGATACCAGGGCAGACTTCGGGGCCCTGTTTTGTCCCCTTTTCTCTGCATGTCTGTTGTGTTCCTCTGTGATTGGTTCAACCCACTTCCACTTTATCTGATAGAGTTGCAGTTTGGAAGTGCCTTCAATCTGCCTCAGCACTACAATTCCTCTTTCTCTCTGCAACTCATCAACCGGGGGCAGAGTGATTTTTATCAAATGATGCCATGTCTCAAGTTTACTTCTTCTTTCATGAAGTCTAAAAATAAAAAGGCAGGGGAGGGCAGGCTCAGCTACATGTTAGAAAAAAAAAAAAGAGACAGCTTTTTTCTTCCAAATTCATAAAAAACCACAAGCAAGACGGTTAATTGAAAGGTCTGCTGATATGTTAAAGACATTCTTGTCCAAAGGAGACGGAGCATTCAGAACTATAGTGGTGAGCCACAGGGCAAAAAACAAGCCTTTCCTTGAACCTCAGAGGACACGAGGGTCATAGCAGAATAATTTTCACCAGGCTGCAATTATACGCAAGCTCTTGAGAAGTTTAATTGCGTCTGCTAATCATATAATACAGCACAAGCCTGAGGCTATAGTGTATCACTACTATTATTTATTTATTCATTCATTTACTTGCCATTACTGGGCCAAGTCCATTGAGACTCATTGAAATTTTAAATGCTGTCTTGAGGGTACAAGTAACACGTATGTAAATCAGTTGCCTGGTGCTGAACTGGAACTTCACCTTTGCCCTGTTAGACTTATAGAGTAGCCAGGAAAAAGTACAAATTAACTACAGAATATGTTTCTTTATGCGTTTTTTTTTTACCCTGCCTTTAATGCTTACGTACAGTTTGAGACAAAAAAAGGGTTTGCTGAATTAGGGGTTTAGTTGCTGACAACTGATAAATAGGCGGTCCTTTTTTGATGGCACCCTGAGGGCTGCCTGTGCATGTGTGGGTGCGAGTGAGTGAGTGAGTGAGTGAGTGAGAGAATGAGGCAAAAAAAAAACAAAAAACAACACATCTAGACACAACGAAATGCTTTCGCATGCCTGGCCTCCCGAACCTTGTATGACAGCTTGAGCTTTACTGCTCGTAATTGTTTATTCCTCCATCTCTGGAATTGTTTGCATGCCAAGCCACGTTTGCATTACTGCATCATTTAGTGTGTGCTTTATCAACGGGTGGTGGTAGCGTTACCCCGCTGGAAACTTGAGTAATGTCACACTGAGACAAAGAGAGTGGAGATATAGGAGAAACGTTACCACATTCACTGCATTAGGCTGAATTTTGAAACAGATGCAGAAAAAAGGAACAAGAGCTCTAGAGAATCAGTGTCCGTCTCTTTTTTATTTTTCATTCTTGCTCTCCTCGTTTCTGTTTTCTACTATTTTAACATTTTCCCCCGTGGTGTGATTAATAAGAGTCGACAGTGTTTCCAGATGACTGAGACGTTAAAAATACACAACCTGGAGATAAAGAGGAAGGGCCTGTCGCCTGAATCATTCAGGACTGCACTTTGGATGTATTCTTTCAGCAGACAGACACTGTGGCACTGAGCTTCAGGCAGCCTCATCCCAAGAAATCAGTCCGTGGGTTTTTGTGGGGACACATACATGTGCCGTCGCAGTGATTGCGTGGCACAGCGACTGTATTTTTCTCTTTTTCAGCATTGGCAAGAACAATGCAAAGCTGAATATTGGAGAAAAAAAAACCCCCAAAAAACCGAAACAAAACAGGTGACAAAGGAAATGAGATGGGGGGCCGTGTGGGTTGACTCACTATTGCTTTTTGCCTTTGCCTCTCTCTCTGCTCAGCCCTTTCGAACTCCCGCTTCTCGTAGTCCCGGCGGTACTCCTCCCTCTTCAGCCTCTCATGCTGGTACTCCTCATAGCTGTCATACCTGCAGAGGAGAAGATATATATAACAACAACTCATCCTTGCATGTCCTTTAAATGCACCCCCTTTTGTTTATGCCGATGAAGAACAATTGCTAGTATTCACCAAGGAGTAGTTGTCTCTTTCTATTGATGGTTCAGACCAGGGTTGCAAAGGAAAGGAAATGGACACCAAGAATAGAGATCTAATAGGATCCGTATTTGCCATCGCTATGATTACGGAGCCCGCAGGATAGGCCCGTGGGAGCACCGGCGAGCAGCGCGGTCGGGGAGCCAGGCAGCTGCAACTGTCAGCACAACTTCACATGTCATTACTTTCTGCTTAGTTAGGGCTTCATCAAGAAGGAAAGTGCAACTTTCTCCCACCCCAGACTCGCGCAAGACGTGTCCGTTAAGTTTCCAACTGATGAGCGACTCCTGGGCTTGTCGGGTGTCATTAGGCACGTGGTTGCCAAATCAGCTCAGAGCCGTGATGGTGTCAGTCTCTTTCTCCCTGCAGTGCACAGTTCTTTTCTGCATATGAAATGGTACCCTTCTGCAGTGGCTCTCACAAAGCTACACAAGATGCACTAAGATGAATAAGCATTATTATACAGCCCAAAGCAGCAACTCCTGAGTGAAGTATACATGTGCGACCGTACAAGTTGGCATTCTTTTGTCACATGTCGGGTAAAACACAATCAATTAAACATATCTGCCCTGAATATTTGTCACAGGACCGTGTGTGCGCGAGGCAGACTGTTAAAAGGCTTCGGTCCAGATGTGACAGACTATTTCTGAGCGGTGACGCAATGGCTCCCGTTTTGGCATTAGCTATGGTGACTGCTAATACGGTTTATTTCATTAGCCATCCATCCTCGCAGAGCAGCATGTGGTCTTTTGAATATCACCGAGCAGTTAATGTGAACAAACATCGACCTTACCTAAATAATGTGACAAAACAAAGGTTAATAGCACAAAACAAATTGGAGGTTAAACAATTCGATTTAAATAGTCACCTTGGCCTGCGGCTGAGAGGAGATCTAGACTGAGGGTGGGGGCTCTTGTGAGTCCTGGAACGAAAAGGGCTCAAATCTGTGTTGTGACGAGCCCTGAGGGAACAGAACAGAAAATGTTAAATATAATGTTATTATTTTCCGCAGCACACACACTGCTCTCTAACATATACAGATGACGAGAGGTGCACACAGCTCCACAACTTGCATCACTTTAAGCTTTTTTTTTTTTGCAAATCTGTGACACCTTGGTTAATTTGCTTTTTACTTTGAGAGCCAAATTAACTACTTTGATATTCACAAGAGCCACTTTCATGTTAGAAATTGGGTTAATTCCACATAAGACCATTCTGTGTTCCTTTAGCCTTCTCCTAATCTAACCTGTGACCACAGAAAGTGCCCATTTCTGCAGAACTTTACTTACACACCTAGGCTCGCACATGAATGCACATGAATGTACTTGATATTTAAGTTGTATGAGGTTCTGGTCAATACTGTCGGCCCCAGTGACCTGACTATAGAGCCCGTAAACCTGTACTCCTTAAGCTTCAGATGCTTAATTATTGAAGTGCTGAAGAAGGAAGCGCTGAATAATGAAGGGAGAGAAGTTTGGGAAGCTCAGCGAAGCAAAGGGATGGCAGTTTGGAAAGATTGAGGGTCTTACACCGTGAAACATTAAACACGGAGGAGGGATTTTGAGAATTATTTTTTGCTAGAATTCTACTTATCTTTTCTTGCAACGAATATAACAAGGTTCTTGTTCTGTCACTTTCATAACATGAATCCCTAAGCAGTATTTTCTGAAAGCTTGTCAGTGTTGGAATCAGACTGAGTGCCTGGAGAGTAATACTGTATAATTTGTGAGCAAGATGGTGTCGAGAACAAAGAACAGAGTGATTTTGCTGGCTCTGTGGAGTAAACTGACCTTTAAGTAATCAGACAAACAAACTCAGTCACTGCAGAGGAGTCCTACACTATGAGGCACCCAGTGAACTACTACTGACAAACTGCATTTACTGACATGTTTCTCAGTAAATATGTACGGCTCGCTTCTCTTCTTCCACTCAAAACAACAACAACAACAACAACCCCATAGCTCTGATCAAAGGGAAGCATGGGAAATGTAGTTCTCACACAGCGCTATGATGATAGGAGGCTCTTTTGAGAGGGGTTTCGAGACTACATTCCCACAGCCTGGATTTTGCTTTCATCTCCAGGGATGTAAAAGAGGAGGGTTTGCCACTCAGTAAAAACAACAGCTGCCGCTTAAAACAATAGCCCCGGCATCAAACAAAAACCAGGAGTGAGCAAGGGAGCGAGTTAAAGTAAAAAAAAGTGAACGTTAGGAACGCACTCAAATAAAAGTCCCCGGCTAGAGATGAAACTCGTACTCTTCAAAAGTCCAGCGCCTCTGGCACCTTTCATGTTCTGCCTTTTCTGTTTTTTTTTTTGTTTGTTTATTGTGGGCTGTTTGATGGTGATCGCTACACTCAAACCCAAATCTTCCTGCCAGGGTGCCACCTGGTTTAATAGTCAGTCCATGCTTAGTGCAGACAGGTCCAGATAATTTGGTTTGAATACATTTCCCCTCTCTCTGTAACAATCGTTACATAAACACCGTATTGCAATTATTTGAGCTACCTGTAATTATTTTGCATAATCATGATAAATGTCTCCATTCAGCTGTATAAAAGGAGCTGGAGGAAACTCACACAAATGTCATATTTCATCCCTATTTCTGCATCATTTTCCACCATTTCAGATTTGTCTGGCACTCTTCACTTTTAAATTCAAGTTCTAGTTGATACCATAATACTCTTGCTAAAACAAATGTACTTAAAACTGTTGCACATTGTTTTTTTTTTTTTTTTTTAACAATTTCTTTATTCACCTTTATAGCTTTGGCATATTTAAGTCATTATGACTAATTTTCCCAATGTGTGTTGTGTTTATTTTGCAAAACTTTGAGTTCTTGTGCTAAATACCAATAAATGCCTCTTCTGCTCTATAAATACTCTGTTAAGTTTATTGTCAGGCTTATACTCTACTTGTGGCAGCAGAAAGATACAAAGCGTTAATCATAATTCTATGTATAACAATCATCAACTACAATTTTGTCATCCTGGACACCATCTCTCTTACCTGTTAAATTTTGTCTAACACATAGTGAATCCATCCTGTATTCCGGCACTGACTAGCATGCGGTCAGGAACTCATGCTAAGAGTCTCCAGGGTCTATCCTGTCTGACAGCAGCTCTGATAACTAATCAGGCCTGTTTTACACTCTTAAGCCGGACCCCCTACAAAGCCAGAGCTCTGGTTGAACTGGATGTCAGCAGTAGTAAAGACTCAACCCAAGGATGTGGAGGTTATTTGTAACTTACCAGGAGGAGGGGCGTCTGTCCGGTGAGCTGGAGAGGGAGCGCCTCCGGTAGTGGGAAGAGGAGCTGCGGGAACCAGAGTGGGAACGAGAACGGGAGCGGGACCCGCTACTGGTCCAGCAGAAAGGCCTGCTGGGTGAGAGGAGGAGGGAGGAAGACGGGGAAACGGACCCCCGTGAAGGGGAGCAGCTGGATGGTGGGGAACAGGAGGGAGAGCAGGGAGGACAGTCAAAGAGTAGGTCCAGAGGGGTTCCCTCCCATGGATAGAGGAAGCGACTTTCGCGGCCCTCACCCAGATCTAGGTCATCGTGGAAGGGCAGGAACCCTGGGTGCAGGTAACCGGAGCCAGGTAGCCTCTGGGAGTATTCATCATTATTCTCTGAGTTCTCCAGTGACTGAGGGGCTTCAGATTTATTTGGTTTGCTGCCTGCATCTCTGTCCTGGCCTCCCTGGCTGTAGAGGGCTTGTAAGGGGTTTCCAAAGTGCTTGTTGAGTTCTGCTCTGATTTCCTGGTCACACAGGAGCTTCCGGCTGGTAGCAGAAGGGTGTTGGTCCCTGTCAGTAGTGGCCTCTTGTGAAATGATCTGGGTGACTGCATGACTGGGAAGGGCCTGCTTCCTTAAACTCTGGACCTGGGCTGCTTCTCCATCCGCCGAGGCAAAATTCTGCTGCTTAGCCAAAGAACCAGAAGAGGCTGACAATGGAGAACAAGTAGATTGAGATGAAGTTGAAGAGGATGGTGGCATGGTTGAGTCTTTACATTCTACATGCCGGTCCTCTGCTTTGCCTGAAGCAGTGGCACCTGAAGTGGCTGTCATGTCTGCTGCTGTAGGTGTGGTAACAGTGGCTGTGCTGCCGTCCTTCTTTGTGCTAGCTGACGCCTGGCAATAGTCATGGTCACTGTAGCCACGCGGCACCCGCTTATTGTTGCTAGTGCTGCGCTGCTCCTCAACGCCACCCCCTGCTATGTGCTGGGAGTAAGGGAGGGCGGTGGACGCTTTGCTCAACTGGGCATAAAGCTCAGTCTGTTCGGGACCCTTTCTGGTGGGGCCCCCGCCTGAGGCACCTGGGGCCGGAGCCAGAGCGCCGGGGCCCAACTCGCTCAGCCTGGCTCTTTTGCATGCCAATGCCGAGGAGGAACATGAAGACAACTTGGTTTTGAGCGATGCTTTGAAAGGATTCTCTTGACTGGCTTTGTGTGGGGGCGTGGTAGGTGGTGTCAGACCTGGAGAGGGAAGGAGACACAGAGGTTGGTGGGGGGTGTGGGGGTAATAAATTTAAAATGGAGTCATAATCCAAATCTCACCAAATATCCCCTTAAACTCCTCCCCCTACTCATCTATAAACTCCCAGGTTGGTTTATGGACAGTGGACACAGATACATGCCTGATTAAAATATTCACTTTCACTTGGCCTAATCCTGATCTCTATTTTATTGCAATCTTGACAGATTAATGTAATGCTTGGTGTAACTTAATATGGTGGAGCTGTAATACAGATGACTTAACATGCGCTTCCTTTCTGACCTTGGAAAGATCCCATTTTATGAAAAAAAAAGGAAGAAAAAAAAAACAACACAAAACCCTTTAGAGGACAAGCATAATGTACCCAATGAAAAAAATTACAGCACATGTATCAAAGTATCTCTGCCTGCTGCACGAAAATGTTCACACTGGACAGCAGCCAATTCATCTGAATAAAACCAAAGGGCTTTTTATCGTACTCAAAGATGATCAATGGCATGATGCCATACATGTTTCAAGACCATCCAGCTCCATTACCCCCTCAGTGAAACAATGTAGAAAGATACGACGTGAGTTTTAATGTACACGTGGCGTTGCCATGGTGAGACGTCTGCAATGTAAAGGAAGCACAGGAACTACTGGCAAATGGGTTGTCATTCTTCTCAGTTGGCATGCCCCTAGTGCTTGTGCCCCCCCCCCATCTTCTTCCCCGCCTCCTACAGATTTACAACCAGACAGATGGCAGTTATATGGGAAGTCCTGAGATGAGCCCACTTTATAGCATTGTTAATGCACTCACACAAACAGCCGCCACCATTACTCTCATTCTCTCTTCCCTCCCTACTCCCCAAGTCTTGTATTCTCCCTTCTCCTCTCCACCTGTCTGCCATCCTTCCTGAATCAATCTCTCCTGTTTTGTCTCTCACCATCTTTTTCCTGTTTCTGTCTCATGCAGAACAAATATGCCCACACACATACGCTCGTCGCTAACAGTCTCTCACTGGAGTCAAACCCAGCCACTTTGAACACCTACGCTCTCCCCTCTTCTTTGCCTTTCTTATAATGCACATCAGTCTTCCCTTGCTGGCGAATAGTACCAAATGACAGCTATTAGTATCAAATCCAGTGTTAGAGCATGCACTGAGAAGACAGCTTGGCAAAGACAGAATGAGGGAGCGTGATACATAAATATTCGAGTTTCTGAAAGCACTGGCTGTGTTTGGAATGCCTGTTCCAATGGCTTATCATCCTAGTTATTATCGGGATGTTTCTGTGTGTGGCTGAAAATCCCCCCCCATCCCCCCAAGCCACACACACACACACACACACACACACACACACACACACACACACACACACACACACACACACACACACAC
>JAPTHA010000011.1:7895987-7913801 GCA_029814585.1 Gymnapogon annona | reverse complement strand
CACACACACACACACACACACACACACACACACACACACACACACACACACACACACACACACACACACTTTTGATTGTGATACAGACGTATACATATGTCCGTTATTCCAATGAAAAGAGCAATGAAAATGAGAAAGGAGAGGGGGGAGAGGGGGTGCCACACAATGAAGCACCATCTGTCCAAAACAATGTGCGCGTGGGGTCATAAACTAGAAGCCATTACTGATGGGGGGTGAAATAAATCAGAATTAGATAAATATGTGCCTCTCAGTCAAACTTGCTCGTGATGGATGATCCACAGATGCAAACACCAATCATTTAGGCGCCAGACAGAAAACAACAGAGCGATAGAGCAAGATAAGGAGAAAGGAGGTTTTTGAAATCTTTTTTTTTTTTTTTTCTTGTCCAGCTTGGTGCAAATAACAACTCTGGGCTTAAAGAGTTGATCCGGTGGTAAGCCATGCAAATAGCAACACACAGACCACCCCAGTGTCATGAGATACAGTAATTAAAGACAACACGACAGCGCAGGGTAAATCTATTATCTTGGCAGAGATTAGGCTTGAACAGTCAAATCCCGTGGGGTGGGGGGTGGGGTGGGGGCACGACGACTGTCTGTCGCAGCTTTACTTAGAAGATTTAAGGAAAACACGGAACCAAAGGTCCACACATTTCCAGGATTTTGTTTTCAACATTTCAGTCTCAGTACATAACGTTCAGATTTTATCATTCTATGAAACAGTAACCACTATTACTACAACGGCTCATAAATTCATAAAATAATAAAATCCTCTGGGACTGGACACAATCCATGGAAAGTTCCGTCAGTGACCTGCAAGCTCCTCTTGAAGGTGAATGGTCGAACAATACACCTAGTTAACCTCCGTCTGGTTATCAGTTACAACACCATAATCCCTATTGTCATAGAATGTTACTCTTAATCTGCAAAGGACCTCTAACTCTAGATCAAACTGCTTTCCTATTCTCTTAATGGGATCTATATTCATCCATCTCCCACAACACAAGACTAAAAAGCTTATGCACGAGTAGAGAAGGGGCTCAGCAACAATGGAGCTTTCTGGACTAATGACTTCCCGGCTAATATTCAAACCTAAATCTCAACTGGATGATGGAAGTCAGGTGAAGGACTTTATTTGACTGTTCCTGTAAAATGGACACAGTGGAACAGAACAGGCTGCTAGACTTGGCCACAGGTCAGTAAACTCACCCGTGTGCAGTAAAACAGAAGAAATATTAACTGTGCTTGATTGCCCCTGAGCTTAAGCAGCCCTTCTTTAAGTCTCACCGGCTGGCCCCTTTGACCCCGAGAGCTTATCGACACAAAAGGGTTAAACAGTACTTTGACGAAAGGTCGGAAAGGTTGACGGGACATCTCTTGGGGTTTGATGTGCCACAAATAAAGTCAAATGGGGGCAGACACTCTGTATATACACAGAGGACAATCACTGACAAAGTAAATGAACAGCCAGAGGGGCCGCTGCAATCGCACCGCTGAGAAACTATCAACTCTATCATGTTCATATTACTAAAACGTCAACATGGTCTGACCTCTACTAACATACTTAGTCATGAAGCTTCGGGAGCATTATTTGTGAAAGATAACAGGTTACAGGTGACCAAGTACTCTTCTAGATTAAAAAAAAAATCATAACTCATGTTGCTCTATAAACAAATCAAACAATTAAACAATTCTAAACGTCTGTGAAATAAACAGAGGCTGTCCAGAGGTCAACACAAGAAAAACTGTTATCCAATAGTATTGGTGATCTGCATTGTCATGAAATATATCCCAGTAAGGCATTCCTACATTGCACCCACTAGACTCCAGATACACACTTCTTACAGAAAATACACTGCCCTTTATATTCAGAAGCCTTTGAATTAGTACATTTGATGCCCTTTTTTTTTTTTTTTACTAAGCAGCTGCAGTGGACTATAATTAGAAGCATTCTATAATCTAATTACATCATACTAGTATATGTAACTAGTGACTCATCCACAATGATTATATCGTATATGTTGCTAAATAAAGCGGCAAACTGACTATCTTTAGAAAACAGTACAAACCTGAGCATTACTAATTGACTCCCCTGTCGGTTGATCTAATTGTCTGTATGTCTGGGGACATATAGGCAAGGAAGAAAGACACGGCTTGCATGGGTAAAACTGAATTACCAATTAAAACTATAACACTGCCAATTCAATTTTCCTCTGATATGTAGGCTAAGTAAGCTGTCAGTCAAGGAGCATTAGGACCTGATAGAGGTATAGGAGCGACATATTAACTCAGTAACGTGGGGGCAGAGGTGGTGGGAGGGGCTTGCTAATAAACCCTGAGGAGATTGGAAACCCTAATCAATACTCAGGCACATAAAATCTTCTCCTATGCCTTCACCTTGAACTTTGAACTGTGGTGGAAGCAGAATTAACCCATTAATAGCTTCAACAAAAGATGTGGGAATCTCCATGCCTACTTTATTGCCGCACACATTATGATACTGTATGTGTTAAAATAAAAATGTTTCCTTTAAGTAATCATCAATGTCTGCTTACCTGGGGTTCCAGCAATCTCCACACTTAATGTGCGTTCAATGGTTTTGTTCTCAAACGGTGATCCTTTGTGGTCACTGGAAGACAAAAAAAGTGTAACATTTCACTTCTCCGGTGACAATAAGTCTTTGAAGCTTTTATGATCTAAGAAATGGAAATGAGAGTCACAAAAATGCCTCAATTTGGATTCTAGTCTGCATAGTTTTCTTTGGCTTTGTGTTTCTGTAGAGTTTTTTTTTTCTTTTGTTGTTGTTGTTGCTTTTTGCCTAGAAGAACGTGCAAAAACTTCTCACACTTACTTTGGAGACTCTGGGGTCAAAGGAAGTGGCAAGGTGGTTGGTTTGGCTGCAGAACACAAAGGAGCATGGGTAATTATTGATCTAGGTATGACACTCATAGCAGAAGAGAACAGGTCCACATTCTGCAACAGTTAATCTCAAATTGGCTCAAAAAGCAATTATCACTACAAAAAAAAACACCCATCCCTGGTTAGAAAGAATTTATATGGAGACTATTTTACAAAGTAAATCCTTTGTGCTCGACCCCGTTTTAACAGCTGATTCTCTTAGGATAGACTGTTCACTCTGTGAGGCAGGATGAAGTGATGGTATGTGTTTCACAAGGGCCTAGACACAGACATACCCCGCTTACAACAACAAGCAGATAGAAATGGAATCAGGACATACAGAGACAATGCCACAAACAAGACACATGACAGTGGGTGAGCCCCTCTCTGGACAGTAAAAGTCATCATCGCATGCACCAACAGCAGAGGAGGAGGGAAAAAAAAAAGAAGGAAGAAAGGAGAGTCAAGGAAGCTTGTGCAGTTGCCCGAGGCTCTGGCTGGCATGTGCTCCAGCTAAGGAAACGTGGCTTTAGTAGCACAACGCTAAAGTGCAGCGCCCGGGCTCTGAGACTAAATGTACAGATTCAGCACACTCAGTTCAATCAGCCAAAGATGGTTCAAGGGTCAACTTTATGAATACAAGACGTACAGTAGCAAGACAAGGCTCGCCCCTTTTCCCACCCCCTCCTTTTTTTTTTGTCTGTTTCATTTAACTCTACATTATCCAAATTTAAAAGACTGCCTCCGGGACTAGCAAAAAGCATTGGCTAGCAGGCTGTTTGTTGTCATTGTCTTTTAAACCCTCAGAATGACTGTTAGATTCGAATTAGAATAGGGTTAGTTGTGAGGTCAAACTGGGAAATGGTTAGAGCAGGAGAGGGAGAAGAGAGAGCAGAGATAAGGCCAGTGGGGGGATGCAGTCATGATTACCTAACAATGGGTGGCCCTGGTCGTCGGGGTGCTCGCTGAGTGCCTGCCTGTGTGGGTGCCCTTGCCCTTGTATGATGCAGGGATGGGCGGGCTCTGCAATGCTAGTGTCTGGGAAGAGTGGGCTTGGTGGGCCCTGTGAGAGCACCGTTGTGGGGATGCCCATGACAAGGTCATCATCAACATCAACACCATCATCATCATCATCATGGTCAACATCCTCCCCATAGCCCCCCTGGCTCAGCCACCCCAGGTCTAGTCCAAAGCCCATATGTAGCTCTGGATCTGGCAGGATAGCACAGCTCTCTAAGTCGAAGGCAAGAGGTGACAACAAGGGACTTGAGTCAGGGTCTTCGACCTCCTGGTGTCTAAGATCACTGATCCCTTTGAGCTCTTCCTTCTCCACCTTTGAAACAGCCTGGTGGGGGCTCTCAGGCCTCTTACCTGCTAATTTGCCCTGAGTGTTAGGTAAAGGAGTGGTCTTACGTGGGTGTAGGCGGGCCTGGTACTGAGCAGGCCTTTGTTTGGAGGTGAGCAGCTGGCTAAGTAATGGGTGTCCCGACTTCTCATCTCTTTTCTTAATAGTCACTGTGATGTGCCTATGGGGTGCGCGGCTGGCACCGCTACCATTACTACGGCCTTGCTTGCCAAAGCCCTCACTAGCCTGAGTGGCGCCCGTAGCCTCTCGGCAATGCTCACAGCTGTGACTCACCTCTCTGGGAGGGAGGGAATAAGAATGCATATACCTAATAAACCTAGCGGCGGCCAGGCGGCCCACATCGCCTGGCGGCCTTCCTTCTTCACTGTGTTCCAGTTTGGGGCGGGCATGGCCGCAGGTGGAGGTTCTGTGGCCGACAGGGATAGAAGCACCCTCCAACTCCTGAACCCCGTCATCGTGAGTGCACCGCTGCCACTTCCCAGCCCCAACACCAGCCACACTACACTCGCCTGCAGCCCGGCTCTCACCTCGCTGGTGATGCTGCTGCGGCGGCTGCTGCTGTTGTTGAGATGGCACAGTTGACTTCTTCTTGGAGGCGGTACAGGAAGAGGAGGAAGAGGTGGAGGAAAGGGAGGAGAACGAAGAAGTAGATGACGAGGATGGTGAAGAGGACGAGGACGAGGCTCCAAGACCCAGGCCACCCTTGTCCCTGCTACTGGCACCCCCCCAGGGGCCCTTGGCTTCGCTGGCTTTGGTGTGGAGCAGGATATCATCAGTGGCTGTTAGGTATTTCAGCAGCTCAGTGCAAGGCCGCCTCACCGGACGGTTCTGTTGGCTGGAGCCCCCTCTTGCTTTGCCATTCCAGGGGCTCTCCGTCTGTGCAAAACAGGAGTGAAAAAACTTATTTAGTTTGACTCAATAAAAGTTTTCACTTTGGTGCAGTGCTCTTGATCCAGTTGCAAGAATATTTAAATTCTTTATTTTGCACATAAATAAAAAGAAAGAGACGAAGTCAGGGAGAGACTCAAAGTGATTCAGACAGCCTGAGCACAGTGGTTACCCAAATGTCTGGGAGGCAATGGTGGGAGTGCAGTCCGCCCATCATCTTAATTGTGTGGCCCTTCGAGCAGCACCACACCACTCAGTACGCACACCATGTCCTCCGGGAGTCCTCATTCGCTGTGCTCCAGAAATGGATGACTCAAAGGCACAGTATGAAAATAGACTCTGTGAGGAAGGTTGACGCACTGCATGTGCAAACATAGTGGGCACTGCACATACAAATCTTTGTCTGTGCTGTGTTTACCACACAATAAGATCACATACAGATGTTTTTTTATATTCCGAAGACTTTAAGCACTAGGGAGAGTGTAACAAATTTCAGACGGGGATTTCAGACGAGAGCAAATCATCATGTGCTGTGATCTAAAAATGACACCGAACATATAGTGTGTCATGTTCTGTTGCCAAAGGGAAAGAGATGACTGATATCACATACCTCATTTATTCAGATTCATAAACCTATGATATTTAAACTGACGAGCATTAATCTTAATCAACTCCACCCCTTTAGAAAAAAAAATCTCTTTTGAGAGTTATCTAATGAGAACATCAAGTCTGATATTTTGATCTTGTCTTCTCAAGGCATCAATCTCACTGCAAGAGTGCCTGTCGCTGCCACCCCCCCCCTTTTTTTTTTCCAACAGGCACCATACCAAGGCGGATAAGTGGTGGAGCTAATGAGACAACGGTGCCGATGCCTCGCCTGGAAAGCCCAACAGCAATCAGCCTGTTTTCATTACGAGATGGCCCCCTGGGATAGTAGGCTAGAGCAGTAGTCTAACATCTTCTAAAGGCGGCCACCAAAACAAGAGAAGTGTGAGGGAGGGAGGGATAGAGAGGGAGCAGAGAAGATGACAGAGCAAGAACAGAGAGATAAATAAACACCAACACACACACAAAACAGTGTGTGTACAGGAGTAAAATAAGCAGCAAGGCAGTGCATGTATTTGTGTGTGTACATCTGTGATATTGTGTGTCCCTACCTTGACGACGGCAGGTGGTGGTCTGATCCGGTGGTTGCTGCTGGCTGCATGGTTCTGTGCCTTGCCACCTGTGTATTGATTATAGCTGAGCTGGGAGTTTGCGGGTGCCAGAAGGAGCTTCTTCAGCTGCGAACGGACCCAAACCGAACAAAAATAAGGAGTGTGTGTGTGTGTGTGTGTGTGGGGACAGGCAGTGAGCACGGGTTATTCAAATGACCATTTTCTTTCAATTAGTTTATGCTTTGTAAATGTAGGCCCCCCCCAAAAAAAAGCATGGATACTGG
Organism: Gymnapogon annona; assembly: GCA_029814585.1. Lineage (NCBI taxonomy): Eukaryota > Metazoa > Chordata > Actinopteri > Kurtiformes > Apogonidae > Gymnapogon > Gymnapogon annona. The sequence continues at coordinate 7,907,188 of JAPTHA010000011.1, read as the reverse complement.
AGTTAAAGAAGACATAATTGCCAGCGTATTTGTAATATCATACATTTGTTTTTAAGCAGTGAGCATCTTGTGACCGCACAAGTCCACATTTCTTCCCCCTTGTGCTTTGTGTACACAAAAGCAAGCTTCTCTGATGTGATTGAATAAACACACTCACCCATGTGGCTAAAGGTCATTTAGAAGGAACCAGTATGGAATAAAATGGTGATATAATTGCATGTCATGTTTCAGGTCAAATCCTTTAAGCTGGAGAAATCCTCAGGTGATATGGTTATGTGTAAAAATAACGGCGCAAAAGGTGAACTCAGAACTCATTGACAAGTGTGTCTTTTTGCCAAAAAGAAGACTCGGGTACCGGGGGATTAGTCAGGACCCACTGAGGGCAGACGAGATGAGATAGATTTCTTTTTCCCCCTGACTTTCATTACATGCTGGTCTGATTTCAGGACCCGTGGCACTGTGTCAACCATAGTTGAGCCCCACCACAGTGTTCACATAACTGAACTGGAGCCACAATATCACTGTTATGTAATTAGTGTTGAGCAGCAAACACACTGATCCATTCCATTTACTTCTCTCCTCACCACATTTGCATCAGTGCACTCGCATACAGTTAGCACATTCTGTGAAACGCGGCAGCGCATGGCTTGGTTATTTCCAGATACAGAAGTCTAAAAGAAGAATGGCTACTACTGGTGCCCAGTTCTGTAGTAGAGTCTTATCTAGCGTCTGCCATAGACTGGCAGAGAGGCAACAGTGCGCAAAGGGTTGGAGGTCATGTCTGAGGAATAACATATGTTTGGCTCTTGGAACACTGAAGAAATAATTATGAGGAAAAAAAGAGCTCTTGGTCTTACCAGGGAAGGCTCCTCCGGCTCTGGGGTGCGTGGCGAGCCGTCAGGGGAGGAGGGACAGCTCCGGTCACTGGCATTGGTCACGTCCCCATCTGCCAAGGCTGCAAACGAAGGCAATCCGTCCTCATCCACCGGGATGCTGTCCAGGGTCTCTGTAAGCACTGCCAGCAAGTTGGCCTCATTTTCTTCATCTATCTTCTTAGGAGGGGGAAAAGGGGGAAGACAGAAGGCGACAAATAGAGAGACAGAAAAAAAATAGGACATTTTAGTGAGGAGAAGTTACACGTCTGTTTTGTTTGCTTCCACAGAAGTGAAGATGGTGGGTGGTGCATGCAGCCTTTCATTGTTAATAGAGTGGGATGATTTTTTTTTTTTTCCTGCTCAATTTTTTGCAGTGGTAGAACTGGCTCTATTCTGGCAGCCTTTTTAAAAACAAAATTCTCTTCTTGTGCAAGTGAGTCAAGCCTGTCACTCATATTTTAAGCATGCAGCTTACTGAACCAAAATAATATCTACCCCAAGAAACCCATTACCAAGGCTGACAAGTAGCAAGTATCTAGGGAAGAGAGGAATGAGTAGGGGCGGGCTGCAGTCGAGAGTGGGGTTTGCCGGCTAAAGGAAACAATGAGCACAAGTTGACTTTACTCACTTCCCTGCCGCAGAAATGAGAGACAATGAGTTTACTGACAATATGTTTGCATGTAATCCTCAGATAAGTCAAATTACCAGGAGTTAATGCTAAGTGTGTTTAAAATGTTGGTATGAGAGCTGATGTTTATGACAGATGAGAAGTTTATCATCAACATTTTGCAAAAAAAAAAAAAAAGAAGAATCTTGTTCTTCCCACTCAGTTCCTCTTTGATGTGCCAGAGCCGCTGTGTGCTCTGGCTGGTGAACGGCTGAGGAAACAAGTGGAAGGTGTGAGGTGCCAAAAGAATCAAGATCAGAGTTTCATTGGGAATAAAACCGAAGGACGTGGGCACAGACAAAACTAAAAAAAAAAAAATAAAATCAAAAAACGCATTTAGAGATGTTGGGAGTTCAAGGAATGTAGCATCCTTCACGAAAGGGTGTGTGCCTTTGTGTTTGCGTCAATGTCTTTGTGCAGTGAGAAGTGACAACAGGAACTCTAAGTTCCAGGGCCATAAAAGCCCAGGGGACTTTAAGACAGCGGAAAGATAAACAGCATCGTCACTCCGGGATGTTCTGTGGCCAGCCCAACAAGAACAAATCCCTTTATGCACACGACAGGATTAGCATCACTCGGCAACGGCATGTGGCCATCATTATGCTGATGGGGCACCAACCTCACAGATACCGGGACTGCACCTCTAAGACTCACAATCCCACATCCAAAAATTTACCCACCCACTTGTTTCTGTTTACCCCACTGAGTTTACACGATTACACACCCACCACGGGTGAAACTTTGGGAGCTGCTCTGGATTCGCCAAAGAGAAGGCAGTCATTTTAATTCTTTCCTCCCTCCAATTTTCATTTATAGATAACACAGATATCTCGGACGTTCAGTTAGTTTGCTAACAGTGAGGAAAACGTTAATCTGATGTTCATTGAGCAGATTTTCTCCTAACAACATGAGCACTCAGTCATTATTAAAAAATGATAAAGGGGACATATTTCATAGAGATAACGTGATGTAGACTGGGGCCATGCTGCATTGGCAAGCAAATGCTTAGCAGGAAATTGCTCTGTATGAGGTGGCATGCTGTTTAATTACTTGTGGAGCTTCAAATCCACTGTGCTGAAAGCCTGTTCTACAGAAATGTTCACCATTTTTCAGCATCCCTAGTCATTACCTGAGCACTAAGCAGGTAGGTATTAACCGCAGATAAAGCCTTGGCCTTTTCTTAACCCAAATATACATCCTTGCATGAGAAATTGAAAGCAGGATCATTTTAGATTATCACAAATGAGCCTTTAATGAGTCAGCCATCTGTCTGGGGCCAACCACACTACCCTCCAAAGCCATGCTGGATCTGGGTGGGGTTTTATTCACCTCTGGTAGTTCACAGCCATATATTCTGCAGAAATTGTTACAGTTTGTGCCTTTATGTGGCACAAGTTGCATTTAAAGTTGATAGGGCACAGCAGAGTTGATTATGTCACAGCAAAGGAAAGGAGCGGGGGAATTTCTGAGGCTGTGTAGGCTCAAACGTAGTGATTTCAATCCAGTTTCAAAACCTCCACCAATTGGCAAGTTCCCACAGGCACACTGTATCAGGGAAGATAACCTGGAGGGACTCTCATATTCTGAAAGAGACACTTGTAAAAGCCTGAGTCGTGACGATCATGCTGCAGCCACTGCTGTGGCTCTGGTGGAGGCACTCATAGGCCAAGTGGGGATTTGAGAAACTGGGGTAAAGAGCAAACCTCAGTGATCATTTCTACCCTGGAGAGAGCGTGATCTAATACCCCTGTCCAGGAGGCACGCTTTTCTATTCTAGTTTTAGGACCACACCTTGCAGAGTGTCTGCACTAAAGTCAATCTACTACCCCTGACTCATCTGGCCTTTGTATATTTATAAACAAATTCTCTGTGTAGGTGGACTTCAGGAGCTATGGCACCCAAAGGGTTTGATGCCAGGATAACCTGGCAACCTGCTGACGGCCACGTCCATTTATATTGATTACTACAGCAGCTGCTGAGAGGAAAAGAGGGCAGGAAGAACAAAGAGAGAAGAGAAAAATTGTCTCGGAGGGAGCACTTTCTCGCCCATCCCGCTTAATGGACCTCACCGAATTAAAGAGATCTTAACAATCTTGGGCTAATTGTGGGATCACAATATATTAACCCCGCTCCAATTCTAAAGGGTGCCATTTTGTGGCTGTTTTATTCCAAATGCTTCAATTAGCCATAAAATATTCTGGCAAGTGCTGGCAGAGCTTCTCTCCCCCCTCCTTCACCCCAGTTACCCCACATCGGAGAAAGAAAGCTAACTCCAGTTGTTCATTATTAGCTGAGGCCTTTTTGTTATCAGTCAGGCTGTCTGAGATTGTCCTTGCCTTTAACTCTTTTATTGAGTTCCACACCGCTGCATTGTGTTCCAGGAGATACTATTCACACAGCTGATAAGGGTAGGTGAAGGTGCCGTTTTAAACAAACACACACTTCTGAACACTGGGGCAAATAGCCAAATTAAATTTGCTAATTGCGTCTTAAGGATTCCAAGTTCCTAAGCAAATTTGCCAGGGATCAAATTTTAACAAGATTTTTCCAGGGCACTGCATCATTTACATGTTAAAAGGAACCCAATGTGCAGTGAAAATTGCCAGGATGATAGACCTGATCAGTGAATAAGAGATGCAGTTCCAAAAGACTAAACAGGCCCACGTTATCTTCAAATGAGAGGCAGAACACTCTGGATGCAGGGAGATAAAATATCTCCCATTAAATGGGTCATCTGGTATTTAAAGTACTGTTTATTCACAGTCTGTTTTTCTTCTTTTCAGTCTCTTTTCATGCACATATACTAACCATCTGGTTTAGACAAAAACATTATGTGTTATATGTGGATGACTTAATTTATTCATTCATCTCAGTCTTTACACACTCTCCTTATTCTTTCAGATTTCAGAGGAATTCCCTGGCATGTGGTTAAACAACTAAGCAGACCATCTAATCCCGCCACAGTCAGAAATAGTGGGGTGTATATGTGTATGTGTGAGGGTTGAGGGGGTGCTATCAAGTCGTCTCATCTTGACTCTGCCAAGAAAAGCAGCCTTGGATTTGATAAACAAATAATGTCATTCTGTGTTATTACCCCTGGCCCCCAGATTTCAGAGGAAATAAATCAAAGTCAGCCTTGCCGTTAAGGCGTTAGTCAGGCCTGACACGTTGGCTGGTCACACAGGCACAACATATGGCAGTGGAGAAGGAGGGAGAAGGGGAGAGTAAGGTACGGCACGATGCACGGTGGAGAGACAAATCATGGCAGCCGCCAGAGACGTCTGGTCATTTAGTATGAGCTTACTGAGATGGAGAGAGGGTGATTATGGCCTATACGAAGCGATGAAACCATACATAACACCGTTAAATCCCTCTGTGCGACTGTCTGTGTGGTGGCGGTGCCACAGTCTGAAGGTGTTCCAAATCATAAAACTAAATGTAAAATCTCCATTGTGTTCAGGGCTGCGAATGGTTCAGTAACATGTACCGTTAGAGTAAGGGCTCTTGTCATTTTCCGTCTGACTACAGAATCAATAGTGCGTCTCGTTATTCAGAAACAATTTCCCAACCAAATGATCCCACGGACTAGATATTGAGGATCTACATATTTTGAACACAAAACTCTCAGTGCTGGCAGCCAACAGTCTGTTTCTGAATGCATCTACAGGATGTTAAGCCCCTCCTGTTGTTCCTTTATTGTCAATCCTCCTGTTTCCGTACGTGTCCTTTATCATGGCGGATTGAGCTGTGTGATGTGGCATCTTAACGTCTACAAGAATGTCCAGCCCATGTACTAGACAGCAGGCTGGATCTTCACAACCGTCAAACACCCAACAGACTTCCAGACAATCCTTTCATCCAGGAACAAATCTACTACTTTTGCTTCGCTTTAAGTTAAATAGCAGAGCTGCGAATAAAGAAAAAGGATGCTGGGGGTTCACATAGCAGACGTCTGTCTCGGTTTAGAAGGCTACAAGAGTTACATGTGGTGTATGAAGAGCATTTTAACCCATCAGTGAGGACCAGGATATATGTGTGTGTGTGTGTGTGTGCACGCTGAGTTGATGCATCTCCAGGGAACCATTTGAGACAGTTAGAGCACTATCAGATGAGCTGATGGAAAAGCAGAGGAAAAAGAGAAAGTGAGATGACAATACATCTTGGGGAGAGAGAGTTTGTGTGTGCAATCCAGAGAGAGAAAAAGAACTGTTGTTACACATCCTGACACAGGCCAGATCCGACTGAGTCACTGACCCAAAGGATGTTGGAGGCAACCGCTCTTTCTAGTCCTGGGCAGAAAACTCCTTTGACTGGAAATGTTGCTGTTGGTAAAACCAATCTCCTGAACTCTGTCACGCATGTGCTGACATCAGCCGGGACTGTCACATGCTTTCACATACGCTTGACTCTCTGTGTCAAACTTTGGGTCAAAAATCATTCACTTAGATTACTACAGTTTCAACGATGCCACACAATTTCCAGTAGGATATTTAATCAGTAACTACGATGATCACCTTAAACAGAGCTACATTTTGAAGTATTATATGACAATGTGATCAAGAAGAAGGTAATACAAATACACACAAACACACACACACACACAGGCTAAAAGTTTGGACACACCTTCTCATGCGTTTTCTTTATTTTCATGACTATTTACATTGTAGATTCTCACTGAAGACATCAAAACTATGAATGAACATATATGTAATTAACAAAAAAAGGTGAAATAACTTAACAGGTTTTATATTCTAGTTTCTTCAAAAAAGCCACCCTTTGCTCTGATCACTGCTTCGCACACTCTTCGCATTCTCTGGATGAGCTTCAAGAGGTAGTCACCTGAAATGGTTTTCCAACAGTCTGGAAGGAGTTACCAGAGGTGTAGTATGAAATAGTCATGAAAATAAAGGAGACGCATTGAAATGAGAAGGTCTGTCCAAATTTGTGTGTGTGTGCATGTGTGTATTTCACACCGAGATGTTAAAAAATTGCTCACATTGGGTGATTTTGGCCTTTTTTAAAAAGCATTAATGCACTACTACATGGAACTAACTTTCCTTATAAGTTTTTATAGAGCAAAAATTTGGGACAGATCATCTATTCCTTCCATGTCGTAAGAGACAGAAGAATTATACAGAAAATGATGTAGTAGCAACAGGTATGTGTGCCGGGTGACAAGGAAATTAAATAATCCACTTTTTAGAAATTATAGTCATCTTCAACTCTGTTTATTTCACTTTAATGTGTAATGTAGACTGAAACAGTCTCACGATGGCCGCTTCTTTTTTTCTTCTTTTATCGCTTTTTCACAATTTCCTGTTATTGCACTGTTGTGGAAGCTACTATTTTTAAATGTCTTTGTGGTCTTTCTTTGCTTTTGTAGTACAATGACAATAAAGAAATTCAGATTTTTCGATTTCAAATTTTGATTTTCAAATTCGATTTCATTAAATTCATTGACACAATGCATTGAATTGCCTTCAACACAACTAATGGCTAATATTGAAAAGTATTCTTACATTCCAAGTCAAACACATGTTTAAACACAGCTTAAAATGCGTGTATACCTGTGCACGTCAAAGCAACAAACGTTCTTACGCAGCTCCCTAAACAACTGATCGAACCACAGGGGGGGGTTTCACGACTCCTGGTGGAGCTTCCCCATCTCTTGTCACGCTCCGAGCTGCTGTTGTTTTCTTACTCCAGCCGTCCAGCAGATGGTCCATGTGACCGTTTGCTAACGCCAAAGAATCACCCACCATCGTAGTGATTGGACACTCACGCTTTTGTTTTGGCAGCTACCTTCCAATCGGCTTGGCACGAGAAAACACTGATTGCTGTGATTGCTCTGACTCCGACTCACTCTGACGGTCACAGCAGGAGGGAAAAACACAGATTTGGAGCCTGGTCTAAGGAATGTTCAGCAAGATGCAGAGATGGGATGAGGGATGGTGCTTCCTCTGCTTTTTTTCCCCCACCTAATGGCATGCAAATAGCTATTTGCTTAAGTCTGCAGCTCTGAATGTGCACCACTAAGTAAGGGGCCTTTGAACATACTGTTATACTGTTGATAATCTGTTGCAGGGACAGACGGAAGGGTGGGGGTGGGGGCGCAGAGCAAATACAAAGAAATGAAAAAGAAGAAAATAGACTGATTCCTGTGTCCATTTTGCTAAACGGACACTGCCAGATCTACTGGCTGGAACGCCGGTCTGCCATCAGCACCTGTCTACAAAAAACACATGCAGAAACTGAAGTCTTGTGGCTTCCATTTTGACATTTACATACATTTGCGAATGGATCACAACGACTTGCTTTTTTTTCCCGCATACAAGGCTCAATGTTATTATCCGCTGTTGCCACAGCCTTCGCACACACGTTCCTGGCCATAAATGTGGCTACTGACCTTTCAGGCCCTGCCAAGCCCATCCAGGGTTTGTGGCGTTTCATTTGTCACAGTAATGTCTTCCTCGGAAACACGCCAAGAGGAGGATAGCCAGGATACAGTGGACAAGATACAGCAGTCTTGTGGCGCTTCAAACAATGCCTGTTCCTGTGTCAATATACTCTTCGACATCACTGTGTGCATGTGTTTGTGCATATGAAGGGGGGGTTCACAATATCACAAATTTATGGTAATTGAAAAGACAGAATCTTTTGGGGAAAATGCAGTCAATTCAATTCTGCAGCAAAAAAGGTCACCCTATTCAATTTGCACTCAGTGCCTTATGCGGTGCGACAGGGAAACACCTGAAAGCAAACGATCTTATCAAGGCCTCACAGGCTTCACCACTTACCCACAGCATAAAAGCTATTTGCTGATTACTAAATAAACGCATTATCTTTTACCTTGACTTCTGTGTGAGTGAGTGCCTTGTCGCTGCTGGATTCAGGTAGAAGGCTGCCACCCCAGTACGTATGCCTCTTATCCATGTCATGACTTTGTGAGCATGTTATCTTAACACTTTTTTTTTCTCCCTTGCACATTTTTAAGGGTATGGGCCGCACATGGTCGAGTGCTTAGGACTTCACAGGCCTTGTTAACTACAAGACTCGTACCATGTAGTTTGAGAGGGGGATGCACCTATCTTTACAAGTAAAGAAATGGGAAAAAAAACATCAAAGGATTTGTGCATGTGTATTAATGAATCAATGAAATCCCATCTCTTCGCAAGAAACGGGGATTGTGCGGCGGGGGGGGAGGGAGCATGAAAGCCAAGGTGTTCTTTGCAACATCAAAATCGAATGTTGAGCTGCATTTCATCTTAAACTGTGATCTATTCCCCGTGGACTACTTGTCGTGCCACTTTTACTTCAGATACCCTGGCCCCTTGATGCTTACATTTAGCTGACCACACCTGTATGCAAGGCTGGACTCCGCAATAGCTGCCAAATGCACAGTGATCAATGGCCATTGACCACTCCATGACAAGTGTCCCACACTCAAAAGCCCTCCCCTATCTGTCTAATCAGGCTATTATACAACAAATACCACAATTGTATGAAAAGAGATTTGGCTGGCCAGAGTCGACCTGAAAATGGGTTTCTAGAGAGAGCTCATTAACAAGCAGACCACTGGAGAGCTGTTGACTTCCTTGGGTCAACGTCTCCATCGTGGCAAACACATATGGTACATTTATCACAGGGTTGTAATACACATTGTTTTCTCCAATTTATGAGACAAAAAGAACTGCCAAGCTTTCTTTTACTTAGTCTAAGCGATACTCTATATCTACAGTATACTGTAATTCTTGCAGTAAGACTGATCACGTGTCTTATTTGAACATCTCATCCATAGGTCAAATATGTGAAGTCTTAACAGGTATTTACTTTTCCTTAAAGCACACATTGTCAGTCGTGCGTACTTGATTCTGAATTTCCCTCTGGACTCATCCTGTTATTTTTTTTTTTATTAACGCCAAGAAGGAAGGAAATGCTTTCTAGCTGCACTGACCAAAATGCCTGTAAAAGCTTCTGCTTTCAGTTTAAACTCCGAAGCTACTGATTGGGCAGCAAGTGAGTCATCCAAGCATCCAGTCACTCATGCATCAGCAGTGCCTCAGAGAGCCTCTTGAACTATTTGAGGCCTGTGCAGATTTAAATGCTTCAGGGGGGAAATAAGCTGAAGCTATAAGTATGCGGTGCACATCATAAAGCTTAGTTAGAAGGGGGAGGGGTTTTTTTCTGCATGGATGATAAAGCTCTTAAACATAGACTCTCCAACCAGGAAAACTACTTCTTTATGTGTACACTACACGATTGAGATGCATGGATGTGTTAAAAGTTCATTACCTCAATTATATATGATGTCTCACCGTCTGTGGGGAAACGCCGTTAACTGAAACACTTATTCATCAACAGAATTTTCGCTAATGACTGACAGACATTGCAAAAACACGCAGGCCAACACTCATGGTTTTTTGCTGATGTCTGTTAGTTTACCCTCTCACCTTGCTGCAGGGAGCTAAAAGTGTACTCAGGCCACGCCCACCATCAAAGGTGCGTGCATTTACAGACACCGCATACTTAAACTCAACGGCCAGAAAAACATCCCTTTCGCGCTTTATAATCTGTCAGTTCCTTGCGTTACTAAGTATGTCAATGTTCCGCCAAAAGATATTATTTTCCCTCTTAATTATGAATTATTTTTCAAAAAGACCAGAGGCCCTTGGAAGTTGTATTACAACACAAAGATTGACTGAATGTGGCAAACCAGAGTAGAAGGGCTGGCCAGAGCTACTGCCCCTACTGGGTAAGCTGGCATGGTCTGTTCACACACACGCACACACCTGAGATCGATTGGCCTTTCCTGGAGAGGGGAAGCAGCCTATCGGCCAAGACTGATAGTGCTTCACCATGAATCACAGCACTCGCTGATTGAAGGTCTCTCTCCATCCTCCTCCCTCTCTCCGTCTGTCTGTCGAGGTCTCCCCCATCTTCCTCTGTTATTCATTGCAGCCTCTCACTGTTGCCTATCACTTTCACACTTTTATTTTGTACCTCACTTACTGTCACTCTCTGATCAGTTCCTTTCATCTCCGCGCAGACACTTTTGCATCCTCAGACTATTTTTTCTTTTAGCCGTTATGGAGACAACTACAAAAGCATCGCATGATTCCATCGTCATCCTCCCACTCCAAACTGTGGACTGTTAAATAATATGCAGAAAGTCAGTCTTATCAATGGTGGCATCATTGTAACATGTCGCCATGTGTGTGTGAGAGAGTCTGGCGGTGGGAGGGTGGATTACTGGCTTAGTGTTTTGGCCAGGTTAAAGTGAAATGGCCCTGAAAGAGTCTTAGAGGAGATTACCCTAGGTGCTAAAAATAGTCATTCCCACCCAATACAAACAAACAAACAAACACACAAAAGCAACAAAAGTCTTGTGTCTGGCCGGAAAACAGTACTATCTGATCTTTGCAATCAGCGTCTCAATTACACAATGTCACACACGGACATGTACATGGCATGTCAGTGGCTGTAGTGTGCTGAGAGAGATGGGTAACCACTGGGGGGCAGGGGATCAGCTGGGGCAGGAACACCAAACCATGCCTCAATCAGCAGCAGTGGCCCACTGGGAGGCTGAAACTGTGTGTGTGTGTGTGTGTGTGTGTGTGTGTGTGTGTGTGTGTGTGTGTGTGTGTGTGTGTGTGTGTGTG